>CM074433.1:16700000-17300000 GCA_037101425.1 Elopichthys bambusa | reverse complement strand
AGATATGTAGGTTATTATATAGGAATTTTCTATAAATATAAACATTTCACAGTAACGCAGTATTTGTCTTTCAGGTAGCAGTGAAGATCATCGATAAAACACAGCTGAACCCCACAAGTCTACAAAAGGTGAGACCTCAGTGTTTTGAGATTTAATTTTCATGGAAGAAATAAATCAAATCAAAGCAAAAGAAAAAAAAAAATCAAAACACAATCAAAATATGATTCATTTTCTTTGAGCAAATACTTATTTTTGAAAGCATGTTAATAGACTAGTATGGAGAATCATAATTTAAATACTGGTGAGACAGTCCTCGTGAATGTTTGTATGGTAATTATATGGATTTTAGGTATATATCGTTTTGATGTCACTAACCTTATGGCAAATCTAGTGATGATTTCATCCTCAAAATCTTATGTGCCCTTACTCTCAAATGTTGTGTGAAGTAAGCCAATTAGATTAGAGCTTACTAGTTCTTTCTGTGCATTTTGTGTGCAATATTCATTTGACCAAAAAATATGGTACGCTAATGCAGGATATTATCTTACTGCTGAACAAATGCAAATCTCAGATAATGTTTTACTGGACTGAGAATCTAGATCAGGGTTTGTCAAATCCAGTCCTGGACGGCCACTGTCCTGTAGAGTTTAGCTTCAACCATAATCCTAGGCATTGTTAGTACATTGCTACCATGTTTTATCATGTTATTCGCATGCTGATAGACAGACAGACAGGATTAGAACCACTTTTGCATTGTTAACCCTGCATTGCGGCCAATCACGTGCCTCATATTTACATGCTTTGGACAGTCACAGAAATGCCACACATTGTATATAATCAGACCTTTCAGCGCTTGAGGGGACAAATGTCAAATGTTGACAAAAAACGAGACAAATGAATAGTTCGAAAAGTCCATTCAGTATACAGTTGAGCTCAAAAGTTTACATACCCCTTGCAGAATCTAGAAAAATGTTAATCATTTTAACAAAATAAGAAGGATCATGAAAATTGCATGTTATTTTTTATTTAGTACTGTCCTTAATAAACTATTTCACATAACAGTTGTTTACATAAAGTCCACAAGACAAAAAATAGCTGAATTTATAAAAATAACCCAAGTTTACATACCCTTGATTCTTAATACTGTGTGGTTACCTGGATGATCCATGACTGTTTGTTTATTTTGTGATGGTTGTTCATGAGTCTCTTGTTTGTTCTGAGCAGTTAAACTGAGCTCTGTTCTTCAGAAAAATCCTTCAGGTCCTGCAGATTCTTCAGTTTTCCAGCATCTTTTGCATATTTGAACCCTTTACAGCAGTGACTGAATGATTTTGAGATCCGTCTTTTCACACTGAGGACAATTGAGGGACTCAAACACAGCTATTAAAAAAGGTTCAAACATTCACTGATGCTCCAGAAGAAAACACGACGCATTGAGAGTCGGGGATGTAAACTTTTTGAATTGGATGAAAAAGAATAAATAGTACTTTTTTTGTCTTCTGGGAAACATGTAAATATCTTTTGTAGCTTCCAAAGGGCAGAACTAAATGAAAAAATATGTTCTTTAAACAAAATAAAAAAAACTTGCACATCAACTTCTTGTTCAAAAGTTTTCACCCCTGACTCTTAACGCATTGTGTTTGCTTCTGGAGCATCAGTGAATGTCTGCAGCTTTTGTAGTAGATTTGTCCCTCAGTTGTCCTCAGTGTGAAAAGATGGATCTCAGAATCATTCAGTCACTGCTGAAAAGGGGTCAAATATGCAGAAGATGCTGGAAAACTGAAAAATTCTGCAGGACCTGAAGGATTTTTCTGAAGAACAGAGCTCAGTTTAACTGCTCAGAACAAACAAGGGACTCGTGAAGAACCATCACAAAAAAACCAAAAAAAAACATGGCATGGATCATCCAGGTAACCACACACAGTATTAAGAATCAAGGGGATGTAAACTTTTGAACGGGTAATTTTTATAAATTCTGCTATTTTTTTTGTCTTGTGGACTTTATGTAAACAACTGTTATGTGAAATAGTTTATTAAGGACAGTACTAAATAAAAAATAACATGCAATTTTCATGATCCTTCTTATTTTGTTAAAATGATTCACATTAACAGTTGGCAATATATGATACGACGATTCACAAAGCTAGAGCTTTTATGAAGACAGGTTGGATAATGCGTTCATCTAATCTATTACACTGAAACTCAAATATGCAAATAAAGACGTTATCCCAGGGTTCAGGAATGTACAGTGTGAAACATCAGCTTATGAATGCCCAGGATTAATTGTTAGCCCTGGGTAAATGATAAGCAGTGTAAAATATGAAGCAAGATATCCAGGAATCTGTTTACCCAGGGTTTAGAATGACCCAGGGTTAACTAGTTCAAATGTGAAAAGCCTTACTTTATCAACTTGCTGAGAGAGGAGAGAGGGGAAGAAAGCACAGCTCGTACCAGTGTATCTGTGGAAGATGAGTATTGAAACCATTCAGATATTTGAAATCTCATTACATATAAAAAAAAAAATCTATATTTTTGACAACATTATAGATAGATGTTGCAAGCATGTTCTCTTAGCACATCGTTATCATGTTTTATCTTTCTGCCAGTATGTTTCGACATGTTCCTAGGCATTGTTAGTTGCATGTTATTACAATGGTCTATCATGTTTCAAGTTCATAAAAGAGTCTGCAGCAGAGAAATCATCGGTATTAGTGTCCATTGAACATTTAATCTGAATATTTCTGTCTTTTCTCTCCTTGCAAAACATCTCAGTGGGTGATTTCCAAAACCGTCATGAAATGATGATAGCCAGCTCACTCAGAGGTGTTATTTGCAGCCAGTCTTGACTTAATGGACTAATGTGAAAGACAGCATTAAATGGCTTGTGAAGCATAAACTTCTTTTCTTCGTTGATGCATTTCTATCTGAGTGGGTTATATCAAAGAGATTGCCCCTTTATCACAGAACCCTACTATTTCAGAAACATACTATAATTACACATTTATAACAGTTAACTACAATAAAAGAGTAAAAATCTTGAGGCTTGATTTAGCAGCACAATTTTGTTTGTAGCTTTTAAAGCTACACTCTGGGATTTCTGTGCCAGTAGCGCCACTTAAAGCAGTGGTTCTCAACAAGGGGGCCTCAATATATCTTGAAATGATTTAAAATAAACTAAGACAATCAAGAGACTTTTTATTTTATTGACGCCCTCAACAACTGTAGAAGAAGAGGAAGAACCAGAATTCCCACAGTCTTGGATAAGTCCTGGATATAGGAGGGAATTTTAAAGGGGGTGGTTGATTAGGATTTCTCTTTTAACTTTAGTTACTGTGTAATGTTGCTGTTAGAGCATAAACAACATCTGCAAAGTTACTAACTGGTCAAAAACATCCAGGTGCATTCTATAAGTTGTAACTTCTTCCTGTGTGTCTGACTCCGGTTTAAACAATGTAAGGCTGAACACTGTTACTGACAGTCGTCATTTTGGCTGCGTGAGATTCTCCAGCTTTGTTGTTGTTGCGCAACCAAAGTGCAAGCTGTTACAGCTCCGCCCTCTTTTGGAAAGGGGGCCGGAAGCAGCAGCTAATTTGCATTTAAAGGGACACACAAAAAAATGGCGTGTTTTTGTTCACACCCAAATAGGGGCAAATTTGACAAGCTATAATAAATTATAATAAGCTATTTTGAGCTGAAACTTAACAGATACACTCTGGGGACACCAGACACTTATATTACATCTTGTAAAAAGGGCATTATAGGTCCCCTTTAAAAGTGTGATTTCTAAGCTTGGAAAAGCTTGGTTTTTAAATCTTTCTCCTTAATCCTTATCCAGTAAATCATGATCGACTGGAAAAACTCTCAACAACAATGTTGAGAACCGCTGACCTAATGGATTTGTGAACATAATACTTTGTGAAAACAAAAATACTAATAAGTTTCCTGAACAATTCCCCTCGTCTTCCATTTATCAGTAAGAGCAATTGAAGGTTTTGAAATTCCAAGTGAGTCTTAAATGAAGTCCCTAGAGATGTGGTCTTAAATGAGACAACGATCCAGGATCGGATGGTCACAAATGGCAAAATTACTTCCGTTAAGTGACCTTCACCTGTACACTTCACTAACATCCTCTGATGAAGGACCATTCATGAAGGGATTGTATTGATCCCTTTCATTCGGAGCAACCCTCTGGATAGATTCTCCTTCCTCCAAGGCCTTCAAGGACGTCAGAATGATGTTTGGAATTTGCTTTTCATGCTTTAAGACTTTGTTAAATTATTTGGTTTTATTAGAAAACTGCGTTTTATTAATGTTCCAGTAGCTCAACTGGTAAACCTTGACAGAAAACGCATTAATTTAACTGATAAAATTAATCTACTGTACATTGTTTTGGATCAAAGTGTTTTCCAAATTAATGTATGCAAAGTTTTATTTCTGCACATTTAATTATCTCATTTGAATATTTTAATGAGGCCTTTTCTCCTTTTTTTGATTGATGTGCGCATTAGCATTGCTTGAACAGATGGACAGTGAAACCTACACTGATCTCTCTTGCCTCACGTTTCGACAGCAAGATTAATGACTGCATGGTGAGGTACACACACACACACACACACAATGTCAGAGTTTGTCTGTAAATACGGTTGTCTCACACCCCTCCCCCAACAGCGCTTATCTAGTTACTTTTTTTATATTGTTAAACACCTGAGGTCACAAATGAATTCTCTTCCTGTACCTTTATTCATCCAGTATTCAACATTGAAAATAACAGCTGTAATCGGCATGCTGGTTCTGCTGGAATGTGACCCAACACAATCAGCGTGTCCGAGAGCCTTCCACAACCTCGGTGTCATCTTACTTTCATGAGACTGAGTGCCTATCTTCTCTCATCCAACGTTTGTGGTTTCTTAAATTGATGCTCATTTATTCGCCATTTTGAAACATTTGTAGGCCTGAGTCTGATGCTTCAGGAGAGTCCTTAATTAAAGCTTCTCTTTTGTTGACTGTTTCTCACTACAAGTTTGGGAAGATGACTGCAGATTTGTGCAGATTGCAAATTTGTGTGACCAATTGAATCCGATGGAAAATTTGCGTGGGGAAATCTTTTGCGTAATTCCCAGTTGTGTAGATTCCTATTGAAATGACTGGATTTCATCCACAAATTCACAGAATAACGGTAAATGTGCCCTGCATCTTTAGTGAAAATTAATCTAGGGCTGGACTATTATGACAAAAATCATAGTTGTGAAATATTTCCCTTGATATTGCTATCAAGGTTTATTATTAGAGGAGAGTGTTTCTGCCATAATGCCCTTCAGAGCACTTACTTTAAGACCAAAGTGATGCTTACTTTACAACATAATTCGTCATGAGCGAGTTTGTTTAACCTCTGTGAGTGACAGGAAACTGACATGTCCCCCCCGCTGTGATGACATCTGTATAAATCAGGGGGATTCAGATGCACAAAAACATGCACTCCATTGTAGGACCCACTACAGGAAATGACACACTTGTCAGTGTCAGAGTGGAATGTTGCTGTGGCTGTTTTTTGAAATATTGCTGTAAAAATAGAAGCTTGGGCTCCTCTGCTGATTATTTACCAGAGCAGTCTGCCAAGAAGAATCACGCTTTCTCTTTTTTCCCCCTTCAATTTCCCTTCTTCTTCTTTTGCCTCCAACTTTTCAAAGGACAGGGAGAACAGAGGTCAGAGGTCACATGAAAAGACACATTTCTGCTGTGCTCATGAGATCTCTCTCTCACAAACTTCATGATATATGGTTCATCAGAATAATTTGCATGTTTTATTAATCTCATTGTATTATTTAAATTGAAATGCTATATTAATTTCACGATTGCTTCCATAAACAAAATCCATATTTAAACTAAAAAATAAAAATATTGTGAAAGATTGTGAAAAAGTTTTTTTTAACTATTTGCATACAATTCTCATTTCTCATTATAAAAATTAGTAAGAGGCACTTTCCATTAATATGGTTTGCAAAAGGCCTATTTTGCTATTTTACTATTTTATTTTATTTTCAACAATTTTTTTCAAAAATTCTCATCGTCATAATCTAAAAATTACATTAAATGTTTTACATTACAGTTTTCAATTGTTACCATAAATTAGAAATGACTGGGAACAGTTTAAAATCCTTATTTGTATTATATGTAATTTTATAGCAAGAAAGAAAGGATAACTGTTGCAAGTAACATAGTTGCAATGCTTAAATTGTGTGATTCATTTGGGACCAAATGTTGATTTGTAAATATTTGTACATTATCTTTTTTTTTTTTTTTTTTTTAAATCTATCAATAAACAGATGATGAATAGGGTTGATAATTCAGCTCAATAAATGCAATTTACATTACAGTTCATGTAAAAATTTAGAAAATAAGGTAATTTTCTTGACTTCCTGTTGTGCTGCAGAAAAAGGTCCAAATGTTTTATGTTAGAAAATAGTTTATATTTACATTTATAATAGTTTTCACTTTAAAAAAAAACAGGATTTGGAAAGCAAATAGTAAATTTAGAAAATGACAAATACATTATTAAAAATATCTCTTGTCAAAACTTTTTAATTATTATAGAGGTTGACTTTTAAATGAATTTATATTTAAGATAAAGTATTTGCTGGGTCATTTGAGTCTAAATGTTAACATTTGTTGTTTGTTTTTTAGTTTTTGCTAATTTTGTGTTTTTGCAAGTGCGGTGTAATTCTAGAGTCTTTGTATGGTTGTAACACAGAGATGTTTTCTAGAGTGACATTCCCAAATAGATCTGTTTGTGATCCCAAAAAAATACCCTGTTCCTGAGGGGAGACACCACAGAACAAAGACATTCCTTGATGGCTTTGTGGTGAGAGGAATTGATCCATCGGTCTGTATCATTGGCTCTTTCAGGGCTGTTATTGTCAATCCAGAAGTCTGCTCATCACTAGCTAAGTTTCCAAGAAAAAAAAAAACAACAACCATATTATAAGCAATAAACAAAGAGTGCTTTCAGTATTTAAGAGTATCTGAACATTTTCCTTTCTAGAGCTGTGAGTGATTTTTCTCTTTCTCAGCTTTACTGTTGTTGTTGATTATTATGATGACATCATAGAGAGCGGGAAATCGAATGCACAGATCTTTGAAATATAAGATGTGGTTTGCCCTGTCTGTTTGATCCCTTAAAACATAACTGACTGTGTTTACATTAATTTCGTGTCAAAAAAGCATTTTGAGATGCAAGTATATTTAACCACTTAAAAGGAGTCGCGCACAGCCGCATGACGATAAAGATTAGAAGGGATACAGCTACGGCCACTGGACATTTTTATATTTATTTATTTAATTTAAAAACTGTATTTGCAGTATTGTAAGGGTAGGTTTAGGGTTGGGGTTAGGTGTAGTCGTTAATAAAATACAATCTGATTAGTAGCAAATTAATTTACTGTTATTTTATTATGAAATTTTGCCTCACTTCCGACCGGCCGTCCCTTCTAGACACAACCCTGCATGACCGAGCAGTCTTCACAAAGTGTGCGTCAGCATTTGAAATTGACATGACATAACTGAGGCTGCGTTCGTAGAGCATTTGTAAGGAAAATACCGGCGGGCGGTCTATGGGCGAGACGATACACAAGCGTACGCAAAGTACGTGTTTCTCACAGCGCATCCTATGCAATGAAGTGTGCGAATGTTCTTGTAATTCGCTTCAACCTTTCTGAACTTTATTAAAGATTATTTTATGGATGGTCCGAGTGGTGTGTGTGTGTGTGAGAGCGCAACTAGAAGCAAGCAGAATAAGTTTCTAAAGCACATGCAAGCACCATTGCGCATCTGTGGTTAAAAACTCAGCTCAGAATCGAAAGAGAATATTTTCTCCCATCTCCATAGAGAATGCGAACCGACGTCATGCTGCGTTGCATGCCGGGGCGGCGCCGCCATTATGACAGGATCGCACTCTATTATTTACACTGAAATTAATACGGATACTTGCTTACCTTTTGTTTCGTTTCTGCAATTAAGTGGAACATTCACATTTTTAATGGTATCGTTTGCGAGGAATAGAGCTGTTTTATCGCATCGCATGATCATTTTATTAATTTAGTTTTTTTCACTTAAATTTTGCAGAATTTCGTTTACAGTGTTGATCTGGTTACAGTGTCGCACGCTGGACGCTCGCTGCTGCTTCAGCCAACATATGAATATCCAAAGAAATATATGTGTTTGATGCTCTTGGCCACTCTCAGCGCTTTGTCAATCCCACAATGCATCACGCGAATTGAAAACACTCGCTCTGCTCCACGCCAGTGGACACCTACCGTCAGTGTACTAAGACAGTGATATTAATAGATGTGCAGATGAGCCCTGAATATGAACGCAGCGCATTAAGCAATTTGTTCCCTTTATAAAACTGTTATGAAGAAAATTCTTAAAATGGCTTATGCATTTTAAGTGATACTGAAAGTTTATATTTTGGTCTTATCCGTTTTTCTGCACATATGTGCTTCATTAGTAAACTAATTTGGTCTCTTTAATATCAGTCTAAGTGCATTGAGCGTTTTCTTTACATGAGGGGACATGTAAACATGATGCGTTCGACATTTTGGGCTCATATGCGTATCTCCACACAGTATGCTTTAATAGATATGTACAGAATTTTGTGGTGCATTAAGCCACATGAAGCGTTTTTCTTGTTAAGCATTTTAGAATGTCCCCGTTCAAGTTCTGCTAATTCACAAGCGGAGTGAGAGTCATACTTGCAAAGGTAATGTTAATTATTAAACCAAACAATATTAAAACTTTAAAAAACACTTAGCAATGTGATTCTTTTATTGAGTGATAAGCAGTGGGTTTAATCAGTGCCATTACTAAAAGATTTGCCATCCGGCGTCTTCTCGTCATCTCCTCGATCCACTTCCCTTGGTGTTTTTACACGTAGAAAAGGTGAAAAAAAACTTTTTTCATTGTCCAGTTTTCTCTCAGAACGATGATCTGAGTTACTATCAGCATTATCGATGCAGCATTAATGACATACAATGGTGACATTTTTCACAATCATGCCAGAAAACAAATTACTGCACAAAACTCAATAGGCCTTTATCACACTTCCACGTTCGAAAAGCGGAAGCTTAAAGTATTAGCATAAAAAAACTTCCGCTGCAGCCTTTAGTATTGGCTGTGCCCATAGCACGGGAATGTTGTGATTTATTTTTGTAAAATTCAGCACAGATACTTATTCTAAAGACACCAACCTCTGTTTATAATCATTAATTGAGTATGGTGAAACAAAGAAAAAATGCATCATAATATTCCGAAGCATATTTCATTATTTAAAGGGGAGCGTGCAATACTGTATGCATATGCGCAATAGTTCAAAGCCTTAACACCTTATTTTATCACAAAACTGCAAAGATAGAATACAAACAACATATCACTTTAAAGAGCTTCAATTAGACAAAGCTTAAAATATTAACTACGACTAAAGTGTATTTTGGGTGGAATTAATTTAAACATTTTTTTCATGGACTTGCTTTACGATGCTGGCATCAAATTGAAGTTGTTTAAATAAAGGAATATGTCCAGCTCATAGATGATTATTAAAAAATTGGTTTGTTTATCTTAAACAAATCATATCCTCTGTGTTTGAGTGCAATATGATTAGATAGCATTATGCTGTAGACAATAATGGGTGGTAAAGTCGATGCTACCTCTGCAGACTGCTTACTCTTGCGTGTCACGTGACGAGCGTGTAATCGCAGCCTTTGCGGTTTTTAAAAATCATTTTGTTATATCGCGATATTATCGCAAATAATCGTTCAGCCCTAATGGAAATGACAAGGTGCACATAAAATCTAAAAATGTAAATCTAAAATGACGCGGATACATTTTTTATCCGATAAGAAGATGTGCACATAAACTATGATGGAAGCACATTTACCAAATAAATCCCTCGATGCTCAACAGAAAACTCATGTGACTTTGCCTCAGAAAAGGATGTGATTGGATAACTGGACTAACCAGTAGATTAGTTTCATTGCACAGCATCTCAAATGTTGGTTTGGTAATTCTGAAAAGCCTGATCCAAAGTCTGTCATTAGAATGATTTGGTTTCATTCCAGAAACGTCTCACACTATCGCGTTCCCAAACACCAGCATCCAAATGCAAGAAAACATGACAGCGTTTATTGCGTTTTGTCTGCTGCTCTGAGACACAACTATGATGGAGGAAAAAGAGCCACAGTTGCACCAATGTCCCAGGAAGTGACGATTTTGGTCTCATGAAAACATGAGATGGAAACGCTGCTTTATTAGATATTCCAATTCTGCACACAAGTTAAATTTGCAACTTTGGATGGAAACAAAGCTGCTTTCACCATAGTGGTTTTTACTTTACATGAATAGGGATTGTCTCTATTTTTAAAAAGCAATAAAATCACAAATCTTGTGTACTTTAGAACTATTATCAAACATAATTAACAAAGCATGAATTTAAATTCAACTAATTGTAGAAAAAAAATAACCTTTTACTTGTTTTAATTACCAAAAATGCAATATTAAAAATTGAATGTATTCCTCAAGAATCCATTCAACCCTGTAACCAAGGTTATTGTAAGAAAAGTAATCATGAGAAATTACAGAAATTTCTGTTACTTGCAGTCCTGTTTTGATTCTGTTTTAATGTTTCATTTTTTTCTTATTTAATTTAGAACATAATTGTATTGATTTGTAAATGTCTTACAAGAAAAATAACAAAATCAGGCAAATTTATTAAGAATGTTTTTAAATTTTTAACAGGGTTGATTTTTTTTTTACAAACCTCTTGAGCATGACTAAGCATGACTAATAAAAATATACAAATTTTTATTAGTCATGTATTCACTTTGTCTTCCTAAGGCAACATTTTCTGAAGCACAAAAATCCCATTTTTACTGTATTATTATTCACTATCGTGTATATATAGAAAGTTTTTATAATATGTTTTGAATTCATTTTGTGTTTTTGAATGTGTGCAGTCTATATTTTGGTGAATTGTGCCACAGATTAATCCATCACATCACATTTATCTCCCGTCCTATTCCGATCACGTGTCACAGTTTTGTCTATCTGACGACATGCTGCAGGGCTGGACATGCTCGTTCATTCATGCGGCACTCATTCACAGAAAACGGCCTCCTGTTGTTTTTACTATATAAAGAGAATCTGTGAGGAGTGCCTGTCTTCAAGAGTGTTTTTGTGTGTACGGCAGCTTTTTACAATGAGAAAAGAAGCATAAAGGGACACTGAGGGAAGAAACAGGGAGTAGTGTTTAGGATCCATCCTGTATTTTACCCTTCAGGCTGCAGTGCTGCTAGTTTTTGTCAATGTCTCGCATAGACTTTTGACTGTTGGCTGTGGATTATTCTGGCCAAGAGCCGCCCACTTAGACAGGAAGAGACTCTGACTGACATGTAAAACAACCAACCACGGTTTGTTTTTTGTATGCAGTGTTTACAGCGGAGTAAATATGAAAACAGATATTTCCATGAAAAAAGATGTGCTCATGAGTATTTGATTTCATTAAAAAAATTATATCAGATATATTTTTGAATCAGTGCCATGAATCATGAACCTTGCAAACTTTGGTGAAGTGACAGTTCTTCCTCTGAAGTGCTCATTGTAGCATCCTGGCACCTTTAAATGCAACTTGATTTCTTGTTCAGCTTTATTGCTTGTTGTTTTTAGGGCCCCCGCGGGTCCTTAAAAAGTTTTAAAATCAGTTGTTATCAAATTTAATGCCATAAAAAGTCTTAAATATCTTAAATGGTGTAAGAGTTCTTAAATTTAGGAATGGAAAAAACAGGAATAATGATGATTACGCTATGGTTTAATGAAATAAATGTAAGCGGTGCATGTTCGAATGTAAAAACATGGAGTAAAAAATCATATATTTTTTAATAAATGTAACCATTTATAATTTTGACTCATCCCTTTTCTTTAAAAAAAAAAAAAAAACGTTTAAAGCCTGAGATATGAGGTTTATCATTTTATAAAACATAGTTTTAGTCCAAATATGTTTTTGAACTGTAAAGTTGTTTAAAATTTTAGTTTTAATAGTCATTTTATGGTTTAATTGCCATTCCTTGTTTATACGATTGTATTTGTGCTCGTCTTGAAAAGCCTCAAATTTCATTTAAAACCACCTAGTTTTAAGAAAGCTTTTGTTGTGTTGTCCGTTTTTTCAATGGTGGAAAGAATGGTTATCAGAGGATTTTTATTTGGGAAAACTTTCACTTAACTTCATTCCAAAGCAAAATATTATACTTTTTACTCCACTACATTTCATAAAAACATATTGCTCCTTTTAATTTCAAAACAAAGAAATCAACACCCACTCTTTTGAGACACAATAGATTCATAAACAAGCAGAATTTTTTTTCTTTTCTTTTTTTTTCAATTAACCTGTTGCAAATTGGACTGATCCGATTGCAGCTTACTGATTCAGTGATCCAGTCAGAGCGATTCTCCATTTAACAATTCACCAAATTGTTCATGTCTGACTCAACATGAGCCAAAAACAGGGAGATCCTTGGAGCTTGAGTGTGTGTGTGACTGATGGTACAAAAAAATTAGTTATTAAATGCTGAAGTATTATTTATTGGAAAAAATGATATTGTACCATGGCCAAAAATCAAAATTTCAAAGTTAAACTGCAGAATATGCATGTAAAACTGAATGATAAATATAAAATGTTTCCTCTAATGTTTCTGTCTCTATTTGTACCCACAGCTCTTTCGTGAAGTGAGGATTATGAAGGTCTTAAATCATCCTAATATAGGTAAGACATCATTCTGATATTCACCCTAAATTAAAGATCACTAGACCATATTCTGTACTTTTTTGTATGTGAAATTCTCTTATGTTTCTTGCATCAAAATCAGGTAATAATTTCAGTCATAATTTAACAATGAAATACAATGAAATAAACTGTGACTTTTGACATTTTAACATTTTTAGTTTTAGTTAAAGTGATAATTCACCTGAAAAAATAAATTCATCAGTTACTCACCCTCATGTCATTCCAAACCCATATGACTTTCGAAACACAAATTAAGATATTTTTAGTGAAATCTGAGGGATTTCTGTCCCTCCATTGAAAGTCTATTCTCCCAAAACTCTGGCAGTTCAAAACATTCATAAAGAGATCGTAAAATGAATTCATATGAATCGAGCAGTTTGATCTAAATCTTCTGAAGTGAGACAGTCACTTTATATGATGAACAGATGTAATTTAGGCTTTTATTTACATATAAACATTGATTAGCGCACATACATAGAGCATATCAAATATGGTAAACAGAAGCTCAAGCATGTTTGCTTGACGCACGAAAACAGACATAATGTGTTCATCATATAAAGCGATCATATCTCTTCAGAAAACTTGAATTAAACTGCTGCTTCATATGGATTTATTTTATTTTCCCTAACAATATGAACACTGATGTGAGGCCCCAAAATGACCATCGTAACACCTGATCAAGATCATTTAAGCACCAGTGCTGCAAATGATGTCTTCCTTCATCTCTGTCTTGCTTTAATTCCCAGCCCAGTTTCTTCCATGACCTAGCACTTTCCCTCTCTTTTCTCTTACTCCATTTTTATGGGATGTTAACTGGATTATTTATTTTTCTAATGGAAGGGAATCATGGGAGAGTCATTCAGACAGGCTGCTTTAGCACGATTTGCTCTACATGGCCGATGTCTGACCAGCTCAGCTCTTTTTTGCCTCTCTTAACATCACAAGACTCCGTTTTCACTTCTGTATCGATCACCATGACTGGCTGTTTCTGCTGTTCTCCTGCTGGGACCGTATGCGTGTCAGTGCTGGCTTCTGATTGGCTGAGACTGAGCTGGATTTTAGATTAATCATCTAAAAGCTGTGATTACCCACCTATCTCTGCCACTTTCCTAACACACACACACACACACACACACACAATGCATGTTAAAGGCTGCATGCAGGAAGTAGACAGAAGTTATTATTGTCTGTTCACAGAGGCTAAATTGAATTATTGAAGCTCTTCACATACCGTGAAGCATCACAATGAAATGGAAAGAAACTGTGCGTGACGTCTTGCGTGTATTTTAGCATATCTCCATAACAAGCATCCCTGGCGTGTTGTTTCTCCATGTCATAGATGAGTTCCTGAGAGAATTTAAGCACAGATCTGGGGCTAGTTGCATAAACTTAGCCTCTATGTTAAGCCTGTGTCTTAAGAACTAGTTTGACCAACTATCAGTTAAAAAAGAGTTACTTTTCCAATTCAGATTAGACAAAACTACCTTTTTCTATAACTGACTTCAAAAAGTTAGGATCAATCTTAAAGAAAAAAATGAAGGTTACTAATTTTTAAGACTAGTCTAAATGTTTAAGTAACAGGCCACAGTAGATCTGTCGTTACTCCAAAAATGAAACATTATGTATGAAAAATATTAATTAAAAAATTAACAGCATTTTCCAATTGAATAAGTTCAGCAGAGCAATGAACAGGAAGTGATGCACTACTATATTTTCACATGCAAGTGTAGATAGTCATCCGTTTATCTTGAAATGTTTTCATTGTTGTTTGAGTTTGAGAAATGTTTGAGTTTTCGGCCTATCTGTCTCTCTTTCAGTTAAGTTATTTGAAGTCATTGAAACAGAGAAGACACTTTATTTAATAATGGAGTATGCAAGTGGAGGTGAGTTTGATGGACGGACGAAATACATATTTAATATGACTCTTAGCGCTCGTCATGTCACACACATCTCTGAATTACTCTGTGTCAGGTGAAGTGTTTGACTACTTAGTTGCTCATGGGAGGATGAAGGAGAAGGAGGCCAGAGCAAAGTTTCGGCAGGTGAGACACATCTCTGTCACTGTCTGTCTCTCCTCTGTCTCTGTCTTATCAATGATAAAACAATTACAATTACAAGGTATGTTTGTTCAGAAAACAGAATTTCTTAATTCTGTGTAGTGTGAATATTAGTAAATATTTGTATGTACAAACTTTACTGATATGTCAGTTTTATTTTAAAGTTTCTATCATCTTTTCTTACAGTGACATGGGATTTGTAGTAGGTCTGGCATGCTACCTTAAAGTGGTAAAAATAAAAATTAAATTTACATTTTTGATTTACATAAAAATATAATACAGAAATAAAACATAATTAGTTACGTTACTATAGTTACTATAGAAGTCAGTGTTGGAATAGGTACTAATATATAATGAATAAGTATTAGTATCTAATCTAGTTACCAGTACAGTTGGAGGAGATATTGCTTACTATCAAAATAGTTACTAGCAACCAAAAATAAGTAAATAAAAAAAGTATTTAAGGTATGTTCAATATTATTTTGATAACAATATAAAATTCAAATTATCAAGAAAATCTCAATGAATATTTTTTAGCAGTTTCATAAAGACTATTCACGAATACAATTCTTTCAAAATATCGGTTTCAGTGTATCAATGTTTTGAATGAAATGTTCACCAAAGTCCCTACATATTAATTTTACCTACTCTATGATATTTTTGTACAAATATATGTGGGTAATCATGGTATCTTCCGTTCATTCGTTTTTTTAATTTAATATTGAAATCAGAAAAATTAGAAAACTGTACTTTTTTTGTTTGTTTTTAATTTTTAAAAAGAAAACAAAACAAAATGGGCTTGATTTTTCGCTTTTTTTGTTCTGGGATTGGAAACGAATAATCAGCTGGGAATGAAACACCTCTTTCTGCTGATTGGTCAACCAGACATCAAACCATGTCATCATCAGTTGTTCATCAGTTCCGCTCAACAGAATAAAAGTCCCTCGCTCTACTGCTGTACAGATTCTTAATGCGTTTATTCTACATTTAATCTCTTTCTCATAAATATTAGTTTACTTTGTAGCTGCACATAAACTACCCCCTAGCCTACAATGTTGGCACACTGCCCGTTTTATTTAACTGACCAACTATAAAAAATATGTGTGGCAAAGCTGCTAGACGCACTGGGCAGCTGGAGCAAATGTAGGCTACAATACATTGAAGTAAAGTGCAAATCAGTAGCCTATCGATATAAGTGTAAATATGCAGCAGATAAAACATTTGTTTTAGACAACACCCTGAGTTTTGGACATGGGATGAATTTGAATTATGACAGATATGAAAAGATATTACATGTTATTAGTTCCTCAAAGCGGTGCTATTAGTTCAGAGATGGACTATTGGGATGGGAATTGGACGTCATGATTTGATGATGGAGGTGAACTCGTTTGAGATGCCAATTTGAAATAGGCTATTTAAATTTTTTTTCTAATCTTATTAAATTTGTAGGTATGCCATCTTTGATGTGAAGTTCTTAGAATAATATGACGCTATAGGTTGTTACCAGTTAAATCAATATTAACCAAAGGCTTGCAGAGGTTGCAAAGAAGCAACATCTGAAGTTGCTTTTAGATCTATTTAATGAGATTTTAGATAATGTTGCTCAGAGAGGGCAGTAAATGCGTAGCAATTACAATTGCATAATGTAATGAGATTAATGTTTTAAACAACATTTTGAATACAGAAATATTAAATGGATGACAAAATGAAACGATATTTGGATTATGAAATTAATGTCGCCAGTAGGTGCTCATTTATTCAACCGATTTGTTCAAAACACTGATTCATTCAGGAATAAATATCAAGTGGATCTCTATAACCTATTGGGCCATTGAATCACTCGGTCAACTGATTTGTTCAAAGACTCTGATTCATTCAGGAATAAAACACTGCTCTGTGCGCTAGGAGTCAGTCGCAAAACTTCTGTTCTGATGTGCATGGGAAGTTTAGTTGGCAGAGAAAATAAAACAACGTTTTGTGTGACATCCATTAATACTCAATATTAATGAAGAATATTGCCTAAAACAAAAGTTATGACTTTAAGGAAAAAATAGCATGTAGGCCTAGCCTATTATATACATTCTGTATATTTGACATATCATACGCCAGTGATAACCTACACTTCTCTATGAAAAAAAAAAAAAAAAATCAAAATAGAATAGGTCTAATATAGAGTAGGCCTAATAGATATGCTGTGACTGTGAAATACACAAATGAATATCTTTTCATAGCCTGTCTGTCATATCATTTCAAATTCATCCCATGTTGTCTAAAACAAAAGTTGTGACTGCTGCATATTTACACTTAAATCGATACTGGTACTTTGCGCTTTACTGCAATGTATTGTACATTTGCTCCGGCTGCCCAGTGCGTCAAGCAGCTTCGCTAGATTTTTTATAGTTGGTCAGTTAAATAAAACAGACAGTGTGCCAAAGTTGTAGGCTAGGGGGTAGTTGTGTGCAGCTGCAAAGTAAATTAATATTTATGAGATAAATTCGTCTACACGTGCAATATTAGTTTATGTCTACACAGAATTAAGCCCTGACTCTGCACCAGTACGACTAGTCAAGCCATTCACTAGTCTGGTTATTTGATGAGAAAGAGATTAAATGTAGAATAAACGCGTTAAGAATCCGTACAGCAGTAGAGCGAGGGACTTTTATTCTGTTGAGCGGAACTGATGAACAACTGATGACGACATGGTTTGACGTCTGGTTGACCAATCAGCAGAAAGAGGCGTTTGATTCCAGCCCACATGTAGAGATCGAATATTCAAGCTGATTATTCGTTTCCATGAAAACAAAAAAAAGTACAGTTTTCTCATTTTTCTGATTTCAATATTAAATAAAAGAACTAATGAACGGAAGATACCATGATTGAGGGTAAATATTGCTGTTCATTAATATGTATTGTATTTGTTCAAATAAATGTATTTCATTGAATTAATTTTATGTAAACTTCCTAAAACATCTATTTTTAAAAAAAACAAACATTTATAGAATATCAGATATATTATTTGACATTAATGTCACCTTAAAAAAAGGGAAAAAGAAATAAGCATCTTCCCCATTTTATTACCTTTAATCAATGTTGATAAATGTTAATACGGTTTAGATGTACTGACTGAACTCATTCACACCCTCTAGTGGTGACGTTTGTCAGGTTTCCCTCTGATCAGCTGTTCATGTGATAACTGTAAATGAACAGACATTTCAACTTCAGGGTGAGTGTAATTGAACCCCCTGCTGCCGTGCAATAATTAATTGGCCATTTTCAGTCGTGCTCTGCTAATGAAGGCAAATAAATGCCCGGGGCTGCAGTCACTGCTTTTTATGCTGCGGCACATTTCACTGCAGGAGGTGATTAGTGAGAATACAAGACCCCAGTCTCTCTCTCTCTCTCTCTCTCTCTCTCTCTCCATCTCTATATTTCTCTTTCAACTACAGTGACATACTACAGCTATGGCGGTGTTTTCACACCTGGCTTGTTTAGAGTGTTGAAGCTGATGCGTTTTTCTCCCTTAGTTCGGTTTGTTTAGACTATATGAACGCAGCAATCGCGCTCTGATCTGCACCAAAACAATCATTCCTAGATCACATTCCTAGATCACATGGTCTCAGCCCACTTGAAAATGAACTCAGGAGAGATTCGCTTGTGGTGAGAAAGCAATCCGACCCAACTGAGCAATGAACCAGGTTGTATCACAATATATGACGGGTAATTCAAACGTTGTGTGAAAAGCAGCAGTGTTTGATTTGCTAATGCATCGTGGGTTAACCTGGAGACAAAGTGAAATGCCTAACTGAAATGTAGTTAGACGAACATATTTCAGAACCACTTTCCAAAATGCATAAAAATACAGACAAAGTCTTGATTCTTGCTCAAAATAATAAAGTAATAGCAGCTGTTGTCTATACATCCTGATGGATTGTGTACTCTGACCAATGAGAAGATAGTTTACTCCCACGTGACTTGCATTTTGGTCCATTTAGAAATGTTGACTTGTGAAAGTGAACCAAACCAAGAAGAAATTTCAACATTATAACAATTTTAATTCCTGTTTCGGAACGATCTACAGGTGTGAAAATGGTATGTCCGTCTAGCGCATGTGTACAATTTGGAGACTTTCTTAGCTTTAATTTGCAGATAAAAAAGGCCTGGTTTGTGGAATGACGCATCAATTGGCATGCTAATGTGACTTTGTGTGTGTGTGACTACAGATTGTGTCTGCAGTGCAATATTGCCATCAGAAGAGAATAGTCCACAGGGATCTCAAGGTGAGACTCAGTTAAGGAGGTCACACATACACCGTTTAAGCCTGTGGTGTAGACCTGGTCACCTTTAATGATTTGTGTTTCATTGATTCCTAATATTCGTAAACAGTGCTGATCGCTTTGCGTCTCTCTCTGTAAGGCTGAGAACTTGCTGCTAGACGCGGACATGAATATAAAGATCGCTGACTTCGGCTTCAGTAATGAGTTCACCATCGGGAGTAAGTTGGACACGTTCTGCGGCAGTCCGCCGTACGCGGCTCCAGAGCTCTTCCAGGGAAAGAAGTACGATGGGCCAGAGGTAGACGTCTGGAGTCTGGGGGTGATTCTCTACACGCTTGTCAGCGGGTCACTTCCCTTTGACGGACAGAATTTGAAGGTAATTTCCTGTTACATTCAAGATCACCTAAGGCCTGTTCCCTACAAGCACACTGTTCATTGTCCTTACTCTGAATGTTGGTCCACACAGGAGCTGCGAGAGAGAGTTTTGCGAGGGAAGTATCGTATACCGTTCTACATGTCCACAGACTGTGAAAATCTTCTGAAGAAACTGTTGGTGCTTAATCCAGGCAAACGTGGAAGTCTAGAGGTAAGACTGCTCTACACACATCACACACCCATCTGAGTTTTTGAAAGAAAAAAACATCTTTATTTTCTTCTGTGGAACACAAAAGGAAAATGTTTAACAGAATGTTCTCACCGCTCTTTTCGATAAACGAAAGCATACTGTGAACAGAGCAACTATAAACTCAGAAAAGGACAAAAAGCACCATAAAAGTAGTCCATAAAACCTGTACGCTATATTCCAAGTCTTATGAAGTCATGTGATTGCTCCCCTTCTGTTGTAGCTCTCAAATCTCATTCACACTTGTAAGCATTAAACCTGGCATGTCACAAAGGGTACTTGTTTAGAAATTACCTTAAGTTCAGTTACTCTAGATAGCGTAAACTGATCTGTCTTCAGTATTAATCTGGTAGCAATGGCATCATTAACCAAATGGCGCAAGCAGATTACACCCTCCCCCAGCACCACCTGTATCGTTTTAAAGCACAGCATTCCACTTTGTGAATATTCATAGTGAATTCTTGATGGCATGAGTGAACCAATGAAATGTGATTCATGTTGATGTAAACAAAACATTCTTACTTGCGCTGACTGACAGATCCGAAGCGCGCGCACAAAGACACCACGATCCCGATATACACATATACACAGAATTACAGTATTTAAAAAGAAAAAAAATCTGTCTTGGCAGGTATTTACGGAAACATTATCCGTTATGTCTTAAGTGAACGTTAAGTGACTCTACTGACTATCGACAGTGTAGCTCTGTCATTTTTTGTCGGATTCTAACAAATCATACATCTCTTTGAATGTTTTTAATAGAGAATCTGAAAATAACAATAACTAATTTTTGATAATTTGCTCATTGCGATTCATTTTGCCAGCACAGGTCACATATATATATATATATATATATATAGTATGTAGATATATTTAGTGCATCTGCTACTTAATACTGTGCAGAACAATGACAGAAATTCAGTTACAGACAGTACATTTACAATTACAACATATAGAGATACAGCTTAACGTCTGCCAATCTCACACAGCAAATCATGAAGGACCGCTGGATAAATGTAGGTCATGAGGAAGAGGAACTAAAGCCGTATACAGAACCTGAGCCGGACTTCAGCGACACCAAACGGATAGGTCTGTATCTTCCCTGTCTCTTTCTCCTTATTTCCTACTCATATATTTGTTTTCATAATGGTCAGAACTAAAAAACTGTCTGAGTCATCATACACTACATGGCAAAAGCATGTGCGCTTGTGCAAGAAAACGTTTCCTTTGATGCATTAAGAATAACAAAGAAATTGTGTATGAATCATCATCTTTTTTTGCCCTCTTTCAGAACTGATGATCACTATGGGTTTCCCTAAAGATGAGATCACCGAGGCATTAGTAGGGCAGAAATATGATGAGGTCATGGCCACTTATCTTCTGCTGGGCAGGAAACCTCCAGAGGCAAGTCACAAGTGTCATGAACTACGATAACATCAGTCATAATGACTACTCAACTTTATATATCCTGTGCAGTGTGATTTTAGTATCATTAAGATACTTTTATAGTTTTTATTGATATTTTGAAATAGTTTTAGTTACAAATATAGTGATAAAATAACTATAATAACCCTGATCCTTTAAATTGGTTTGCTCATTGCAGTTTGAAGGGAGCGATTCGCTGTCCACCACAAACCTGTGTCAAAGGTCACGACCCAGCAGCGACCTGAATAACAGCTCTACGCAGTCACCCGCACACTCCAAAGTCCAGCGCAGTATCTCTGCCACGCAGAAACAGCGACGATTCAGCGACCACGGTACAACACGTGATCGCACACCCAGACTGCGCAGTATAACATCAACATTTCAGATGAATTCTAAATGAAAAATGATTTTGCTGAAAAAATTGAGTTATCAGTTATCTGATAATTAATTTGCTGATGTATAAATAAAAATAAATTCGGAAACAGTTATTAGCTCGATTTAGATGTGAAGTCTACATAAAGAATGTGGCATGCATAGTTTTAAACATTTAATAATTAATATTTTTATTATGGATTTTCATAGTTTTTAAAAAGTCTGAGTCAGGAAAAATATAAAACAGTCAAATCTATACATAATGAAAGTCTATACAAAATGAAAAGGGTTAAATCTGTCTGTAAAGATAAAAAGGGGTTATGCGCAATCTAACTTCCGTATTCTGTAAATTTGTGCTTCATGAAAAAATTAGCTGTTTTATTCGAGATACCTTAAAAAGGAGCAAGCAAAGATGAGCATAACTGATGTCCCCCGCATATGCAGATTGATATTTAAAAGCTTTTTTCATTTTTCTTCTTCACACTAACATTTAGATATTTAATAGAATATAACACCTATAACATAGTGAACTAGGTAGATTCGCTGATTACCTTAAAAGTCCATAGATATGTCGTCAGTTCATACTGCTGTTAACACTTTCTCTGACAAGTGAATGCAATGAGACCAGTTTTCCGGTTTGGTCATGTGACGTTCGACACATACCCTATTACTTCACAAATTAATAACGAATTATACAACTTGTAAAGTTACCCGGTTACATACAGTACACTTGTGTTAAGCAGTATGTACTGTATAGCAAATCTCAACTGCATGATTGATTAAAAGCTATAATATCATCCAGTGAGATATTGAAACTTTAGCTGCATACATATAGAATACTCATGTAAAATTATATAGCAAATCTTAACTGCATGATTGTTTATATCGTTGGAAAATGTAAACTGTATTATTGCACAGTTCTTTATATAAAGTTGTATATTTATTGTATCCAACATTATGCGCATGCATACAGTACAATCTCGAAATATACAGTATCAGTGTTGGGGAAAGTTACTTTTACTAGTTACTTTTTATAGAAAGCAATGCATAAAGTATCTTTCTCATTTCTTTTCCTCATTCGAGCTTGCCTGTTTTTGTTTTTATTAACAAATAAACCAAAAGTTTCCCTTTCAGACCAAAAGTGAAATGAATAAACCTCAGGCTGAAGGAAATGCAAAGTCAATTGATAAATGGGAAAATAAAGTAACTTGCGTCACTTATTTGAAAAAGTAACTCAGATATTGTGTTGTAAATTTAAAAGTAAGGCGTTACTTTACTAGTTACTTAAAAGTAATCTGATTGCTTGGCTCACATTACTTGTAATGTGTTAACCCTCAACATTGTATTGTATGGCAAATCATACAGCAAAACTGCTTGATTTATTTAATCGCAAAATGTAACTATATTATCACACAGCTTTTTATATAAAGTTGTATACATGTGTATATATAAGTATACAGTATAGTAGTACTGTATACTAGTGTAGGGTGATATATACTATATAGTATATCTAGCAAATCTCAACTGCTTAAATGCTTGTATTGTCACAAAATGTAAACTATATTATCGCCTAGCTTTATGTAACTATAAGGCATGAAGATACTAAGATATTATAAACATTAATATATATTATTGTGAAAAATGTTATAAAAACTTTAGAGTTGATTTTATAAAAGTTTCCATATTTAAAAAGAACTTAAATTTAATGATAATGGTCTATTTCTCATTTGATTTTGAGCGGACATATTTTCATTTCAAAATTATGCATGGATGTAAAAGTTCTGAATACAAGTCTGATTGTTTTGCAGTTGCCCCGTCCATACCTCCAACCGTGTCTTACACCAAACGCTCTCAGGCCAACAGCGTGGAGGGAGAGAAAAAGGAGGAATGGGACGCTTCCCGTAAGCTGCCCTCCTCCAGCTCTAAAGGAGACATGGCCACCTCTCCTCTAGTGGCCCAGGAACGCAGGAAGACGTCCACAGCTTCAGGGGTGAGAGGTCATGGGAACCACATCATGTTGCCACAGTTGTGGGATACAATTACATATAACTAACAATAGTCCACACATTCTCAGTCTATGATTAATTTGTGTTTATGTGCTGGTGTGAACAGAATAGTGCTGCTGGCGGAATGACCAGGAGAAATACATACGTATGTGAGCGATCCAGTACAGAGCGGTATTCAGCCATCCCTAACGGCAAAGACAGCAGGTGAACAGATTCACAGTGCACGTTTTCACTCTCTCTTCTTCTTCATTTACACTGCAAAGTTTTTAAAACTAATACTGATGTGAAACTATATTGATATAGACCTCCTCGCAAGATGATTTTTTCAACAAAAAAACACAGACCAATAAGATATAAGCTTTTGGATCATGTGTCATTCCGGATAAGATCTAGAAGCCATAATGAGTGCAGTGACTTTTGATTCTGTCTGGGCCTGGTCGATTTAAGTTTGCGTTTCTCTTGGTGTGTGAAAGGATCTACATATAAATATTTGTTTTGTCCTTAAAGAACTTAATACACAAAACAGTTCAGAGGCTTTTTTTGACACTGACATTTGCAAATGTCTCCTCTGTGTCTTCCTGTCTGGTTCTTGCTTAATTTATGTCTCTTCTCTGTCGCTTTCTCACTTCTCAGTTTGACGGAGATGTCCACCTCTGCAAGTGCTTCTTCCTCTGTGTCTCCCGGAGCGTCCTCCGCAGTGGCGTCCACTCGACCGCGTCATGTGAAGTCCATGTCTGCCTCAGGGCACCCCACCAAGTCTCCGCTGCCACCCATCGAAGATAACACTGAATTCAAGGGGTGAAGAGACATACTTTTTAGTGATATTTTGGTATCATTGAGATACTATTTTAGTTTTATTAATTCTTTGAATTAAATTTATATTTTGTATTTATTATATTTTCATTTCAATTTTAGTTTTAGTAATTTTGTTGTTTTTTGTCATTTTATTATTTTTTTTGTATTTTTTAATTTGTCTCTATAGTTTTCGTTAATTATTTTAGTATTAGTTATTTTAGTACATTAAATTAACTAAATGAAATTAGAAATGTTGCCTTGGTAATTAGATGAAGTAAAGTAATTATTTTTGTTTCAAGTAAGGAACAGAGAAAAATAACAAAAGTAACAAAACACATTACTTTAAACCATCAATAAAAAGAGTTGTAGTAGGTAATATAACCTGTAATGCTAAGAGATATTTTGTATGGCATACATCGCTCTAAGGCTCAGGAAATATTCTAAGTGGCCAGAATATAATAATATTCTTAATGCATTTTTAAAAGAAAATGAAGGTGTTTGCTATATAGGTTATGTTGTTGAATGCAGTACTGTGGTACAGTACAGTTCATAGTAAAAAAAGTTAAAAACACCTGCATGGCAGAAAGAGAACGAGCCAGATGCAAAAAAGATTTTACTTAACGAGTCCAGTTTCATTTGTTTTTTTTGTTTTTTTTTAAATCACTGTCTGTCTGCAGCTCTAGCTCCAGGGCTCCATCCACGTCTCCGTCAGCTCACAGCATCAGCAGTATGACTCCGGATCGGACCCGTTTTCCACGGGGCACCTCCAGCCGCAGCACCTTCCACGGGGCGCAGCTCAGAGACCGGCGCAGTGCCACATACAACGGCCCCCCCGCATCACCCACGCTGTCCCACGACACAGGCGCTCTCGCCCAGGCCCGCAGGGGCACCTCATCTGGCTTTATAAGCAAGCTTACCTCCAAGTTCGTGCGAAGGTCAGTCTCTAGATCTATCACTTAACTCTCTGAACTACAGTTTCCTGTGTAAAGTGACAATTTACATATTTCTGTTGATTGGCCAGTGCTTAACCAGACATCCAGAAGAAAGATATTATGGCATGTTAAGTGCACACTATTAAGTGCTCATTTCCCCTTCATGGTTTAAGATGGGTTAACATTCGCCAAATATGAGAAAACATTGACCAAATATGAGAACAATTGGCTTTGATGAGCTAATACAAATGAGGTACTTGCAAGAAGAACTGCAAATTAAGTTGTGGTTCATATTGTTTTTAAATTTTCACACTGTTTTTAAAGAAATTGATATTTTGGTTTAGCAAGGATGCATTAAATTGATCAAAAGTGAGAGTTTATTTCAAATAAATGCTGTTCTTTTGAACTTTCTATTCACTGAAGAATCCTGAACTAAATAAATGAAATATGAAGCAGCACAACTGTTTTCAACATTAATAATAATCAGAAATGTTTCTACATATTAGAATCATGTGACACTGAAGAGGATCATGTGACACTGAAGACTGGAGTAATGATGCTGAAAATTAAGCTTTGATCGCAGGAATAAATTACATTTTATATATTATAATTATAATAATATATTAACATAAAAAACAGTTATTTTGTATTGTAGTAATATTTCACAATATCACTGTTTTTATATTTTTGATCAAATAAATGTAGCCTTTGTAAACATAAGAGACTTCTTTAAAAAAACATAAAGAAATTGTATCTACCCCAAACTTTTATAGTAGTGTAGTGTATATCAGTTTACAAGTTATAATTTTTTTTTTTTTTTTTGCATTTAAATTTAAGTAAGAAGTAGGTCCCGGTCCCCTGAATGAGAGCCATTGCTTTACAAACAGTGTGTTTACAAACCATTACTGCAAGAAAATCTCACTTTAACAGCTAAAGCAGGGCTGGATTAAAAATATTTATTTCTCGATTTTAATCGGTTCTTATTTTGATCAAACAATATTAATTTCTTAAATCCCAATAATCGGTCTTTGAACAAAACTTCACTAAACATAATTTGTAGCTCCTGCCGTCCAGTAATTTCAATAAGGTTTGTGCTTTGTTACTTTTGATATGAAACAAAGTGTCGGTTTTCAAATTATGTCAGTTTTATACAAAATTCAAACAATAAATATAATTTTGGTGCTCTTTAATGTGGTGTGATAGACATCTGTAGCCGTTTCATGAACCAATCATCTGCTCCTCTTTACTAGTAGTTACAGCACCAAATAAACATGAATGAACATCAGAAGGAATGTTGAAAGATACAGAACAACTTACTGAAATGTCTCATAATCGCTTAATCAGTGTTTCAACCCCTGAAAGAAGTCAATAAAACAGCTTGTAAACAATGTTTACCTCAGGAAAGCCTTTGAATGTCCATAAACTCGATAATTAGCTACAAAAAATTAACTCTAGAGAGTAGCATTTTGCTAAATATATGCGCTATATTACATATTCATTACATTTTACTTAACTTTTTGTCTACAATAATTAATATATCACAAGTTTTTATGATAGCCACCGTTTAAATGTTTATATTTCAAAAAACGATTTTGGAGTAGAAACATAATTATTTCATTAAAAAGTTATTTTTTATTACTATTATAAAAACTGCCTTATGTGCAGTTTATTTTTTTCTTTAAAAATGTATATGTACTGTAACTGATATCCAAAAGAATTGATATAGAATTAAATTGAATCAAAATTGTAATTGAATTGAATCGCCTGTGAATCGAAATCAAATCGAAATTGTGAAATTTGTGTCAATGCCCAGCCCTGCTGCAGTGTGTGTATGGAGGAGAGAGAGCCAGGTGGCCTGACACACACACACACACAATGCTGAGCATGCATTGACTCTGAGTGTGCTGCAGTCAGTGAAGGACACTGGGTAAAGTGAGCTGGATCTTTATCAGGCGGCTGGCTGCATTTGAAATCAGATGCCATGGGTTAACATCACTCTCAGACCTGCCCCCTTCTGTCTGTTTGAGGTTTTGTTTGCTGCAGGAATTACACATTTCCCCATATCAAATTTGTAATAAATTCATAGTGTTACTATAGGTAAATGAGTCTTCCATTATATGTATGGTCATTTTCACTTTCGTTGATTTGTTCTTCAGACTTCAGGGCTGACCCAGTGGTCTTGGGTTTGGGCTTTGGTTTGAACATGCTGTTTGTTTGTTTGTTTGTATTGTAGAACTCTGTCTTTCAGAACGGCGAGGTAGGGCACAGTAGTTTGACCTTTCCCCTCAGACTTACATATGAAAATGTGTCCTCACACTCCCTTCTCCTCAAAAATAGTCTCAACCTGTGTGTTTCTTACTATTGATCTGTGCATCCGTCACCTCTGTGAATGTTTGCACGGCCTGCAGACTGACTTCCTCCTGATGATGATGACAATTACACTTCCCCCACCTGTGTGTCCTCAGAAGTGTTTAGCTGTAGTTTTGTTAGTAATATGTTGAATGCTGATGTTCTGTAGTGATCCAGTACCTTTTCTCCTTATTCCATTTGAAATGTATCTTTCTGGTCAAAAGAAAGTTTCTCCATTGCCCCTGAAGTGTGGTAAAATCACTGTAACACACAGCTCATGGCTTTTATAAAAAAAAAAGGGAAAAAAAAGCAACATGATGAAACCGTCAACTGCAGTATGTATTGGTGTAAATTGGAATAAATCTTGCGTCATGTAATATAGTTTGCAAGTCTAAAGGTCTGTTCACATCAAGGATGATAACTATAACCATAAAGTTGTTCTAATTGTAAGAGAACTACACCATAACTATAACAGAGGAATGAAAATGTTGGAATCACTTTTTTTGCATTATTTCCCCCCCCAAATGAGTTCAGAATAAACCCCGCCCCACCGGCGATTCTATAGATTTCATTGGTCATGTCATTCACAGTGCTGATTGCCTACACAATGCTGAAACAAATACTAAACCCTAACATTAACCATTATCCTAAAATTGTAATAGTTTAGATGTATAACCCGATTACGCATAATAAGGCGGCGATGCTTGTGGTCATTTACTTTATCAGAGTAAAGTCATAAACAGCTTAAGTATAAACTGATTGACTTTTTTTTCTTTCTTTTTTTTACCCATTTCGGGCATCCAAGACCAAGTCCTATCTATTTGAATGGGGGAATCCTGAAATCTCAAAAACTACTTGGCGAACTTACAATTAAATAACATATTTCAAGTCAGCAACAAAATCTGACATGAACTGTCCCATAAATGTTGTTTCTTATGCTCAAATAGGGCTTAAAAAGCTTTTTTTTCAGGCTAGACGAGCCAATGCACATGTGCATTCATAAGAGCAAGTCTCAGGTTTCTATGGGAACCAGAGCCTCTAACAGCAGTTGCAGTGACGTGATGACTTTACCAATCAGCTATTGGCTTGTTTACTTAGAAGGCAGGACATATTCCACCATATTGCACGTTGCAGTTTCTCCAATTCATAGGATTGAACCATCTTTCTATACCTATAGCAGGGGTGGGGAACGTTGATCCTAGAGGGCCATTGTCCTGCAGAGTTTAGCTCCAACCCTGAAAAAAACACTCACCTGCCTGTAACTTTAGTAATCCTGAAGACCTTGATTAGCTTCAGGTGTGTTTAATTAGGGTTGGAGCTAAACCCTGCAGGACAATGGCCCTCCAGGATCAACGTTCCCCACCCCTGATAGACTTTGGGCGTGGTCACATTAGCAATATTTCAGCAAAATTTTGGAGACAAAAAAGGTCCATTGTCTACTGTCAATAGAGGAGCGATGAACGAAGCACAGCTGACACAGAAGGCACTTTCAAACCAAGCAGCTTTCTGTTGGTCACTGCGGCGAAATTTGCGTCACCAACTTGAACATGAGCAAAATTAGTATGGGGAACTTTTTCGCCCTCATAAACGTGCACTAAGGTTCGTCGCTAGGTTTTCTGGGTCCATGTACAACGTATTGCTTTGGGCCCCTTCGGTAGAAATCTCGTTTCAGGCCCCCCAATGCCTCTGGGTCCCCTGCACACTGTGCCACTTTTGACCACTAAGCTTATGTGTGCACTCCTATTAGAATGACTGGATTTCGCCCGTGAAATTTCGCAGGCAACTGTAAATGTGACTGCACTAAAAATGTGTTCTCATCTCAGTTAATACAATAAGCAGACTTTTTTATTGTTTTTTTCAGCATATTGGTGTGCATGTAAATGTGCTCATTGTAAGAGAATAGTTAAAACAATATACACAACAGCTATAACAATAAAGACAGAGGAACAATACTGTTGGAATCACTTTCAGAGCAACTCTTTTCGCAAACCAGTTCAGCGCAAAGCCTTCCTTTAGCTGATTCAAAGATTTCATTGGTCTTGTCAACCACAATGCCGATTGCCTACAAAACACTGAAGCAAATACTAACCCTTAAACATAACCATCATTTTTTCACAATCATTCTCAAAGAATAGCGAAGTCTACACCACAGCTTTCACAATAACAACAGAGGAATAATATCATTGGAATCACTTTAAGAGTATTTTCTTGTGTGATTATTTTTGGCAAACCAATTTAGCGCAAACCCCGCCTTCATCAGAGTCAAAATGTTTCATTCATCATATCAATCATAACTGCTGATTGCCTACACACCTCTGAGACAAATATCAACCCTTAACCTTAATCTAAACCCTAAACAAACAAAAAAATAAATAATCATTTACCCGACAACTGCGTTTTGGGGGCCTAAGAATGCAAACTTTTGAAAATGGGTTTTAAATTGCAAGTTTTTGAAAACAATACTGCTATCGTCTCCATGTAAACCACAAAAATGTGAATTTGTGAAAACGGTGACGTCATGCGCATGCTTATTACGTGTTCAGTCTATAGGCACGTAGTGTTTCTTTATAAAGTGACATCGCCAACTACTGGCCTGGCATGAATAATACAGCGTTTTTAATCCTTTTCACGGATCCGTGTGAACGGGGATTGTTGACCACTGAAATTGGCAATCAAAATCCACCCGACTTTAAGGAGCACAAGCATTTAAAGTGACAGGTGACATGAATGCAGCATATGTTTAGAATGTAAATATAGTTATTGTTTTTGGTGTGAACGGGCCTCAAAGTGTTAGTTCACCCAAAAATGAAAATTATCCCATAATTTACTCAACCCTCAAGCCATCCTAGGTGTACATGACGTATGGATTACTTTTATGATGGATGGATGCGCTTTTTTGGCCATTCACTACTATTTTTAATATAACTCCGATTGTGTTTGGCTGAAAGAAGAAAGTCATATACACTTGGGATGGCTTGTAAATTATGAGATAATTTTCATTTTTGGGTGAACTAACCCTTTAAAAATAGGCAGTTTACAGTTGCCTAGATTTTGTTGTCTTGTTTCTTTTAGAAGAGCTGACTTGCTGAATTTAGTTGTCCACTGCTTTCTCAATATGACCTCTGATATTTCCCAAGGTTACCCAGTGAAGGAGAGGCCCGCGGTCGGGCGTACAGTTTGAGGTGAGGTTTTTATTGATCCTCTGTGATTTGTTTAGAATTTGTCTTTATGTGAACTTGTTGCTTGTGGGACATTTGCTGCTGCCCCTTCAGGTCAGTCGACAAGAGTGTTGATCCAAATGGTTCAGGTGACGACTATACAGTGTTTGACTTTGTGTGTGTGTGTGATTTCTGATTGTTTGGAGTGTTTTGCATGTTTTTTAAGCACTGAGAGCCGTCTTCTGTCTTTCTAATATAGTTTTTAGCACTCTAAACAACCTTGTCAATTTGTCAGTCCATTTATATTAGTGATGCACTGATACTGAAAATCTCTTGAATAAGCAGAAACGGACATCCAACATATACACTATATATTATGTGCCTAAGTTATTATGTGTTGACTCTATTGAAACCAGATTTTTTCCCCCATGCACCTTATGAGTTTTCGTGAAGTTGCTCCAGAATCAAGGCCTGTTCACACAAGAACATGTAATATAAAGATAACTATAACAATATATTACTATCCATACCAATAGATGATAATATTCTGTTTCATATAAGCGCATGCCACAGTTATTTCATATGGTAATTTATATGCTCTTTAACTCTTTCCTCACCATTGATGTACTTTTCCAGCAATCTATGTTGTCACTGTTATACAGTAGGGGCACTATTGCTCATCTTCTGAAAGAATACAGAATCTCTGGATCCAAAAATAAGCAAAGAAGCAAGTGATGGAAGGATTGCTTACCCACATGCAAGCTAACACGATCATCAAACATTCAACAGCATATAAATCAAAACTGCCTAATGTTACCAAATGAAATGTTGACCCAGGAAGAGGTATAGGACTGTGCAAGCTTTGGGGGTGTTGATGGACTCAGTCTGGCATATTTTTTTAGAAAATACTGGAGGGGAAAGAGTTAATGTCAGGTGAAAATCTAGCTGAAAGTGAATCCTCTGCCTTTATCATTATAGTGGTTGTGAACTTCCCTATTCTCATAGAATTAGAATGATTATTAAAACTTTATAGTCATCATCCTTGGTGTGAATGGGCCTTAAAGGTCTGTTTGCACCAATAATGATATTTATAACAATTATATTAGCATACAAACCAACAGATTAGAGTTTTGCAGTTATGTTGTGTACAGCTTTATGTACTCCAGCTCTTTAAAGTCAGGTGGATTCTGATTGACTGTAAATGTTTTTTATTGTTCATTAGTTGGAGAAATTGCTCTGAAAGTGATTTCAACAATATTGTTTCTCTGTGTCGTTATCGTTATACTGTAGCTGTGACATGGACTTCCCTCTTCTCAAAGAATTAGAACGATTATTAAAGCTTTATATAATTATCGTCCTTTGTGTGAACTATATTAGCGTACTAACACAAGATAACATTGCTTTTATTATAAGCGTTTGCTGCAGTTTTGTCGTCTGTTGCTTTAAATGCCCGAGCTCTTTAAAATTAGGTGAATTCTGATTGGCTGTGAATGTTTGTTTATCAGCTGAAAAAAAAAAAAAAAAAAAGTTCTTCCATTGATATCAAAAACTGCAACGCGCTTATAATAAATGGAACAATATCGTCTGCAGTTGTGGACGCAAATATAGTTATTCTTATCTTTAAAGTTATCGTTCTTGGTGTGAATGGGCCTTAATTCTACAATACTCTGATCAGTAGAGCTCATGGTTTAGTATCTGTGATGAGGATCAACCTGACATTCTGAACACTTCTGTGTTTGTCATCAGGAGCGGATCCGGAGAACCCAAGGAGGAAGGTCGTGACTCGAAGCCGAGATCGCTGCGTTTCACCTGGAGTATGAAGACCACCTCGTCCATGGAGCCAGGAGACATGATGAGAGAAATCCGCAAGGTGCTGGACGCCAACAACTGCGACTACGAGCAGCGCGAGCGCTTCTTGCTCTTCTGTGTGCATGGTGACGCGCGCCAGGACAGCCTCGTCCAATGGGAGATGGAGGTTTGCAAACTGCCCCGCCTGTCTCTCAATGGTGTTCGCTTCAAACGCATATCTGGAACGTCTATCGCCTTCAAGAACATCGCTTCGAAAATTGCCAATGAGCTCAAGCTGTAAGCAAAGGGTTGGAAAAAATACAAAACTATAGGCAACACAAAAAGGAATTTTGCCAGGAAGTTTGAGCACCATTTTTGAGTTCCTGCTTCTGTAAGCTACTGCTGTAATGTTTAGTGGAGAAAAAATATGAATGCAAAAAGATGAAAAGAGAAAAACGCCCTAGCCCATGACCTTTAGCATATACGCCTGGTTAAAACAACCATCTTGCAATAATATCGAAACCCTTACAGGGTTGGCAGGACAAAAATCTGTCGAGCTAATTATCGTAACGAACTTCAAAATGACTTTTTCCACATGTACAGTTAAGATATAGAATGTTTTGTTGTATTGAATTGATCTGACATAGTTGTATAATACAAGACTTTCAGCCTACTTATGTGGAGGTGTTGTATAGTCACTATTGAGCTCTGTACAGAAAAATTATGTTCAATGTGTCATACTTGTTTAGTTTGTTGCTTTCTTCTCTCTTTTTTTTTAATTTTTTTTAGACTGACACCACTCAGTCTTAACAGTTCTTTTAAAAGTTCTCAACATTTGTTTTTAAAGGAACAGTTTATGTAACAATGGAAATTCTATTATTTTCTCACCCTCATGCAATCAAGCCCGTATGTTCTTATTTTCCATTAAATGTTGAAGAATTGCCGCAGCTTTTTTCCATAATGACCAGCTTTAAAAAACACCATAATATTCCACACAATGCGATTTGTGTGCAATAGCCACACGTTACACTTTGTAACAATCCAAAATGTAAGTTGCTAATCACTAATAATGCGCTTAGTTTAGTTTAAATTGCAAGTTTACTTTTGTACCCTACGGAGAAATAACAACATACATGGAAGGACATGAGGGTAAGCAAATAATGACAGAACTTTCATTTTGGGTGAATTATCCTTTTAAATCAGAGTGAGAATTAGATGTGATCATAACATCAGAGAATTAATGACTAAGTGTTATGTAGAGCAGGCAGTGTATTTCCCACAAGCAAGATGGTTTGGATGTACGGATCAGCTAGAAATTAGTAAATGAGCGTCTACATTAACATTCCATACAGAACATACACTGAGACTAACATCGTCAAACTGCAACGCTGCAGAAATAATGCAGTGTGTTTGGAGCAAGACTGGGCCAGTTCAGCAACACTGGGCCATTTATTTCCCTTTTCGAAATCAAGAAACGAGAAAAGCTTCAAATAATAACTACCAGAATTTATTTATTAAGCCATTTTATGCCTTGTTTTATTAACTGTAGAAACCGTTCATCCAGAGAATGCATGACTTTTTTTGTGTGTGTAAAATGTAATTTGTTTTGTAACAAGTGGTGGTGATGATGATGATGATGATGATGGATTACAACCACTCATACTGGTACTTTCTACTAGTTCTTTTGTACTGAAGTATCGAAGGTTAAATGTGCAATGCTGTCTATGTTGTATTACTGTAATGCTGATTAAAGAGGTTGTGACTGCACACTTTTAAGGGAAGATGAGGTCAAGTTTCCGTAGTTTGAGAAAAAGGACTAGTGACTAAAAATATTAAAAGGGTAAAGCTGTGATTAAAGCTCAGAGAGGCATTGAATGTTCGAATGTCAACTGTGATGTTCCATTTTGTGACGGTACATTTCCAGGACAAATTCCTTTTTTTTATTTTTATTATTCTTTTTTTTTTTCTTTCTTTTTTGTAAATGGCTGTACGGATGAAAGTGTTTGGATGGGAAATGAAGCTGAAGGCTGAGGATCTCCAAAAAATGCAATTAACTTAACACATTTCATCCTTCCACACACTCTTCCCATTTATTCTCTCGACATTGTACTGTACATTTCTGCGGAAAATCCCTTGGGCCACTGTGGTTCAACTTCAGTCCCACTGGAGCACATTAAAGCTTACTTGAAATGAGTCTTTGAACTAAAATGTTTTGTGTCCTTTTTTTCACAATCCTCATTGCAATAATTACATCAAGTAATTGTGTTGTTCCTGATGAAAATCTGGAACATTTTCTAAAATCCTCTAAGAAAATATTCCTGACTGTGAAATGAGTCTGTTAGCGCAAATGCAACAATAATGCTATGTGTAGGGCGAATTTCATTAACATTTCAAAGAAAGGAATGTTCCCTTCTCGTATTTCAGGCAGGCCAAAACCGAAAGAAAGAAATCAATTACATTTTACATGAAAACGTGTATGGGTGTAATGGCTTAGTGAAAAGTTCATATAGTGGACCTAAAATAGGCTTCATTTTCTTTATGTAGAATAGGAAATATTCTAGTGTTTCTTCGTGAGATTCACTCGAATAATAATGATAGAGGTCATAGGTGAATAAACCACTAGCTTCAAAAATATTTTACAAACAAAGCAAAAAGTGTTGCAAAGTCCCTTTTTCATCATAATGTCGATGAGAACTCCAGAGCGATGGTACTTCAGTTTTCCTAAAACAAAAAGCCTCCTGATGGCTGCTTCATTTCTGAGCAGGTACCAGGTCATCAATACCACTGTTGTTTTTCAGCCTTTTCTCCATTCGGATGAGAAGTTTGACCCCATCCACCACTAACTGGGTCAGCCCGACTTCATTCAATCCAATTGTCTGCAGGTTGCTGATTTTGTAGATACCTGGACAGCCTGCATATTAAATAAAAATAATGCAACAGTTTAAGTTTGTTTATAGTATTGATAATCAAAAAAAAAAAATATATATATATATTATTTAAAGAGACTTTTTTTATTTAAACAATCAGATTAGTAGATCAATCTTGCAAATATAACAGTGGCAGCTACATTTTATGCATGACATTAAAATGTTTGTTCTTGCCGTCATCTTCATGGAGCTTTGATTAACAAATGGTTTTGTTTTATAAGCTTGGGGTAAATATCATCTGGGCAGAAGTTGGTTAACGTTGCATTGAATTTGTAGAAGGATTAGCAAAAATTAACAAGTGAAAATGGTAGACTTTGAGTACATTGAGCTCAACATGAGCCAAGAAGACAGGACAAAAATGCTTCTATACCATTTTGTTAAAAAGTTATTAGCCAAAAAATTAAAACCTTTATGAAGTTTTGGAGTGTTTGTGGCACTAGGACATTTGAAATGCCTCCAGGAATGTGAAGACCAACCCCAGTTAGTGTTCTAAATTTTTAAAACCTTTTACAATGTGGTTCATAAGAGTGTCATAGACACCCATGGCAGAAGTAAATTTAAGCTGCAGCCAAAAACGCACTTCGGTAGCACTTTATTTTACAGTCCTGTTCTGCATACATACTATGTACTTATTAGTGTAACCAGTACTTCTTTTGAATAAGTACTAAAGTATGTCCTATATCATATGTGTCTAATATAAATTTAATCTAGACGTGCTTCATCCGCCATGTTTTGTCATTGTAATGTGACCTGCAGCATTTGTTGTGTTGTGTCGCTTCACTGCCATTCACAACCCGTCTGCTATGGCCTCATGGGATAATAAAGTGTCTATTATATTGCACACTTCAGAATCTTGCCGGAAGTAGTAGGTCATCTGGGTACTTTTTGCCTACTGTTTTATGAATACTGCAAATTCAGATATATTACTCTTTTTATGCAGCCTAATTACATTTTTATGTTAAACTGTGGCTGATAGATATCATGCATTATTTTACACTACAGAACCCCTAATGAGTTTTGTCATACTTGTTTCTTCCATCTCAAGTCGTAGTCTGTCCAGGATGTCATCCATGTGTTTGTTCTCAGCGAGATGTAGCAGTTTCACTGTGACACTTGCCTTCAGTCCTGTGCCTACCTCTGCAGGTGAGCTGACCACCCAGCCCAGGTAAGGCTTCCAGATAAATGGATGTCTCAGTTTCTTATATAGTGTCTCCATCTAAAAAGACATATTTTAGATTTTTAGTGTGCGCAGCATAGACTATATTTGGCATGCCTCAGGGTTTGATATTAAAGGGGACATCGGATGCAAAATTCACTTTTACTTGGTGTTTGGACATAAATGTGGGTTGGCAGTGTGTCTACACAACCACCCTCAGGGTTGTTAGGTTTTCACAACACAACCCACTTAATTGCTCCTCAAAACTAGCCCATTCGCAATTCAGGGAGGTCCCTGAATCGCCTTCTGAGGGGCAAAATTCGCGTTTTTGGCAGGGATCCCCTGGTAAAATTTGCATTCCAGGGGCTAAATATCACGTTATTTTGGGTCGATTCAACCCGCGGACATGAATAACAACCTGCGGCAACAGTGTAAAAGTAGCCCAATTCCGCGGGAAAACCGCGGACTTGGCAACACTGACCACCCTATAATCATAAAAATCCACCCAGTGATTTTTTTAATCCCCACAAATCATAAACACTTTGTCAGCTCAAGTTCACAGATTCTTGGCAAAGTGACGTAAATTTGCACAGGCCCCTCCCACGACTGTTGATGGACACTGCCGTTTTAGCAAAGACCTGCCCTGAGTGAGTATGAGGTCTCTGCAGAAAAAAAGTGGGCATTTTAAAACTGGTGGGTGTTTATAAATCATGCAATGAAAATGATCCCCTTCACCCGACTCCACCCCTAAACCCTACCCACACTCTGACGTGGGCAAATCAGATAACGCTCTCAAAAACGCCCCTCTATTTATGGCCTCGCCCACTGATCTGGTAACTCCTATTACTGTCCTGCAGAGACCTGTACTTGCCCTGAGTGACCTGTAAACAGTGCGCCATTGTTTCGACGCCACGCAGGTGTAGACAATGAATGTCTCCAAAGCAACTGAGGCGTTTTGTTATTGAATATAAGAATGAACGTAGCAGTCGTACTTTACTCTCAATATCTAAACCGCTGAGGACGCAGTGGATCAACTTTGTTTTTGAAGGGAATGCACCCCTGGATCTACCTATATGCGTTTATGTCTGCGCTAAAAAGTTCCTGAAGGATGGATCAGTACCTCCAGAAGACGTGAGTAACGTTATAGTTTTTTTTTTTTTTTTTTTTTTTATGAATCTTTGTAAATCGCCTTTCCTAATAATGTGCTAGTTAGCAAGTTCCACGACGAATGCAGCTGGAGTTAAAGGCCAGTTCCCCCAGTCGGGGAATGGCTGAGCAGTGTGGTATGATTTTCTAACAAACGACAACAAACTTTGACGCAATCTGACCTGGCCATGAACCGTTGCCATTACAGTGAGGCAAGTCCCTTGCAAAGACTGCTGTTTGATCGCGCCGGCGCCTCACGTACACACAACAAAGCACTGCAAACGTGACATCGCAGCCTGTTCATTATCAAAATACAGTTGAACAAACATATATGTCGTCATTTCTATTTAGAACCTTCTCACTGTAATTCATAACTACACGTTTATAATGAGCAATGCATTAAGGTAATTGTCTTATTACAAACTGTGTACATTTTATGTAAAGATAACATGGTAACACTGCAATAAGGTTTATAAAGGTGTTAGTTAATGACTAACAAGTAATTTTTAAATGTATTTTAATCGTTTTTGAGCATTTATAACTGCATAATTAAGAAAGGAGAGTTCAGAAGTGCGGAAGATAGGGTGAACAGTAGCTCATTATCATTTAAAGGGACATGCACCGAAACGGCTCGCTGTGTACTGAGCTGTTTTTGACAAGGTAAAAAGGGTGTTTTTTACACAATCATTCAGAAATTTTAATCAAAGTATGTTAGATACTTTTCATGAAGACCCTAAAGAATAATACTAACTTGTGGAAAATTGGCATCCGATGTCCCCTTTAAGACCTTTTGTCTTCTCACAGAAAACATATCAACATGATATTGTATGAGGTAGTTGATTGAAATAAACCTTCAGCACATTGATGCAGATAGTTTTAAATGCTTCTTGTAAGCAAGCATCACTTCTATAAGACACTAGTTTCAGATGGTCTTCCATGTTAACCCAGACAGCCAGGGTGCCGTCCATACTCAACCTGATCGCAAGGCAAAAACATACATTACAACATATAAGCAAAATCTAATTGTTTAGCTGAATTATTTAACCACAACTTGTTAACCCTAACCAACCACAGGGCCCTCGCATCAGGCCAGTCACGAGCCACACCGATCTTTATCAAAGAAGATGGTGGAGAATCCATCACAACCCTGCGGTCTTCACTCTCATGGCTGAGTTCATCTATGGAGTAAAACTTTCCTGGCAGATCCTCAGCCAACTGCTCCAAAGCTACAAAACAAGTTACATTAGCATAAAGCACATTCATCTAAGTCAGGGGTGTCCGAACCTGCTCCTGGAGGGCAACTGTCCTGCAGAGTTTAGCTCTAACTTGCCTCAACACTCCTGCCTGGGAGTGTATAGACGTTATGCGCCAGAGAAACAAGCGCGCCGCCATCTTTATAATATTGTCTTAGAACTTCCGTTTTTGTGGTAGCTCTGTATATTTCTATGGCATCGCTGTCAAAGAATAACAAGCTGGTGAAGTGGATTTACTTGTTGTAGAGTTGATGAAAGCTATTGTGAGCATTGTAATGTTTAAAGCAGATGTCTTAACAAATGTCAGTAGACCGGGAAGATTTTAAAACGAGCAGTTCATTCATAAATACTTAAGATCGCTGTGAAAATACAAACCGGAAGTCAAAAGACAATGAGCGCAGCGCTTAAAAGGGGCGGGGCTACATAAGGTCTATATAGGGTATGCATAGACGTCACTTTCCCATCGGAACGCGCTCCCTCATCTGGACTGAGTGGCAACCTGCTGCATGACTGGATTTAATAAGGGAAATTGCGAAAACGCGAGTAAAACAAACGATTACACTAAAGGTTGGGCTCGAAAGTGTTCCTTATGACATGTCAAAGAAACCTAATCCATGGATATTGACATGTAGCCAGGAATCGTTTTTCCTGACATTTATATGTGCCTGATTTCGACGCCGGGGAAATACATAAAGCAAATCGGCCTGTGAACGCTTTATATAAACACAATATAGGTAGGTCTAAATCGGAGTGATCACTTATATCAATGTTATATAATTCGTCATATCGTCCAGCCCTAATACTTGTATAGTTTTTGTCAGTGTTTATTTAAAAACACCCAATTATGCAGAATATAAGATGGTAAATATTTAATTGAGTTTTCAACACAATATATAACAATACAATATATAGGGTATGATTTACCCCAAAATCCAACATTTTAACACAAAATGATAACTGAAACATGTTTCTTTGCCTGGAGTCCAGCTGTTTCTGTGAATTGCAGCGACCTATTTGCTTCTTTATTCTGTAGCTTTCAGCAGTCTGTAAAAATATACCTCAGATTTTGTATCAGATCTATTTGTACAGTCAGTCGCAAAGCTCTTTCCCCTTTGGGATGTGTTTTGTGTGTTTTTCGCGGCATTCAAGCTGAAAACCAATACTGCCACTCAGTCTTTTGCCACTCAGTGGGCGTAACCGCAGTCATAACGGTTGACAGTGACGTCACGTGCATACCCTCTATAGTAAGACCTTGATTAACTGGTTTGATTAGCTGGTTCAGGTGTGTTTAATTTGGACTGAAACTAAACTGGAGCAGGACAGTGGCCCTCCAGGAGCAGGATTGGACCATGATCATGTTTTAACTGCAGTACCTGTTTTGGCCAGTGTGAGGAGCTGTCTGCGCTCCCCTCTGCTGCAGTGTGTAGGGAAGCAGTAATCCTCTATGCTGCGGCATGCAGTCACCTCACAACTCAATGCATATGCTTGGTCAAAGTCATCACCACCCTACACACACAAACACAGACTTTATACATCCACAGCATGCTGCCACTACAGATTTAACACTATTCTACATCGCTCATGACTAGATTATAATCACAGAATTTACCCAGAGAGGAAAGAGACTTAATGGAGAAGTTTCTCCTAAAATTACACACTGGCAAAGTTAGTATGGAGTGATAAAAGTAACGTGGACAGCATAGCAGAGAAATTTTTTATTGCACTTTGGCATGGTTGAGATCTCTGAAAATCTAGAGGAGACACGAGTAAGTCTTTTTCTCAGGTGAAATATCAGGATACTTTAGCTAATTTGTTTATTTGGTCTCCATTTAATCTCATTGTTGAGACATTAAAGAGATGTTACTTATTATTTTCTTCATACCTTCAGGTTGTCATAATTGAAGTCGCTCTCTTGTACAGTATCACTGGTGACCTTGTAGCCGTGGTAAGACTCAATAATACGGTCAAAAAAGTCACAGAACAGGATATATGATTGAGCATCTCCTGCTAAACAGCCGACTGCTTTTGGTCCTATGGACTGCCCTGCCAGACAAGAACCAAAATGTAACATAAAAAAACAGGGTTTACAAATGGTTTAGTCAACCATCAAAAAGTTCAGAGTGCTAGGACGTAACTTAAAAATATTGTTAATCTTTTCCCCTCCCAGGGACCCCAAACAATATAGTTATTTTAAAAAGTCCACATCATTTATCAGACAATGCAGTACCTTTATGAAACTGCAGGGTTCCACAGATATATAGAACCAAGACCTGATATTCACTTGAGTCTCTTCTGACATGTGCTTCCTATGACAATGTGTTTGTGTGTTTGTTATTTATCAATTTTTTAGGACCAAATGACCCCATAAAGACAGTAAAACCTTAAAGGGTTAGTTCTTAAGGTTTAAAGGGTTAGTTCACCATCATGTCGTTCCACACCCATAAGACCTTCGTTCATCGTCGGAACACAAATTAAGATATTTTTGATAAAATCCGAGAGTTATATGACTCGTCCATAGACAGCAATTTAATTACCACTGTCAAGGTCCAGAAAGGTACTAAAGACATCGTTAAAACAGTCAACGTGACTGCAGTGGTTCAACCTTAATTTTATAAAGCAATGAGAATAAAAAAAAATAATGACTTTATTCAACAATCTCTTCTCTTCCCTGTCATTATCCTTATGCAGTAGCCGCAGTAAGCACAGTGAACGCTTCCATGTTTAGGACCGAATGCCGGCTCAGTATTGGCCAAAGCTGATCACGTGAGCAGGACGACACGTGTGTGATGTTGACGCAGGAGCCGGCCAATAATGAGTCTGCGTTCTGACGTAGAACCTGGAAGCGCTGAGCGTAAACAACGTATGAGAATGACACAGAAGATAATATATTGTTGAATAAAGTCATTATTTTTGTTTTCATAGTTTTGTTTTTGTGCACAAAAAGTATTCTCGTCGGTTCATAAAATTAAGGTTGAACCACTGTAGTCACGTTGACATTTTAACTATGTACCTTCCTGAACCTTGAAACTGTCAATTATATTGCTGTCTATGGACGAGTCATATACCTCTCGGATTTCATCAAAAATATCTTAATTTGTGTTCCGAAGATGAACGTCTTCCAATGGGTGTGGAACGACATGAGGGTGAGTATTTTTTCATGTAATTGCAATAAACATGCATTTAAGTGTCCAAAAGCATCACATTCAGTTCACACTCTTTTAAAGTATATTATTTCTGTAATAAGTACTATTTTTAAATTGTTCACATGATGAAAATGACTAAATAAACATAGTAATAATGTCTTCAGAAAAAAAAGGTTTCTGTGAGGCTAATGGTGAACATTTACATGTAATATAAACACAATAGAAATCAATGGAAAATATATATAATACATGATTACATGTTCGAAGTCTTAACACACGTGCTTTAGTGGATCATGTGTCATCTGTGTAGATCTCATTGCTTGAAACATTCATTCAGAGAAGCGAAAGTTGAGCTTCTGGCTTCATTTCTCTGCAGTTTGGTAACCGTTCAGTGGAGATTATGACTCATTCTATGGATTGACTGTTTGTGTTAAATGTATCAGAAAATATTTCAGAATAACTCACCCGGATCCTCAAGTCCAGGGCGTATGATATCATCAAAAAGGACCCCACTTTCAGTTGCCCGGTTGAACTGTCTCGTGTACATGTGCAGGTCGAGGATACGGCCCATGAGGGTGCGGTTTCTGTCCAGGTTTGGAAACTCATCTTTAGGGGAACTTCTCTTCAGATTGAACCTGCTCATAGGGTCACGGGGGAGTAAACTCTGGGCAAAAGACAACATCAGATATTGCTATTAATATACTTTTATTAATTCATGCGCACACTGATATCATCTCTATAGAAGTAGGATGGGTAACACTTTATTTCGATAGTCCACTTTAGACATTCTACTAACTATAAGTAACTTTGAACTACACGTTTACTAGCAGTTATTAGAGTATTAGTAGACTGTCTGCATAATATCTGCAAACACTTGATGCTCCCCAACAGACATTCCTCTGACTATAAGTTATTTTACAACTAACTATTTTTTCTAAAAATAAAATAAAAAGTTACATATTTTTTTAACCACAAATGCTCATCTTGCACTAGCTCTGCGATCCGCACGCATGACGTAATCACGTTACAAAGGTCATGTGTGACGTAGGCGGAAGTACCAATCCAGTGTCTACAAAGTGAACGTGCAAAGATTAAGCCAAACGTCCTTTACAAAAAACAAACAAACAAACAACAAAAAAATTGATATCGGGCGATTTTGTAGTTGGAGGAGAAAATTAGATTAAGTTTTCCGCCCTACCGCAGTACTTGTGTCTATGTCACGCGTGACCTTTCAACGTTGCGTGGCACATCGCAGAGCAGTGCAAGACAAGCATTTGTGGGGTTTTTTTTAGAAAACGTTTCGCTAGATAAGACCCTTATTCCTAGCCTAGGATCGCGTAGAGCCCTTTAAAGCTGCACTGAAATGCAATTTGGACCTTCAACCCGTTGTACCACACCGAAGCCCACTATATGGAGAAGAATCCTGGAATATTTTCCTCAAAAACCTTAATTTCTTTTCGACTGAAGAAAGAAAGACATAAACATCTTGGATGACATTGGGGTGAGTAAATTATCAGGAAATTTTCATTCAGAAGCAATCTAACCTAACAGTCTACTACTATTCTAATGACTGCTAGTTGACATATAGTTACTTATAGTTGGTAGAATATCTAAAGTGGACCATCGAAATAAAGTGTAACCCACGGAATGTCTTTTCAGTCCAGCCAGTGTCATTTTTACTAGATGCAAATTAAAATTTTGATTATGATCAAATTAAAATATTGTTAATATGTGAACCAGTGTTATTTTAGTATCATTGATACTATGATTGTTGTGAAAAAACTATTATAGTTTTTGATATTTTAATTAGTTTCATTTTCATTTTATTTTAATTAAAGATTTAGTAATTTTGTTGTATTTGTTTTTTAAAATGTTTAATGTCTATTTTATTTCAGTTTTAGCTTTAGTTATTGTAGTATATCAATTAACTAAATGAAAATGACAAATGTTGCCTTTGCAATAGATGATTTTATTTTATTTTATTTCAGTTAATGTTCGTTTTATTTCAAGTAACAAAAATGTTACTTTTTTTTTGGTAACACTTTACATTGGGAACAGTGTTCACTGTGCATTCGACATGAACATTATTTTTTTGTGAACTAAACTGCGTCCCAAACCTGCCAAAAATGGTCAAGGTTGTACGTAGAGAGGACGTGGTTGTGGCAATCCATTCAAGATCACTGAACAATGCAACTGCCTGGTAGCACTCTTTCCCCCCGTCTGCAAACAGACAAAGAGTACGGGACTTTCCACAAGCTGGGTGTAAATGGGTTTGGTGTTTTTGTGAAGGGGAATACCTCCAGCACAGGCCTGTATTTCGACTCCTTTGGGTGCTCAGTAGGTGCTGAAACACAAATCAGACATGAGACATAAAGTCTCAAATACCCCTACACAAATGCCACACAAAGACTGTTTTGTTAGTGTCTTTTTTAATCTAAAATTAGTGGTTAAATGACTAACTCAGTTCTTGGTTCTGATGTTCAGTACATCTCTACCACAAGCAATGGCATTCCATACATTCAAAATGTGACACTTACGCTTAATCATCCACATTTTTTCCCTCTTCCACATCTTTGGAGCTGTCTGAAAACACTTGCACACGCACAGATACACTCCAGCCGATAACAGCTAGACGTAGTTGTGGACAATATCTATAAATAGCTAGTGGGCTCATCGTCATATGAGCGGCTATTGTCCCATCACCCACCACACAAAGCACGAGCACCCATGCCGGTGTCATCTTGCCTGCCTGTAATAATGTACCTATTTATATAGTTGTGTCAGTGCCATACTTCATGTTGAAGCTTGAGGGTTGGGTACAAACACTTTCATTGTAGGTCTGCACATTATTGGGGACAAATAAAGAAGAAATTTGTGGGACATTACAGAGGAAATGGATCTAAAGATTGCATGCTCTGAGAGGAAAATATACACACAATATGTGCACGTGATCTAGGTGTGAATTCTGGGCTTTCAAAATGTGCTCGCTCTTTATTACAAAATATGTTTTGTAATTTGATCACAACTGCAACATATTACAGGGATCATTTTACTAATAAACATAAATGTAAGGCTACACTTTATTATTTCAATAGTCCACTTTAGACATTCTACTAACTATACACAACTATGTGTTTTTCAGTCGTCTCTGGTCGCCCTCATATGTAAATTGCGCAAGCTTATTTTGTCAATTAGATCGAAAGATCTGAAAAAGCCCATACATTTACCCACCCATAGACCCTCCCCTTGAAGAAATTAGGACAGAATGTGTCTCCCTCGTCTGCGACTAAAACGCATCTTAATACCAGGTGTAAACAGGTCCTACATGTCAACTAACTCATTACAATCTGTAGTAGACTGTTAGGTTAGGTGTTAGGGTTCGGATTAGTAGAATAAGTTGACATGTAGCTGTAAAGTTACATTTTTAATAGTCAGTAGAATATCTGTTGAGCATCAAAATAAAATGTCAGCAGAATTTAAGCAGACAGTCTACTAATACTCTAATAACTGGTGGTCGACATATAGTTGCAAAGTTACTTATAGTTAATAGAATGTCTAAAGTGGACCATCAAAATGAAGAGTTAACGAATGTGTGTGTGTGTGTATATATATATATATATTATCACAACCATCATTTATCTAGGAATCAAAATAGTCTGTACACTGAAGAGGTCCATGTTTTTGTCCACAGGAGGTAAAGTAATTGCAAAAGTCTTTGCCATGATCTCATGTCCACTGATTGCCAAAAGTCATCTGTCCAATGATTGGAATGAAATATCTATCCATTACAGTTTTTTTAATTGCTTTAGCACAATTTTTATAAAACATTGGTCAATTTTCAAAACTCTTAGTACTAATGTCACAACAGATCATCAAAAGTGCACGTTTTCCAAACATTTCAATTGTTTTAGTACAATACATAAAATCACAAAGTATCCTTTTCACTATGCAAAATAAGTGTTTCGTCTATATAAATGTTTCATTCACAGTAACTGCCTTTCATAATGCTATTACTATCAAACATTTAATTTGCATTTCTTTCCGCTCGGTTTAATAAATTTGTCTATTATGTAATCCAACTTAAAAGATACAGATTCTATAGATAGTTTCTACTTTGTTTGCAATTTCAGATAACCAAAAATAATTGATTCTTTTTACATTATAAGCGATTTATCTTAGATTTTAACCACTATGTTCAAAGTGTGTGTGTGTGCTTGTTTTTGTGACACAAATTTGTATAATGACATGGGTATTACACTGGTATTATGACGTAAACATGAATTATGAGGACAACTGTAGAATGTACAGTTTGTACAGTATAAAAACCATTATGCCTATGGAATGTACTCACTTTGATAGCAAAACAAACCTGTGTGTGTGTGTGTGTGAGAGAGAGATTTACAATTTGTGAGTAGGATAGAGTACAAGGGAAAACAGGGAAACAGTCTGCATCCAAATACAGCATTTTACATTACATTATGTATGCCTTGTGATACTGTAAACAGATTACCGTGGTAGAGACTGCCATATTACTGTAACTCGTGCTTATAAAGATCAACTACAGTATAGATTCAGTCATATTGTACAGTGAGAACATTTACTGTATTGGCAGCAAACTGTTCTACACAAAACCTCAAGGCTGTGTCATACTTTATCACACCTTTTGATAACACTGAATAGATACTATTACAAAACATTGTGGATTTTATGTTAGTTATGTAATTTAGGTCATGTAAGTGTATTTTCTAATGTGGCACCTGTGTAATTATTTCAGCAACAAGCGTGATTTGAAACATGTATCTTGCATTGTTTGCTATTGAATGAACTGATTGTTAAAAGTACTAAACTGAAAGAAGAACATACTGTTGTGTTTCATGTTCAATGTTCTCATTACATATCACAATGATCTTGTGTTTTGAAACAGTGATTTTGTAGAATGAAAATATATACAATTAGAATGAAAGCATGAGATCAGGTTTTGAAAGAATGACTAGCTGTGTTACAAGTGTGATCAGTTTAGATTTTTGTACTAAGGGTTTTGGAAATGTACACCTTACTTGTGAAAATAGTACCAAAGCGAATAAAAAAAAAAGTTGCCATGAAAACTTATTTCATAATTGGATTAAAAATGACCTTGCATATGTGTTTATTGCAGTGCACAGGCCTACAAATACTACAAATAACATGGCAATGTGAGGAAGGAACTGGTCGGTAGAAGAGACTACTTATTTGGTGAGAAATGTAAAGACCATTTCAGAACTTTGCTTCTGATTCTTGTCTCATTTGTAAGGTTAAGCAAATGTGTTTAGATAAGTTAGAACATGCTAGTTATACACTGGGTTGCCTGATTAAATCAGCAAGCTATTCAGATAGCTAGCTATAATACTGTCAGCTGAACTATCTTTAACTTAAAAACAATGACAGTTGTGACAAATAAGCTTAAAAAAAAACAAACAACTAACATAGCTGCTTTCCGTTTTTCCACAACAGATGATGTATAGCGTCCAGCAGGCTTCAAGAACCAATGTTTGAAGAGTACAGATTTTCTTTATTATCTCAAATGGTAAGTCAGAAACAATAATTTACAGCATTGCTGTCTTTTGGCCGCAAAAGAAAAGCAAGTAAAAAATAATAATAAATTCAGCCCATTTTCTAAATACATGTTATTGATCTTACTGAATGATTCATCAGTGCATACATTTCATTTTTAAGTTGTACAGACAGAAAAACATGGGGGATAGGGTGATGGGGATAGGAGATCAAGATATGACCCAGGTAGGAAACAAACCTACCATTTTCACCACTCACTATGGCAAGACGATCTCCCTTAAGCAAGCAGCCACTGACCCACGCTGCAGAAACGGATCATGGCTGGAAAAAAACAGTAGCCATTGTAACTGTATAAACACTGGTAACACTTGACACTCTTCTCATGCGCAGATTTTTTTCATTCAAACTAATATTTTCATAAATATGGCACATATGAGCAGTACATTCAGAACCTTCAGATGATTTGAAATGATTCAGACTAATTCAAATCTGTGCATGTAAACATAACCAGTGTTACTACAACAAATGTGACACTATAGCGCAGGGTTCCTCAAATCCAGTCCTGGAGGGCCACCGCCCTGCAGAGTTTAGCTTCAGCCCTAATTAAAGACACCTCAAGGTCTTCAGAGTTACAGGCGAGTTTGATCAGGGTTTGAGCTAAGCTCTGCAGGGTAGGATTTGAGGAACCCTGCTATAGGATACTCCTGGATACTGTTTTGGGAGAGCTACAAGTCCTCCAATCCAGTTGTGTCCACCTTTACTTTGATGAACAGTGTGTCGTCTCTCATATAAACGGCATTCCGAGGGATCTCCAGATCACTGTGGGATATAAATCGTGTGAATCCTGTGGCCACATTAGCATCAGACGTTGGCCTACGAAAGCTATCGCTGCCTGCATCAGGTGTGAAAGTACTGCTCAAGTGGTTCCTAGAGCCGCTTTGATCCAGCAATGTTAACGTTACGTTCTGACGGAACGGCCACGGTAAGAGGGAGTCGAAGTCTCCGCGCATTATTGTGATATAGAGCGACATGTGGGTGCCTCTCCCTGAGTTGTCCCCACCAAGGTAAGCCCGCACACTAAGCTTGTAGCCGCTACGACTGGTGTAGAAGGGGGTGGAGTTGAGTGGGGTGCCGGCTTCTTTTCGGTGCCAGTAGTCGCGCACTTTCCAGATGAGCTTCCCATCATAGGAGGTGGATTCAAGCTGGCGGAAACGCTGCTCATTACACTGCAGCTGTTCCACGTGGATGTCTAACAAACGTGTATGACGTTGACACGTCTGCTCTAACGCACCTGAGGGACACAAACACATACAGAGCTACTGTTGCAGTTCTATAAAGAGGATACATTTGGATATTATTGTATTGTGTGATGCTGGTTATAAGTCTAAGACTAGAAACAAACTCTATAAATTACTCATCTTGTTGTTATGAATTTGTATAGGCTGTGACACACCAAGCCAACGGTCCACTGTTGGACAGCTGTCATTGAGCGGCCTAGTCTTTGTGGTGGGTTCTGCACCGTCAGCACTAGTCGAATAGTGGCTTTTCGGCCAACTGAGATCACTCTGATTAGCTATTCGCTGTAGTGGACCAGTGGATGAAGTTGCAAAAGCAAGTAAATGTTAAAGTCATGAGGGCATACAGAAGGCTCTCTTCATTTTTCATCTTCATGTCACCTGTGATTATTTTCAGCCAATCCGCCTGTGGTGAGCAAGATTGGTGTGAAAATGGTTTGTATATCTGCAGTCCTAGTTCTTCTAGTTTTCCTTCTTTCAGTGAAGAATACAGACTTCTGCCACCTGCTGGTTTGGAGAGTTATTTTCTCTCAGGAAGGTTTAGAATATACAGGCTAGTTGGACATTGGATGTAGTTTTAGTAGGTTTAAGTGCAAACTTTTGGTCCAGACGCAGGTGACATAGGATAACATGTGTCAGCATTCAACACCACTATATATTTGATTTTGGTTTGGTGTGTCAAGGCCACACCAAATGTCAGTTTTTTTTGTTTTTTTTCCACTGAACAAAAGGAGACATTTCGATCAGTCTTCTCACTTCTCTTTAATCACGTCCATTTATGGTAACCACATCTGTCAAGCTCCAAAAAGGATGTTGGAATTCAAATGCTTTGACTGGCATAAAATGCTTTTATATCTGACAGACATGAAAGTGGTTTCAGAGCTTTGATTGAGGGGAAGATTCTGGGCTACATTTATAGTGTTTTTTTTGTCCTTTTTTGGTGTTTGACAAACATGGTCACAATTAACTATCATGGTATGGAACTGACTGTGTGCTTTATTTTGTTTCACTGAAAAAATAACAACTTACCATTGATCAGGGGTGTCCAGTCCTGATCCTGGAGGGCCACTTTCATGCAGAATTTAAAGGGTTAGTTCACCCCAAATTGAAAATTCTGTTATCAATTACTCACCCTCATGTCGTTCCACAACTGTAAGACTTTCATTCTTCTTCGGAAGACAAATTAAGATTTTTATGATAACAGAATGCTGTCAGATTTTCTTCCATTGACTGCCTTTGCAACTTCCACTTTGACGCTTCAAAAACTTCATAAAGAGATCGGAAATCTTGTAAACATTGATCAGCGAACATAAGCAGAAGCTTAACCAAACCTGCTACACCCAGAAGAACAAACCTCTTCTGGAGGCTCAAAAATGCTGCGTAGAATATGAGAATGAACCTCATTGGTTACGCAGCACGTTTGAGCTTCTGAAAGAGGTTTGTAGCAGGTTTTGGTTGAGCTTCTGCTTGCTAACCAATTTACATGCGAGTAAAAGCCTAAATAAATCTGTTCGTCATAACAAGCGATTGATTCTCTTCAGAAAATGTGGACTAAACCACTCGATTCATATGGATTAGTTTCCGATCTCTTTATGAAGTTTTTGAAGTGTCAAAGTGGAAGTTGCAATGGCAGTCTATGGAAGGAAATCTGACAGCATTCGTTCATCAAAAATATCTTAATTTGTCTTCCGAAGAAGAACCTAAATCCTACGGGTGTGGAACGACATAAGGGTAAGAAATTAATTACAGAATATTCATTTTGGGGTGAACTAATCCTTTAACTCCAACTTGTTCCAACAGACCTACAGCATCTGGAAATTTCTAGTACTCCTGAAGTCCTTGTTTAGCTGGTTCGGTTAAGTTTAATTAGGGTTGGAGCTAAACTTTTTAGTAAGAAGGACTCAAGGAACACTTTTTACTGCGACAAACAAACCTCAAAAGGGCAAAATAGTACCATTCAAAAATGTCTAAACCAGTAAAAACTACATGAGCTTACCTTTGGTCTAAAGGTAAACCTGGCTATACAAGACCATTTGCGCTACCAACCTGCAGAGTTTATCTCCAACCCTAAAAGATGTTCAGTATTACTTGAAAACAACAGCCAGGTGTGTTGGAACTATAGTCTGCAGAAAGGTAGCCCCCTAAGAGCAGGGTTGACCACCCCTGGTTTACTCCAGTGTACACTATATCCCTTTGCAACAAGGCTGAAAACAGAACACATATTTGTTCATTTTCTCAACTGCTTGTCCTAAGTAGAGTCATGGGGTTTTTGGAGCCTGTTCTAGCATCATAGGAGTGACTCACACCTACGGCAATTTAGTCTCCAATTCACATGTCCTGCATCTTGTCTTTGGATTGTGAGGAAAACCAGAGGAAACACATAGGGAGAAATTCCCAGCTCAGCTTGTTCATTGCTTGTTCATTGCCGTCTCAGATAGCTTGTTCATTGCCGTCTCAGATTTCTGGCCAGTTGATAATACCCAGAGTATCAAAATCAACTGTGGCCGATAGATCCTTTACCTATTCAGTACCCAAACGTTGGAAAAGCCTTCTTAGTGTTGTTCAGGAGGCAGACTCATCTCTTTAACCCACCATGAAGGTCATGTGTTTTGAAAACAACAAACTGTGAAACTGAACTTGTGTAGCCAAAAACCTTTGCATTCACAAACGTAGAAGAGTGAGTTTCGAGTTTCGCCCATCTTGTTCAGTAGCTCTCTTCAACATTCTTGTGGCCAATCAGACTTGACTTACCCAGATGTTCCCTGAGGCTTTCTGTGACAGCCACCTGCTGTCTGAGGGAGTCCAGTGATGCCCGAAGGCTCGGGAGCTCTTCACTTAATTCAGACCCTAGAACGCCCCGCAAATCCCGCAGTTCACGCTGCACACTGCAGATCCGCACCCTCTGCTCCTCCACAGATCTCTGCCAAACAAACACAGGTCATACAGCAAACTTTGACCATATACCACCAAAATAGCTTCCTTCACAGGTATGCGTATGAATTTAAATATTGAAGCTAGTCAAGTTCTTAATCACCACTATGACCACATACAGTAAATACTAGCAATAATTAATGAATGTATAATGAATTGTGATTACTTGATTCTCTAAATAATTTACACTTTTACATAAAATTATTGTTGCTATATGTTCAAAAACATGTCAACTTGGGGGTTTTAGTGAACTGTTACTTTAACTTGGCATTGAATATTATGGATTCTAAAATTACATATACATATATATATATATATACATATACATATGAATACAGGGTTTCTTTACCTGTAAGGTAGTAAGTGTGTTGTCACACAAGTTGACATCTCTGTCCAGACTGCTGACCACAAGACTTTTGTCCTTCAGCTCCCCCTGTTGGACAAGCATATCCTGCTGCAACTGTTCCACCTACAACCAAGACCATTTTTATATTATATTCAACATTTGTAATTAAGCAATAAGCTACAAGAGACAATCATGAAGTAATTCTCAATGTGTTTCAGCATCTCTTAAGTAATGAAATTATAAAGAACACACATTTTCATACATTCATTTTATTTAGTATGTATTCACTATTCAGAATCCAGGAACACAGCTATCCCTTTTATAATAGCATTTGATGGGATGAACTTAGAAATACTGTTTTATGGACCAGAATTTCTCTTTTTCATTTTGAATTTTGCATTAACATTGATGGCCCATTTCATACCTGTTTTTCAAGTTTGGTGTTACTTTCCAAGACAAGCCGAACATGGAAACTGAACTCTGTGTTTTCATGAACTTGCACTTTTCCTCTTTTATCCTGGAGGAAAGACATAGTTCAAAGGTTGAGATCTCCAAAGCCTATGTATTTAACGACCAGGGCTGCGACCAAAAGCATCACAAGCCTAAGTAGATTGTAGAACCATTGCCACTAATGGTCTCTACAATCAACTTAGCTCACAATGCCTTCGAGAAATTCAGCCTTATTAAGTAGGGCAACACTGACAAAAAGACACTTTCACTTGTTTCAGTGTTGAATTTGAATGTTTTCTTACTCTGACTGTGCAGCCATAGTTCTTATAAATGCAGTCCGTCTCCACTTCAGGACACTCATCAGCATGTGCTTGCAGCTGCAATGGGATCAAAAAGCAGCAATAAGCAAATTAAAAGGTTGGGAGGACATATAAAATTCATGAGTTCACACTTATGCATATTTTATACTATATCTGATTATATATATTTGGCGTGCTGTCCGAGGAGAAGGCTCCGAGCTCGGAATTTGGCCCGAACCCTGAGCACTCCTCCCCCCAACCCTGGCTAGGATAGGAATAATTGAAAGCAAGGGAGTTGGGGTGGAGGAGGGATGCTGGAAAAACGTTGTGGAACAGAGGTAAACCGGCATTTTATATAAGCCTCCTCTCGTGCTGATTGGGTAGATTCATGCTCCTCCCAAACTTTGTTAACAAAACATCATTTTGAATGCTTGCAAACTTTTGCGTTACCCCAAGAACTTTGCATTCGCTCACAAAACTTTGACAGCAAATGCACAACTGGTAATTACAGAGCCCCTGAAGGGACATACATGGTGATTGAAATGGGAGAAAAAAATTCGATGTCAATGCTTTTGCCTTCTTTTGCAGAATGTTTGCGTTCCCCTGAGGAACTTTGAGTTAGCTTGCAAATCTTTTGAGTTCCCTCGAGAAACTTTGCATTAACTAGCAAAACATTTGTTATGGAAATATGACGAGGTAAAAATATAGCGAAGTCAATGAGTGCAAAGTTTCTTGGGGGAACCGAACGCAGTACTTTTGCAAGCGACTGCAAAAGCACTAAAATTTATTTTTTTCTACCTATTTAAAAGCCACTGAGCCCCTAAGGGGACATGTTGCTGGACATGATGGAAAAAATATAAGATCACTGTGTCCCCTTAGAGGCTCTGTATTAATCTGAAGAGAGCAATAAAAAAAGAATTGCTAAAAGACTAGGTGCACATTCATTACAATTAGAACTTTCAAAAAGTGGTATTCTCCCAGAGTAAATTATTTAAGTGTCACACCTTGTGTCTTTTGATCATCTGCAGACACTTGTTAGAACAGGGCACTTCAACTTCTGGGCATGAAGTCTTCTGATGGGTCTGGCATAGTTTAGAGGCAAGATTAGAAACAAACACAAGATGACTTTATGCACTACTGAGACACGGAAACATTCTGACCAGCAGTTGAGATACAGGAAAAGACTGCCTGCAGTGGTGGCAGGATTCCAGGCGGAAGGAACAGACATTCCTCTGATGGTCCATTAGGTTTTTGCGTAACACAGTGTCGTTGCACCCTGAGTTGGAACATCTAATACGCTCATACTGGCAAACTTTCAGATGATCCTGAGAAAGAGAGGGAGTACTGATATTACTTAGCTCTGAATGATGGACACAGACTGCTAGGATAGTTTTTCCATCATCAGTTTACAGCATATTATGTCATGTTTTGCCCTTTACCTGAAGGTTACATAAAGTAGCCCTCTGCTTACAGTCTGGGGCGTTGGTGCAGTAGACCTCTAAGTTTAGCAGTTCCCTTTTACAGCAGTTGTCTTGAAAAACCTGCAAGCATTGGAATTGCTATTCAGTAGGATATAATGGAAAATTAAGCTACTCTCATGATAAGCGCAGATAAATACGTATTTAAATTTTTTATGTAATCTCACCTCCTCAGGTTTTATAGGAACGTTGTCTAAAGGACATTTCGAACTTCCCCCATTTTCACTGAAAAGAAGAAAGTTTACACATTGCCAAATCATTTTAGATGTTGAAAGTCATGTTTATCTTTGCTGATACACAACAAGTAATTTTTCTTACATGTATGCCTTTACGCATTGAGCACAGAAAATGTGCCCACAGCCCGTCTGATGAGGGTTCAGGACGATCCCGCCGCAGGACGGGCAAACGAACTGCTGCTCTAACCTCAACACAAAGCGCAGAGTGCGATTGGTCAGAACGGATTCCAGCTCCCATGACCTCATGGGCTCAGAGTTCTGTCTCGAGAACCCAGGAAGCTTGTTCTCCTCTGTGGCCATGGAAACCTGGTAACATTAGAGGAGACCGGGGAGTGTTGTAACACGGGTTCAGTTGTAACTGTGTCAGTTTGACAAGTCAGATAAGATCTGTGGTGTTGTCATCAATATCATACACTCCCATCACCTTTTTGAGCTCAAAGGGGAAGTGGCATTTAACTGTGAGCAACACTGTAGATTTTATGACCAAAAAAAAATGATTTTCATGAAAAAAAAAGTAAAATTTTGCCTAGCAATCATTGTATTGTTGATACAGTTACTTGACATACAAAATCTAAAGTAGCTATTTCTCTAGTTTAATGTGATGCTTTGCATTCGTGCTTTCATTCATTTCATTTCAGTTTTTGAAGGATTTATGTGGTAAATGTGTTTCCATCATAGTTTATGCACATATCTTCTTATAATAAAAATAAAAACATTATCCACCTCAATTGAGCACATACATTTTGTGTGTGCACATTTTTAGAATTTTTTTTAATTTATTTTTTTTATGTGATATCCCAAAAAAATGCACATAAAAATAAGCCTTGATGGATGGCAACAATAGCTAGTGACCGAACCCTTATGTGACAGGAATACACTACACACAAACGGCAATTGTTTTGTGCTAAATTTAAATAAATAAAAGTAATACAATACAATGTTTTTTGTCATTTCAATTTCAAAACTTTCAAAACAAAAATTATTGTTTGTTCTTCAATAACGTTCTTATGTAAATTTAGATTGTGTGAATCTTATTTCAGCAAATTACCACTTGTAACATCTATCCCAAGCTAGTGTTACAACTCACCCCAGTAGTGGGGTACGATCTAACAGAACTCTTTTTGTGTTTGACATTAACTCACATAATATGTGATTGTGTAGTACATGTCAAAGTAAGTTATATTTATAGACAAATGTGGCTACCATGTATCAAATTTTGGGAGATCTAGCACAAACAACCACTGAGTTATGCTCAAACAAAAGGTGTTACTTTCATCCCCCGTCTAACCCTACCTAAAGATAAAATTAGATGTATAGTTTAATGATGTAGGCTATAAGACGATGTATAATTTATAGAAACTGCACTGATAAATGCAGTTCTGTTTTATGTTTCTTTTGTTTTTAGCATCTCTGAAGTTGATCTATTTATCACAGTAATATAAGTGATTATTCCACTTATCATGGTCATTTGATAGCAATGACAACCTAAAGCTGCTATTGGTGTTTGCTGCGTAATATCTGACCGAAGGGATAAAAATGACGGGTATTTTCGTCAGTTAGAGCTCATTAAATCTAGCATTCTGCACGCTTTGAATCAGACACTGAAAAGTAGTACGTAAGATTACATTTATTTAAATGAATGGGGAGAGGAAGAGAGAGAGATGCGTGTGAGTTTAATTACTTCAAAACCAGCGATGTTACCCCCTCGTCGCAGGGCAGCTTTGATACATTTCTGTGCTCCTGAATGTCTGTGTGTGTGTGTGTGTGTGTGTGTGTTTCAATGAAAACAGCGCTTTAATATAGAACGGTAGTAACCTGGAACTACCTGTGCATTAAACGGTTTTATTGCACACCTTCCAGCCAATTAGAATCGAGTATTCAGACAGACATAGTATAAATATATTTTCACATTTACAATTTAAAATATTTCTGGCTGTTATAAGGATACAGAAAGTCAGGGGGAAAAACCCAAATGTTTTCGGTTTTCTGTCAAAATTATGGTTATCATGCAATATAATAAATTATATTACAATAATTATTGATTAATTTAAAATGTACTTGAAAATGAACAGTTATTAGCTCTAAAATGACAGAAATATCACAATTAAGTTAACAAGGGATGAATTTTAATTAAGCTGCCATTTTTGCCATTTATTCTAAAACTGCAAAAAATAAAACTTATTTAACAAAATATATTTCTTAATTTTTCTCTCTCTAATCAAAATGTTTCACACAATTTTTGATTTTAATTGCTAATCAATTTAGAATCTCTTTAGAAATTCTTTTATAATAACATCACTTGAACTAACGCCAGTTCCTTTTCCTGTTTAGCTCCTACAGCAATGGCTTTGACTATTTTTTTGTTATAATAATTTGTCAGTCCCAAACATTTGATAAAATGACAAAAATGTCACCCTCAGGCAAGCGAACTCTCAATTCCTCATTGAGCAATCTTTTAAAAAAACCTTTTTATTTCAATCCTGTTAATTTTCTCGCCGTTATGCAAGCAATGAATTTATAATTAAAAGATCGAAGTGTCTGAGCTTTTGACAAGAGTTCCTTTTATTTTTCCACACAAGGAGATTTTAGATTAAACAAATCATGCGTTAACGAATGTGTACTATGCAATATTTAATCTATATTTTAATAACCTATATGTTAACTTGGAACAATTATGCAGTTAGGTATAATTTTAGCCTACATTTTCTTTTCTCAGGTTGCAAAAACATCAAGGTGCTTCTTAGAAGTGCGATGGTGCTACAAATATCCATTCCAAATATCTTTTCAGTTATTATTTGTTTACTGTTCACATCGCCCCCACATCAAACCATAAGATGAACTGATAAAAAGTAGACTTTAATTTATCATTGGAGTGTTCCCTACTTCAAAAGAGGACGATGTTATTTTTTTTTTTTTTTTTGAGCGTCCATTATTTTCAAAGCGAGGAATTAATCTGGGGATAGCCTACTTTTTATTTATTTATTTTTAATAATTTAGTTTTAAAGCAACGAGATCGCGCTATACGGTCTGTTCCTGTGTGTGTGTGTGTGTGTGTGGGAGAGAGAGAGAGAGAGAGAGAGTGCAAATCGCAAAACATATGGGGAATCCCCGGTGCAAGAACATGACACTATGAATCTCAACTGAAGTAAAGCATTTGTTATCACATGCCCTATAAAGCCAGTGAATTCACGACTCTTTAAGTCAGGCTTCGGCATGGGTATCGTGTAAACACGGTCAACAAGTCAATTAACCAGGTCTTCCACACTGAAACATTTACTTTCGCTTTACACCATCAGCAACATTATTCACAAAATTCATTTTAAAATGCGATGGGCTACATACCTGGCGTTGATGGCTTTAATGTCTCATTTTGACTAATGTGGTTGAGCTTTCAGTGGATATAATCCTGATAAATATGATTTGACAGCTGCTCAGCTCGGCTCAGAGCTCAATGCCGATGCACTCAGTACGTCACTCTTATTTTGGGCGCGCTGCCACGCGATTAATAGGAACGGAAAACGGAATGACCAATCCTACTACGGCGAAGGCCAGGCTCATTAATATTGATCATACGACGTCAGAGGATGCGTACGGCTTCATGAATATTCATAAATTAAGCCTTGGCGATAGTAGGGTTTAGTAATTTTGCGAACGGAAAATGCATTGCAGGAAGTTTCTATGAGCGCGTTTACGTAAATCCAGAAATAGAATGCGCTTAAAATGCCCACACACACACACACACACACTAGTGCATCTTTAAACTAAAACAGGAGAGAAAACGTCAAACACTGCAGTGTAGGCCAACTGTCATGGCATGCTAGATTAAACGAAAATGAAACTTGTCTGTGTTCAAACGTGTTTAATGCTGCCATATGACGAGCACATGACAGATAACATTTCACTTATGAACATGCGTTAGGCACACATTTAAGGGGACTTTTCATTATTTTGCATATAATGTCACAACACTCTGAGCTGCCTAAGTTTTAAAATAAATTTTTTTTAAAAGGTGTATAAAACAAAAGCAGAGATACTGAAAGGAGTATTGAAATTAAAAATAGGAAAACGTGCTTAATATCGTCCAAAAATGTCGCACCATTACCGAAAATAATATAAATGCTTTAAAAACTTAAGTTTCATGCTCACAAGTATCAGAACTGATTTGTTTAAATCAATTCGGTTAAGACAGCATAACACTTAAGGAACGAACAATTAAACCACAAGTTGTAGCCTACACAAGTTGAAAAAAGGTTTACACAGACTACTTCCATCCACAAGAATATTCCCATATTAATCAGATTGGTCATATTCTGATAACGTAAATATCATCTATAAGCACTGACCTCTGACTGCCATAACCAGATTATCCATATGTCTGTTTTAATTCGTAATTTGACTCATGTAAATACCTTATTCAAAATATTCAACGTGACTGAATATCCACATATCCAAACACCAACAATAAAATAAATGTAATAACATTACTGCTGCGAAAATATTTTTCTTCACTAATATTCTCTGAACATAAATGTTTAAAAAAAAAAAACCCAACACATTCTTGTGTGCTATTAAGGAAATAATGAACATTTCTTGTTTAAATTACTTAAATAAATGGCTCACCATTGTTTTCAGAAAATAACAGGGAAAGAATGTACACTGGTTTATTCAGATAATGCTCATTACATGTAGACAGTAATATTTAGAGTTGTGGAGCATGTAAACATCTTTTCAGAATAAAGGTTTACCCAGAATATAGACCTTAATTGGAGAATGGTGTGCATGTAACCATGGCCCACTGATCTCCAATCCAAAGTTCAGCCCCATCCTAAAACTTCCAAATCCTGCACTGTTATGCAGCAGTGGAAAATAGGGTTATGCTACATGCAACTTCTGATCAACCAACAGCACACCACTAATGAAATACAGCTTAATGTCTGGTTGGAAAGTGTGGATCGTTTACACATTTATGCATGTCAAACAGGTTTATAAAGGAAATCAAATTAATGTTCATTAACAAAAATTATAAAATGACATCAAAGTGTTTCATACTTTAAAAAAAAAAAAAAAAAAAAAAAAAAAAAAAAAGGGACTAAGAAAGTTTTTGGTAACTATGAAAAAAAAGAAAAAAAGTGACAGTAAGATTCTATGATTTTCATTAGTAATTCATAAGTATGAGATTATATTTTCTTACTTGATAAGAGCACTTTGATGGCAAGAGAATCTGGACAGGTGATTTTCTGTCATTCTGTAGCACCAAATATTAAAATATGAAACATGATAACATGACAATCACAATCACAGAGGAACAACAAGATGCCAAGCAAACCCGGTTTAAAGAGGTTCACAGTTACACTGTAGATACAAGGAAAAGTGCTGAGACAGAACAATTTTTTAAAGACTTAAAGGGTTAGTTCACCTAAAAATAAAAATTCTATCATTACTCACCCTCATGTCGTTCCAAACCCGCAAGACTTTCGTTCATCTTCGGAACACGAAGATGAAGATATTTTTGATGAAATCTGAGTGCTCTCTGACTCCTCCATAGACCGCTGCGTAATGCTATGATGCTTCAAAAAGTTCATAAAAAGATCTTAAAAATATGAATTGAACGGTTTAGTCCAAATTTTCTGGAGATACGTGATCTGAAGAGACTTTTTATGATAAACAGATTTAATTTAGGCTTTTACTCACATATAAACATTCATCAGTGAACATAAACAGAAGCTCAACCGAACCTGCTTGCCCCATGAAAACAAACCTCTTCCAGGAGCTCAAATATGCCGCCTAACACGAGAACGAACCTCATTGGCTCTCGTGCGCATCAAGCAAACATGCTTGAGCTTCTGTTTACCACAACTGATGTGCGAGTTGATGAATGTTTATATGTAAATAAAAGCCTAAATTAAATGTTTATTATATAGTCTAAAACGCACAATTCATATGGATTAGTTTTACTATCTCTTTATGAACTTTCTGAAGAGTGAAAGTGGCGGTTAAATCTATGGGGAGACAGAAAGCTCTCAGATTTCATCAAAAAGATCTTAATTTGTGTACAGAAGATGAATAAAAGACTTGCAGGTTTGGAACGACATGAGGGTGAGTAATAAATGACAGAATTTTAATTTTGGGGTGAACTAACCCTTTAAAGTACAATGTTACAACATGATTACAAAATCTAAAAAAAAAGAAAAAAGTTTAAATAAATAAAGTTACATAACTAATATATACAGTTTAAAACAATCTTTTTTCTAGTATTCACAATGAGCACTGCTAACTAATTATTACCTTCAACTGCAATGCCACAGATTTATAAAACGCATCAGTGTAGAGAGGAGGAGGGCGACTCAGATGGGATGCCAACCAGAGTGGGCGGCTGCTGCCCCGGCGCTGTGGAGACCGTGCTGGAAACAGGTGCTGCTGGTCTGGGGTTGAGGCGTGGAGGGAGGGGGTTGGAGGGTCGAATGAGTGGGGGTGGCTGGTTCAGGGCAGGACGGGGTTGAAGGAAGCGGGCTTGTTGCTGCAGAGGCGGTGGCTGCCGGTGTAATGCTGGGGTGGCAGGAAGAGATGGACGCAAAAGGGGTGGAGGTTGGTTGAGAGAGGTGGAGCTGGTGGCTGCTGTCAGAGATGATGTGGTTACAGGAGATGGACCAGAGGCTGGGGTCACCTGACCCTAATTGTGAGAGAAGGTTGAAGAGAACGGTTTACATTTCTTTATGTAGAGCACAACTAGGAGAAAGAACAGTTTAACCAAAAACAACTCATCTTTGTTTAAAGGAGTTGTTCAGTCAGACATAAGACATTTTCACCCTATAAAGCCCACTGTACATTTGATACACAATTTATAAGGCCTCTAAATTAACATGATCAAAACTTGTTGCACACAATCTACTACATGCCTTCTGTCAGCTGATAAACAGTTTATACTTTTATAGCAAGTAAAAGGACTTTTAGTAATTATAAAATATGTGGTTCATGTACATTACAAGCATCAGTCTTATAAATATCAGCATCTGCACCAAATTGCATATTTTTGCTCAGTTTGGGCATCTGGAGAAAGAAAAAAAAAAAAAAAAAAAACACTTTTTCCCCATCCATATTCTCACTATATCAAACTATATGGGCCATAAATATTCATATAGTTTGATATATGATTCTCTGAAGTTTCAATGAAAAATGTTCCATAAAAAAAATAATTTGTCTGACTAATATTTTATAAGTCAGGCTTCACTGTTTAACACTTACCTCTTCCTCTTCTTCATCTGTGCTCTTCCCTGAGGAGGTGTTGCTGTTTTTCCCATCCTCACCAGAATTGGCGCCATCTCCATTGGGAGTATGAGTTCCCTGTTCCGCCTCCCATTCCTGAAGCACCTCGTCCAAGTTAAACCGCCGCCGATAGTTCACAAAGAAATTCTTTACCTGTCCCACTGTTTTATTCCCAATGACATCAGCAATAGCCTGGAAGTCCTTCCCATATTTTCTTACTCCTAGTTGAATGGCGCAAAGAAGGATGTCATGAATGAAATTTGCATAACAGTTCATTTGCAAAAACCGATAAACGGCACACAAAAAAAAAAACAAAAGAAAAAACTGCTGTGCATTATTCTCCACATATAACACGTTCTGAACCATAATACGTTTTGTCAGAAAAGGCTGGTATTGTCCACTGTCAAAGCATCGCGAGTTCACGTTTTACAGCAGAAACCGACTAACGCCCTTGTTGTTTGTGTACAGAAAAGTCCATTTTAGCGAATCAGCACGCAGTATTCAGGTCAGGTGACAAAGCTTCTAGTCACTTCGAAAAGACACGCTAGCTGAGGGAAGTTTCGTCAAAGCGGACTAAAAGTGATCGAGGATTTATAATTTTGACTCCTGCAAGCCCTTGTACACCATACACGTCTTACATGCTGAACCCTTGGTTGTCCTTTTGCTTTTGTGTGTGTGCACCGATCTGTGTGAGTGTGCGTGTGCACACGTGTGTTTGAGTGTGTTTTAAATGCAATTACAAAGCAATTACTTGGTTTTGTTTAACTGAAATGTGGAGTTATCTGCTTTTGCTAAGAAACAAACTTTTAATATATAAAAAAAAAAAAAAAAAAAAAAAAAATACATACTTTCAATGAACTTCAATTTTTTAAGTTTCCTGTATTTTTCCTGAGTTTTTATTACTTAATCAAAACAACCCAACTGCAGTTTGATTGGTATTACTTAGAATGCACAAAAACAAAACAAAAAAAAAACACACGTTTTGTGAGAATTAATAAAAATGGGGTTTTTGCAAATGAACTCTTTAATTGATATAGTTTTGATACCGTATATTTACCTTGTACTGCCAAGAGCTGCTCATCTGTTGTCCAGCGGGCGTTAATTTTTTGGGTGCACTGAAACAAAGACGTTACTGTTGGCTTAATGATGATAATATGCAAGGAAAACCACACACGTTTCAGGTTAAAGTGTGCATTAGTAAAAAGTACAAGCGAGTCACCTCGGGCAGTCTGAATTCATCAATTCCATCTTCAATCTTCATTTTAAGTCCGCTGTTTAACTGCTTGGCATTTTGAACCTAACGAAAACCAAGTAAAAATGCAAGGAGGAAAGAAGACATCTAAAATATTCAAAGGCTTTGACTGTCATTTACTAATTCAAAAATGATTTGTTCTCCATCCGTACCTGTCGTTTTAGGGACACCAGCTCCATGTCCAGCTGACGCAGGACAGAGTTTGCTGCACTGGAGCTGCAGGAGATGGCCACCACATCCTCCTGTGTGAGGTACATGCCTTTGGGTGGGCGGCACTTGGACCGCTGGCTGTGGTGACGGTGCTGCAGGGTCTGGTGGTCTCTCCGTCCCAATCCAATTTTGGAACTTAATGTCTGAGGTTCTGCTTGACTCTATCAGGAGAAAAACAAATTACTATATTGAGACGCTGGAAAAAGCTGAAGTGTAAAAATTCACCGTATACGGTCACATTCCATTTTTGTTAGTTACATGGCATTGAATATATCTAGTTCATTCATGAAACTGTAGACTAGGGCTGTGACGGGGGCAGTTTTTTACCACGGCAATGGTAATGGACCAACTTCCAGCGGTGGTGGTTGTTGGTTTTTACATTTTGAAATATAAAAAAAAATTAAAAAAAATAAACCTCAAACATCCATTTCATAACAAACGTGCGTGTTTATTTTAGCAATTTCGTCATTGAAACAACACACTACAGCCAGTAAAACATTTAAAATTAATATCAGTAAATAATGGTAACTTAATTAATAAGAAAGTTAAACGTTATTAAAAAAAACATTAGTTTTCTTTTTTATTTCCTTCATATACCACTCTGCACTTTGAGAGAGATGTAGCACACGAGCAGGAAAGAGACCATCTCTTTTCTAATATCTTCATGTCTTCAACTGATACTTGTAAAAGGTCTGAAGAGCAAAATTTATCTAGACTATGTTTGATTTTGTGCTGCCAGAGAAAGTGAAACTAAAATGCTCTATACACATGTGTGAAATGTTCTATACAAATAAACTTGATGCGCCTTATCAAGTCTAATGACAAGCACAAACTGTTAAATAGAATTTGACGTGCAAGCAAAACGATATCTGTTCTACAGCGTTTTTCTACTTTACCACAGTAAAGAATGCGAATATTAGTCCTAATTTAAGTCCTAATTATAATCCCCTGCGAAAATGGGTGAGATGTGAGTGAAGCTTTGGGAAAAGAAACAAGAGATTTCATGTCCAGTGGAATAACTAATGGAGTAAAATCGTTAAATCCGCTGATAATTGGGTGACCAGATCCATACCCAAAAAAAAAAAAAAAAAAAAAAAAAAAGTGTTTTGGCGTATCATCACCACCACCACCGCGGTGGTGCAGGTGTCAAGTTTACCAGCACAGCCATACTCTAGACAACCCTCTACGCACACCTTGTCAATAGAATTCACAATGGCTAGTAAAATAAATTTACTCTCCAGACTATTAACGCGATTATTTTTTTTCAGTTTAATGCGTTAAAAATATTTAACGCAATTAAAGCAGCATCCTTTTATTCCATCATAATTTTGCTAGCATTACATTAGATGATCACACTCTTATTCACACAAATGCCTTTAAACCATTAAAGCACCACAAGACAGTGAACGCGCTGTCTATGAATGTCGTGTCTATGTGACACACACACAACTCGTGTGCACAGAAAGATGTGCGCCAGTATAGTTCTCTTTCATGCTTGATGAAACAATAACTCACAGAATTACATCAAAATGCCAGTCTTGTCGAGCATCCTCATAAGAGCAGTCAAATAACATCTTAAATGAACTTTAAGAGTTGTGAGAAAATGAGATGCGTGTCAGATCCGTGTCATGTTTGGCAGCAGCAGGTATTTTAACAATAACAGATGTCACTGTTTAATACGGCACATACTGATCTATATCGTTACCACGGTATAAAAGGTCTATTGTTAGAGATTTTGCTATATTGCCTATATTGTGTATATATTGCGGGATGTAAAAATATAGCACTATTGACACTTCAGAGTGATGAAATGCATGAATGCGAACATAAAGAGCTGGACGTGCTTGATAGAGAGTTATAAGCAGAAAGGGAACATGGTGCTCGTGCTGAATGGCACACTGCCAAAGTGCACGTACAGAAAGCTGCCTCTCTCAGAAGGCAATTGCGAATTTGGGATGTGCTCAATGTTTACAAGTGTTAAGCACAATAAGCAGTGAAAAAGCACTCAATGTGGCACACGTGCTGACTGACACACAGTGTAAAGACTGTTTCACACCACGAGCATGAGCTTTGTGTCAACTTCACGTCAGCGTAATTACATCGTCACTACATCTGCAGAGTCGTGCGAGTATTCACATGGGGAAGCGTTTGTACAGCATCACAGCAGTGGCTCCAAGCTACATATAAAGTAAGCATTTCTTCAGAAAGACAACTATAAATTTGTTTTTAGTCTTGAACATTTGTTAATATAATGAGGTGATCAACATTCTCGTGTAAACGGGAAAAACAAACAAAAATTGTCCATCAAAAGTGTGCTTTAACTTTAATTGAGCATGAGCAGCACAGCAAAAATAGACTCCATGCCGAAACCCTCACTTCACTGCTGCTCACGCAACACTCTGCTTGACACGAACGCGCTGCTTATGCTTCAGGTGCGAATGCACTCATTGGTTAATATGCACACAGAAAAAAAATAACCAATGAGTCTGTTTATTAAGTAGCAATACAGATCTAGTCCGCCAAGACCAAATACATTAACATGTTTAAACCATTTAGAGAGTTGTCATTTTATAATGAACACATTTCAATTATGACATTACCTCCTTCTTTGCCTCTTTTGTAGGGTCATAATCACTGTCATTGGCCTCAACGGGGTTGGATTCTTCCATCTCTTCCTCACTAATACATAAACAAAAGTAAAATGATTCCCTGAAACACTGACCACTAGTAATTGAGCTCGAAGATGGTCCAAAAAAAAAAAAAAAAAAGGCAAGTGAATGGATAAATGACCTTTCATCTTGATTACTCCGGTTCGCCAGCTTTCGCGCTTGCCGGTCCATTAGACTTGTCCGGGACCGTGTTTTTTTCCATGAATAGTAGTACTTCACAAGACTGGATATGGATTTGTCTGGCAACTACAATCAATTATCAAATTCTAGTATTAGTACTTAAATAGGGTGAATCTCACAAAACAAATTATCACAAAATAAAACGTTAATACAGTATTACTGCAATATATCTTTACAAGCATACATTTTAATTTGGCATTGTAATGATTATTAAGCACATGACCTCTCGATGCAAAAAAAAAAACCATTCAATATTCACAGCAAAAAAATGAATCAAATTGCAAGATATTTATACATAATGGCAGTAATTATTGTACGGCCTTTTAATTATGCTAATTCAAATTAAAAAAAAAAAAGAATATTGGTAACCAAACAAAATATGAAGTATCATTGTATTACATTATAAAGAACATAATGAGAATCATTTAAACCCCCACAAACCTGGATGAATTATGAGAACATTTGATTAAAAAAAAAAATTCTTGATAAAATGTTGGTAATTCTGCGATCCTAAAAAACAAGGTTTTTGTTTTCTTCATGCAAAATGTAATTTCTTATATTTCTCTTTTTGATTTTGAGATTAAAAGGTTAGTTTACCCAAAAATGAAATTCTGTCATTAATTACTCATTAGCCTCATGTCGTTCCAAACCCGCAAGACCTTTGTTCATTTTCGGAAAACATATTAAGATATTTTTGATGAAATCCAAGAGCTCTCTGACTCCTCTATAGACGGCAATTTAATTATCACTGTCAAGATCCAGAAAGGTACTAAAGACATTGATAAAATGTGACTGCGCTGTTTACGTTCAGCGCTTCCAGGTTCTACGTCAGAACACCAACTCATTATTGGCCAGCTCCTTCGTCAGCAACACACGCATGCGTCATGCGTATGCTTATTTTTGTTTCTGCGCACAAAAAGTATTCTCATCTCTTCATAAAATTAAGGTTGAACCACTGAAGTCATGTGGACTATTTTAATGCCATCTTTAGTACCTTTCTGGATTTCATCAAAATATCTTCATTTGTGTTCTGAAGATGAATGAAGGTCTTATGGGTGTAGAACGACATGAGGGCGAGTACTTAATGACAGAATTTTCATTTTTAAGAGAACTAACCCTTTAAATGTGGTCTATACATGTTTACAATGAGATTAACCCTCTTAGTTCAAGACATGTCAATGTTCCCGCAGTAATACTAGCAGTGACTCACCATCTGCTGGATCCTATGAAAGCTCTTCCCATGAAAACTGAATGCTTGTTCAAATAACACCTTGTCCTCCACCGTCCACTCATCAGGGAAGGGGGTGAAGTTTGGGAGATCCGCAAGAGATTTCTCAATGTTGTGTTTATGCCAGAAGAGCATGCCGAGAGCCTGCAGAGCACAGAAGACATCCATACATTAGCCATCCTTGACAAGAAAGATATCTTCGGTGACTGTATTCCCGTAGCTTACCTGCTCAACATTGTATCCATGCTTTTCTTTTGCAATCGCAATGTACTCGTCCACTGTGGAGAAAAAAGTATTACAGACACAAACGACATTATACACAATATAAATATGAAAGTATTCTTCACATGGGTGGGTGATGTGGCCAAATATCACAATTATTTTTTTTCCATCTCAGTCGGTATGTTTATCACGTATTAATTTAACATTAATGGAAAAGAAAATGTTTTCCACATATTTGTTAGACCTTGTAAACATACTTTGTGGAGTTTAATTCTGAACGAACAAGTTAAGCTACCTTTTAAATTAGGGCACCATGAAATCCTAAATCCTAAATTCCATGTTTTCCATAATATATTTGTTTCTGGATTTTATAAGTTTTATCATTTAATACAAATTTATCATCAAAAATGGTGTCTAATTAAATAAATTAATAAAACTTTAACAATTTAATCAACCTTTAAATGTAATAAAATAAATATAATTTACAACAAAACATAGCATTTTTGATCAAATAAGATGCTACACAACAGAACTGTATAAATTAAAACAGATGAAAAGATATCTGGGTTGTATGGTATTTTTAAAAAATAATATCATCATAACTTTAAGAATTACATTTTAGTATACAATAGTGGTTTGCCCCCTAATAGTCAACTAATCGTCAGTCAACTAGAAGAGGCTTAGATCAGACAGAACACTTTTTTACAGTGAGAGGCACCTTTTTTTAATTGTTTTCTATTGGCAGTGAGCGTTTTGCGTCCCATTTATGCGCCTCGGGTGCCTCAGTATATGTGCAAATAATATAAACGTGCGATTAGTTGACTAACTGCTTAAATGAATGACTAATAGTAGACTAGAAAAATCTTTAGTCGGGGCAGCAAAAGTTTGGTACCAAGTCGGTACTTAAATGTTAAAAATGTGACGATACCAGCATTTCCCCCTAACATTTTGAGCACTGTTGAGCGGATTCTGTTAACTTAAACACCTCTGATTGGCCATTGTGTTCAGACGCTCAACAGATATGTCTGTGACTGGCTACAATGATCAACGCTTCAAAAAACATGTAAATAGAAATCTTTCACGTTCTTCACAAAGCGCTTCCACAGATACACACAGGAGCATTTGAAAGCAGGTGGACCGGTCCGCTGATAGATGTTCGGTCCAGTTTTTGAAGCTTTGATCATTGTAGCCAGTCACAGACATATCTTTTGAGCATGTGAACACAATGGCCAATCAGAGGTGTTTAAGTTAGTCAGAATCTGATCAATAGCACTCAAAATGCTAGAGAGAAATGCTGGTATCGTCACATTTTTAACATTTCAGCACCGACTTGGTACCAAAGTAGTGGTACTTTTGACAACCCTAACACAGAACATGCAGACTTATTAGCTACACTGACTGGCTTTTGTCACATTTATTCCTGCTGTGTGATAGGCTGTTCAATCAATCCATGTCCTTTTTTTATTCATAATCCCCTCATTGCCAGCAGGCATGGTACTCATTTTCACATGTTTTTGTGTGTTCTGATGTCACATGGAGATGGTGCAACAGAACCCCACAGCAACGCAACTTGTTAAATAGCAAAAAAAAAAAAAAAAAAAAAAAAAAATATAAGGGCTATATAAGGTCTACATCAAACATTTTTTCTATCATTATTGATAAAGGAATACCATTGATAATACCATTTTATCACCCAGGCCTATTTTCACAATAGAAGAATGAAATGACAACAACAAAAAAAAAAGTTGTGCAATACTTACATTTAGAGTCAACTATTGTGTGATATGGAGACCAAACCAACATTCCACCACTGTCTTTGTCACTGTATTTTGTGGAACCTACCAAATTCCAATACAAAATGTATGTATTACATGTCAAAAAATATATTATTAACAGATTTGTTAAAATAAAAAATGTCAAAAGTCAGCATATTGTAGGAGTAATCATTTGTAAACATTCTGGGAATTAAGAAAAAAACTACAATGATCAAGTCAGCAATGTCAACAGTAACTTTGTTGTATATGTATATTCAATACGTAATTTCTGTGCTGTCAAAACTGTTAAGGAGTTTAGTTTTACCAATATTTTTTAAAACGGTAGTAAGTGTTGCATGTTACAGCAAGTATTTGAGGGTTAAATTAGTTACCATTTACTATCCTGCGTCCTATTGACTAGATTCAGAACTTGTATAGTAATTTAATAGGATTTTCACTTCAGTTCTGAATCAATGGCACACAACACTGCTATTTTAACAACTCAGCAACTTTTAGGCGTTAACTACTTATTCCCTGATTAAATACATGATTTATAAATAAACAAATAGCAACATAAACATGCGACTCACATTTAATCATATATCAAAGTTACTTGGGTCTATTAGCTAATAAGTGGCTAAGCGAGGAAGCTAACATCCTTTCACAAAAACCTTTTCACGAGTACGAAACCATACAAAAAGATTATTATTGATTTAAAAGATTATTATAGACAATTCGATGCTACAAATCCTCCAAAGCGACTTTTGGTATATTTATTATATACCATATATTAGGGGCGACAGGCGTACCGAGGCTACCACAGTCAGTCAGGTTCTTAAAGGCGGAATGCAGCTTTTTTTCCTACCTGGATCAAATTCTGGAATATTAGCTTGATAATCTGATCCCACACGCATGCCTACATCTGAAAATAAGAACAATTGTGTGAGGTTTCGAACTTAATGAACTGTTTGTATTTTATCAATATATATAAACAACCTCCGCAGGGGTGTTTGAGGCTATACCGTGCTCGTCGTCACTGCCGCTCTCGTCTGAAAAATGTCCATTCGAGGCGTTCGACGGGCTTTTCGTTCCATTTGAGCGACCTTTCCCCAGATATTCCGACCCTTTGTCCATCATTCCCGGCATAATCGCGATACGTGTGATTATGAGCAAAAAATAAATATGTTAACACTACAGCATTTATTCTCTCTCTCCTGCGTCTCTGCGCAGCTGCGCCGCTGTGCACTCCAGTATTCCTCCGCTGGAACGCTCTCGTGTTCCCTTAGCTTCACTGCCAATCTCTTCATCGCTAACATCTGTTGTGTGTTTTCATCAAATGTTCAAAGTAAATGTACAGGTTTGCGTGATTTTAGTTCTTTGATTATAGATAAATCACGTGTCCATTGTCCAGGTCTTATTTTTCCACGCGGAAGGAATTGTTACGCATGTAAACAAAGGTGAAACGCGGCTCTTGTGTGCGCCACTGTTGCATCAGTTATGTTTTTATTGTAAGCATGTTTTCAGTTTGCCTTTCAGATATGTCAAAACATTTGTCTTTTTGCATTACATTTATTTATAAACGGAGTAGAAAGTGTTTATATCTCGTAGGCTTCTAAATATTTGTTGTTTTTATTTGCGAAAATGATTCCCAGTTCATGGTGTTGGCTATTAATAAACACTCCTGTTTTAAAGAATTAATCTTTGTCTTCGCCTGTAGACACTAGTCCTACCTTACATTTCAGTTAAAAGACTTGTAGCCCAAATCAGATGAGTATTATTTCACACTACCCCCTGGTTTCAAAGACAAGGCTTAAGCCTCAGAATAAAATGCATGTTTGAGCAGTTTTAACTGAAAGCAACTTGCACTGACATATCTTAAAATATGTCAGTACCATTGTTTTGTCTCAAGATGCACACCAGTACTATTTTTTTTTTTCTACAGCAGGTTTATAAAAACAACTTAATTTCCTTATAAGGCCAAATCCTGGCTTAATCTAAACCATGTCTGTGAAACTAGGCCTATGACATCTATGACTTGCTGGCCAGATTAATGGCATAAAGTAGATTACTTTGATTTATTCCGCTGTAAATTAATTTCAAACTGTGAATTTTTCAAATGTAGGAGTTAAAAGCAAATGGAATAGTTAATTTTCTGCTAGCCAAGCCCTCCATAAAACTCACAAAACACACCAGAATAAATAAAAGAAAACAATTAAATAAAAGAACACATATTGTACTTAATGTTTAATGATTCGTAGATTATATTTTATTATATTATATTTTACAAACCAATTTTAAATAAAACATTTGCAATTGTTTTGTAAAAGGAAACTGAATTGTCGTTGCTTTTACATATTTTTGGCAAGCAGGGGTCACCAGCTTGTGGAGTTTCAAACGCTTAGAAAAAGGTAAATAATTCTGGAGATGAGATTGGCTCAATTGATTCGGAGTTTAGGCAAAATCGCTTTTATTTATTTATTAGGTTTGCATTTACAGCCACTAAGATATTTTCATTATCACGCACGCACACCAACACAAAATCAGCTCGACACCGTTTATTATTCATGAAATATGCTAATTATCATCATTAATTACTTAAATGAAGCAACAAATAGGCAAAGAATTTTTAAAGAAAGTAACATGGCTACTAGGTGTATATACTAGTCACAGCACTACGCTAGTATGTTCTTTAAAATTTAGGGAGTATTCGCGCGCGCTCATCACACCTTGATCCGCAGCACCTGAAAGTTTACGAAGGTCCCGCGACTTTGTGTTTGATCCGTCTCTCATTGTTCAATAGCGTGTGCGGGAATCGTAACGAAGCTCCTTGATTGGATCATTCACATGCCAGTTATTAGAGTCGCTGTTTCCCGCCATCGCCCCCTTAATGTGTGAACGCGCGCATCAGCATACTCCGTTAATTTATAAACCGAATTAAGGTAAGAAAGACTATTTATTTCTTTGCTTTTTGTATGAAGTCGTTTCTTCAGATGTTATGCGTTTGTTTTCGGATTAAATGAATAAGCAGCCTTGAGTTTTACATGCTTCAATTAGATGTTTGTAATATTTAATGTTCTAGTAGTTAGTGTTTATGTTCTCCACGGCCTTTATATTTGCCTACTTAGTGTGTTGTTTCTGTGGAACGCAAATTGTTAGGAAAAGATTTGTTCGCAGATTAACTTGATGTCGATAAGTTAATTGATTATCCGGTTTATCCCCCATTTACTGACTTGCACCTGAGTCTTTTGTTTTCAGTGTGTAGTGTATGCTTCTGTTTACCTGAGTTTATCTGCGTTTACTACCATTTACCCGAGTTTACCTGTGGTACTGTGTTGACTGAGTTTTTGCACCTTCTTAGTTTAGCTGCGTTTAGTTGTCTGTACATAGTCTACGTTTACCTGGCTCTAGAGTTTTCATTTATCTAAGCATCTGCTTTTTTACCCTTCTGATGCTTGTTTAGCGGATTCGAACAGTGATCTTTGACCTCGCGCAGCTGAAGCTAGTGATGGGCGCTTTAGAAACATGCTTCGAAACCTTTGCAAATCATTTGTTTGAAGACTCGAAGTGTGCGTCAAAAGTCACGAGATTTGACTAAACGAGGCTTCCTTAAGTCATAATTTCGCTAGTGGCGTTTTCTGTGTACCCATGAGCTAGTATTGATTTTTACCTGATTCGGGTCAACTTTATAAATTATAGACATTTAATAAAACGCCTGAATAATTTGTAGCCAAGTCTCTTATTGGTCTAAATTAACCAAGCATTCCATAAAATAATTAAAACAAGCCCAACAATTTAAAATAACACATGATAAAGACATCATACTTAAAAGTATTAGATTATTTGTTAATTGTATATAACTTACACCTTATACACTTGCAATTGGTTTGTAAAATGAGTTTGAATTTGCTGCACTTACACTGTTCTGACCAGCAGGGGTCACCAGCGCGTGCACGGTTACTTCCTGGTTGTAGTTAAATCAGCTGGGGCATTTCCGGTGAACTGTTAGCTGTTCATTCTGTAGTCGTTGTACATCGACACAAAACTATCAATGGTTGACTTTTTAATGTTTTACACATTTACCTAATTTGCCAGTAAACCAGTTTTATTGATCGCAATAAAGACAAAGCTATTGGGGCAGTTTAAAAACGGTGTCTGTAAGTAGACATGTACACTTTTTTTTTTTTTTTTTTTCCCCCAGCACTTCAAGTGTTATTTTTAATGTGATGACCACAAACATTTGTTAATCCTTATGAAATTGTCCCCATTGTAAAATCGAATGTTTAAAAATATAGGAAATTCAACATTTGATAGAAAACACTTACCACAATAATTACTACTTTAACCAGCAGTTGGTGGCCGAGTGCACTTATTTACGCATATATCTGCCATTTCTTCTAATCGTTTTTCACTTCGTTTTTGATTAAATATTAAACACTATAAAATAACTAGGTTTAAAAATACATTTTGTCAATGTGAAGTATGAAATACTCAATCTTAAGAAAAACAATAACTTTTCTTGTGAATGAATGACACACAAAGTGAGCACTGCGCTCTCTCACTTTATCACAGCATGCAGCTGTCAGTCAGTGCAGCGCAAGATCAATGATCTCAGAACACTTGTAAAAACACTTTATTCAATTAATCTAACTAAAGTGCACAATAAATATTTAATTTTTGAAGCGCTTTTTTTTCACATAAGTGTAAAAACTGATCGTGTTGTACATGACAAAATGAAGATTGATGTTTAAAATCAATTTAATTTATCTTGTCATATGAGACCGGAAACAATGCATGTCTCTAGCTGATGTTCTCCAGTTTTCTGACACTGTTTTTTCTTCTGCTTAATTTTCTGATTCATTTTAATGCTTCATGATTTTGTGCTGTATGTCTGGTGCAGTCAAGGGTGTTCATGAGATGAATGTTTTCCTCAGTTCTGGGGGGGGTATAAGTATACTATTTATGCAGGTGAATTTGTGTGTTTAACAGTCCACACAGGAGGGAATTATCTGTTCACGTTCAGTGCCACATCTAGGCAGGGTGATATAGTATCTGTCACACAAATAAGCCTTAATATCTCTTGGTAAGGAATCTGACATGCCTAAGTTTGTTGCACATGTTTCTTTAAACACTATCTCTGATTTGATTATATTTTTTTAAATTGTGAGCACATGTGGTTGAGTAAGTGAGAGTGCACAAGCGTTCACTGTCTCTGCTGCAGACCATCTGACTGCAGTGACTCACATTCTATCATATGTTCTTTGAATTCGTTTGATGCAAAAGTTTGAATAGTTACAGAAATGAGTTTGATTTTTGATAAGTTTAAACTAATAAACTTTCTCTTGCTCTCTCAAATACATACATGTTGCATAATTTTTGCCAAGCTAGTGTATTCAAATGTAATGTGACTTAAAGGGTAGTTCATCCAAAAATGAACTCATCCCATGATTTACTCACCCTCAAGACATCCTAGGTGCATATGACTATCTTCTTTTAGATTAATGCAATCAAAGTTATATTAAATATCCTTGCTCTTCCAAGCTGTATAATGGTAATGAATGGCGCTCACAATTTTAAAAGGCCAAAAAAAGTGCATCTATCTAGGGCTGGGCGATTAATCGAAACAAAAATTCAGACCCTCTAACCAACATAATTTTCCCATGTCGATCATTTCATTTAAAAAAAAAAATCCTGTTAATATTTTTCCCTTAAAAACATACTACCGCGTGTGTAGTCACGTGACTCCGCCCCATCCAGTCAGAAGTATGGAAGAAACACTGAGGCGAACTCAAACACTGAGTCAACACACACAGACGAGCGGTGAGCCCTGAAGTGATATCACTTTGTCAATTATATGTGTTTTAAGGCTTGCCAGTTTGGACATTGAAGCAATTTAGACTATCGGATATACTATTATATTGAGCTACTGCGCTAGCTGCATTGTGGCACACGAACACTCAGACCAGGGGTGTCCAAACTCGGTCCTGGAGGGCCACTGTCCTGTAGCTAAACTCTGCAACCCTAATTAAACACACTGGAACCAGCTAATCAAGGTCTAACAAGGCAAACTTACAGGCAGGTGTTTTGGAGCTAGTTGGAGCAAAACTCTGTAGGACAGTGGCCCTCCAGAACCGAGTCTGGACACCCCTGACTCAAGACTGTAGCTGCACATCCAACGGCATCTCACGACCACTTTGTACGTATTTTACGAGGTGGCCAACTTCACTCGTACGAATTCATACGATTTGTCTAAACCCCAGTGACGGGAAGGGTTAGGGGCAGGTAATTGGTAAGAATTCATACAAATTTGGAAACTAGTAAAATACGTACGATTTAGCAAAAAAAATGATATTCGTACGAATTAGCCACCTCGTAAATGCGTATGAATTCAGATCACGTGAAGATTGCGTGCACAGAGAGCAGAAACTCGTTATCAGCGTTGTCCTGTGATTGATCACTAAAGTAGCTTAGAAACTATATAGCATATTTTTCTACTTGATGTTTACAACCCACAACTTCACAATTAATAGAGAGACGGTATGACTAATTCAGTAAACACAGTAAAGCATTGTACCGGTTAGTGTTGTCGAAAGTACTGGTACTTCGGTACCAAGTCCAGTGCTTCCCACACATAGACTTCACTTGGGCGGGCCGCCCAGGTATATTAACGGCTGCCCAAGTATATTTGGAGACACATTTATGCTTTTATTTTTATCTACTACTTTTGTATCCGCCCAAGATAATGAAATCATCCGCGATCGATTAACTAGTGGAAAATCTTCTCTCGCTCTACGCGTTTCATACCAGCTCGTTATGTGTGCGTCAGAACGGTTTACTTTACTCCCGCTGACAGTCCCACATGCGCTGCTGAGACGCGGTGGATATTTCACAAGGAGCGCTGCATGTTGCAAAATCGCAACCCATTTCTGTGCCATGGGTAATAGGAGGATTTTTCACCGGGGCACCACCGCAAGTATATTTCAAACCTGTGGGAAGCACTGAAGTCGGTACTGGAATTTTGAAAATGTGACGATACCAGCATTTCTGTAGTACCGGGAATGCCGAGTATCTGGGTATATTCGGTACCCACTAGGGCTGTGCCAGTATTTTATGTGAATATGACACGAGTGAAGCACAAAGCTTTGTTTACAGAAGAAATAGCCTAATAGGTTAGCAATTAAATGTGACATCACAGCCATTGGAAACATTTTGGTTCATGCCGAATGAGAGAGGTACGTGAGTCCATACATTTAAGCTTTGTCAGCTTTGTATTCTGTTTTGCGAATCGCAGTCTAGTCACCCGATTAGCAGAGAATTTAACAATATTCTATTAGTAATTCCACCGAACATGGAATCTGTTTCTTTTCCCACATCTCCACTCACGCAGGGGATTATAAAGTTTCTTCCTTTGGTTCGCTCTTAATTAGGCCCATTATATTCACATTCTTTACTGTGGTAAAGTACAAAAAACACTGTAGGACAGAAACCTTTTTGCTTGCACGTCAATTTCTATTTAACACCGTTTGTGCTTGTTATTAGACTTGATAAGGCGCATCAAGTTTGTGCGTGTTACGCACGCTTGTGATTTTTAGTTTCGCTTTCTCTGGCAGCGCAAAATCAAACATAGCCAAAATGTATTAAGATAAAAACTCGCTCTTCAGACCTTTTACAACAAGTGTCAGTTGCTTGTAACATCAGGAGATAACATGAAGATATTATTAAAGAGTCTCTTTCCTGCTCGTGTCCCACATCCCTCTCAAAGCGCGGAGCGGTAGGCTATATGACGCGTCTTTGTGTGGAAATAAAAAAACGTTTTTTAGAATAATATTTAACCTTCTTATTATTTAGGTTACCATTATTTACTGATATTTATTTCATAGTTTCACAGGCTGTAGTGTGTCGTTTCACTGAAGGAATAGCTCAAATAAACAGGCACGTCTGTTTCAAAATGGATGTTTGAGCATTTTTTAAAAAATATATTTTCATTTATTTTGTTGAGGTATATATACGCACACAAACATACTCGCACACACACGCTCCAAATATTTATATGTATGATTATCATCATGTTAAATGTTTTTAAAAATAGGCTAGTTAAATAAAATAGGCTAGTAAAATAGTTCCAACAGATTTTCCTGTGGTACCAAAATTAGTACCGAAAACAAAAATTTTACTGGTATTGGTACTGACTACTGGAATTTTGGTACCATGACAACGCTAGTACCAGTGATCATCTTTAGTTTTAGCGTGCGCAGCTCAAACAGCAATGCACAGCATTAATAACTACTGGGACTGTCATATACATAACATTAAAATGAGAACACTATTGTAATGAAACATTGTGAATTCTCTGGGTTTAGTTGCTGTTTCAGCGCATTATGAGCAGATCCACAAAAGGAGTTAAACATTCAGCATTTTTAAACTCATTGCGGCGTTCTGTGCAGAAACCGCTCACGTGTTGTTAAATAGTAAATATGGTCATATTTTTCCATGTGTTGTTAGGGGAAAATGAAACAACACTTGTGTTGCTGTGCTGAGGAAACATAATCTCACAATTTGAAATTGAGGGGTTTGGACTTTTTCACTGAAATAAATGTTTTTGTAATTGCTCGTTTCCACCGAGCGGTATGGTTCAGTACAGTACGATTCGGGGCGGCAAACCCTGATCCGGCTTGCGTTTCCACGGCCAACAGTACCCTTACATGATAGGCGAGATGTATGCCGGAAAGTATCGATTGACATCATTCTTGCGTGAAGAAAGTGATAGTAAACAACAATGGAGCTTTGTTTTGAGCAAAGACTGAGGGCTACAAAAGGAAAAATGCACATTGTGTTGCAGTGGTATTATTGTCATACACCTTGTAGCACACGCAAGTGAAGATTCTCTGTCAATCAATCAACGTTCTGCAGTGGGTGTAGCTCCACCTTTTTGGTACTGGTACTATTGTACTTGGTACCCCAACAGAAGGGTACGGTTCGGAATTAGGGTACCATTCACTAGGCTTGCTGCGGTAGTTGGTGTTGCTGGTTTCATCACTTGCCCACCACGGCACAGAGGCAATTAACGCAGTATCCGTTTTTCTGCGTTATACAATCAAGCTCTTATTCATGCGAATGCTTTTAAACCATTCAAGCACGACAAGACAAAAGAGCTGTCTGTGAATGTCTTGCCTATGAGACACACAATGCGCACCAGTATCGAGTTCCCTTCCATGCTTGAACGAACCATAGCACACACATTATGCCAAAATGTCTGTTTTGTCGAGTGTCCTCATAAGAGCAGTCTTAAATGAGTTAAATAAGTCTTAAATGAACGTAAAGGTTTGTGAGAAAATGGGACAAGTGTCAGATCCGCGTCATGTGCAGTGTCATTACATGCGCGTCATGTAAAGTGTTATTAATGTTAATCAAAGAACAAAGGTAAGAGAGAGAATTACTCACCGCTCTTGACTAAAGAACTTAAACAATCTGTTTCTTATTTATCTGGTTCCACAGTTTCCTGTTTGATTTTCATTTGTTTTTTTGTTTTTTATATATATAAACGTTGTGTAAGTTAGCCTATTATATTATGTTAGGCTTAGCATGGTGTATTCTTATTCGTTTTGTTGATAAACATTCTATGTTTAATATAAGTGAGCGTTGTACTGTTGTTGTTTTTCAGTAAGATAATAATAATAAGTAAAATAACCCAATAATAAACAATAATAATAACCCACCATTCAAGCAATTGCTGCTAATTTGAAAGTGAAAGTAAAATGCACATGGTCACACCGTATTCATAAGCAATTTAAAAAAAATAAATAAATAAAAAAAGGTGGAGGCCCTAATACAGGTGACACCTGTATTACTGGTGTTGTCATATGTCATATGTCGATTAACCGGTGGGAACATTTTCTCAGCGTCACATCCCTACCATTCACAACTTCTGACAATGGAAATGGCAGAAATTGCGTACCGTACTGAACCGTACTGCTCGGTGGAAATGAGCAATTACACAGAGAGTAAAGTATTGAACAAAGGTACCATTGGGTACCGGCACCAACAATAGTCATTTGGTCCAGATATACACCGATCAGGCATAACATTATGACCATCTTCCTAATATTGTGTTGGTCCCCCTTTTGCTGCCAAAACAGCCCTGACCCGTTGAGGCATAGACTCCTCTAGACCTCTGAAGGTGTGCTGTAGTATCTGGCACCAAGATGTTAGCAGCAGATCCTTTAAGTCCTGTAAGTTGCGAGGTGGGCCTCAATGGATCGGACTTGTTTGTTCAACACATCCCACAGATGCTCTATTGGATTGAGATCTGGGGAATTTGGAGGCCAAGTCAACACCTCAAAATCACTGGTTTGAGGAGCACAACATTCCTGAACCATTTTTGCTTTGTGGCAGGGTGCATTATCCTGCTGAAAGAGGCCACAGCAACCAGGGAATACCGTTTTCATGAAAGGGTGTATGTGGTCTGCAACAATGCTGAGGTAGGTGGTATGTGTCAAAGTAACATCCACATGGATGACAGGACCCAAGGTTCCCAGCAGAACATTGCCCAAAGCATCACACTGCCTCCGCCGGCTTGCCTCCTTCCCATAGTGCATCCTGGTGCCCTGTGTTTCCCAGGTAAGTGACGCACATGGCCATCCACGTGATGTAAAAGAAAACGTGATTCATCAGACCAGGCCACCTTTTTCCATTGCTCTGTGGTCCAGTTCTGATGCTCACATCCCCACTGTTGCCGCTTTCGGCGGTGGACGGGTCAACATGGGCACCCTGACTGGTCTGCGGCTATGCAGCCCCATACGCAACATACTGCGACGCAATGTGTATTCTGACACCTTTCTATCAAAACCAACTTCTTGAGCAATTTGAGCTACAGTAGCTCGTCTGTTAGTTTAAACCACACGGGCCAGCCTTCGCTCCCCACGTGCATCAATGAGCCTTGACCACCCATGACCCTGTTGCCGGTTCACCACTGTTCCTTTCTTGGACCACTTTTGATAGATTCTGACCACTGCAGACCAGGAACACCCCACAAGAGCTGCAGTTTTGGAGATGCTTTGTCCCAGTCGTCTAGCCATCACAATTTGGCCCTTGTCAAACTCGCTCAAATATCTTCTTGCCCTCATGTCATTCCAAACCCGTAAGACTTTCGTTCATCTTCAGAACTCAAATGACGATCTTTTTGATGAAATCTGAGTTTTCTGTCCCTCAATAGCAATTGCAACTTTGACGCTTCAAAAAGTTCATAAATATGTCATAAAACTAATCCATATGAATCACTTTATGATATTTTTATTTAATTTAGGCTTTTTACTCGCAAGCTCAAACGTACTGCATAATCAGTGAGGTTCATACCTGTGTGTTACGCAGCGCTTTTGAGCTTCCAGAAGAGGTTTGTTCTCGCAGTCATTCAGGTTCGGTGATGTGAGTTCGGTTTATGCGAGTAAAAACCTAAATTAAATCTGTTCATCACAAAAAGTGATTGAGTCTCTTTAGAAAATTTTGGACTAAACCACTCCATTCATGTGGATTCAATTTCCGATCTCTTTATGGACTTTTTGGCTGTCTATGGAGGGACCGAAAGCTCTCAGATTTCATCATAATCATAAAGATCTTTATTTGCATTCCAAAGATGAACGAAAGTCTTACGGGTTTTGAATGACGTAAGGGTGAGTAATTAGTGACAGAATTTTCATTTTGGGGTGAACTAAGCCTTTAAAACTGACACTCACTACTCTTGAATTATTAACTTTTGTAACTTTAATTGTAAGGATTAATCAGTATTTAATTTATTCAGGGAAGACTATCCAGTATTTTACATTTGATTCTTATTCAATTTCTTGAATTAGTTAAATTAGTATTTCTTACTAGGCCTGTCACGATAATTAAATAACCATCTGATCGCGGTTATTTGATTTAACTTGTCTGAAATTTTTATAGGCCTACGGCACAAGGTAGAATCATGGACCAAAAGAAATAGACAAGCAATAATTCAGTTTTCGTGCAATATATTCCAAGTCATTTGAAGCCATTCCATAGCTTAATGTGAGGGACAGAAGAATATTTACATTGTTAAATTAAAGTTCACGAAAACTTGTTCCCTCCACAGTCATTCTCCAATTAGCATTCAAACAGCGCGCCTCATCAGGTTACGACAGTCAGCACAGTAGAACTCTCTCCAATATGATATCCCCATTATAATGCTTGATCTGTAGAAAAAGGGCTGTGGATTTGCATGAAATCACTTTGTTGAAGTCAAGTTTATTGCGGTTTTTAAACGATGTCGTACTCACTACCAGGTGTCTGTTAGATCACACAGCACAGGGACTAGGGTAAACGTACTTAAGCTCACCAAAATCTACATTGAGACATTTTTAGTGCACAGGACATTGGTTTCAGTACAAGAGGTTATGTTAAAATAAAATCTCACACAATAATAGTAAGTTTTATTTTAAATAACAAAAGCATTTCAATTAAGATGTACATCATCAAATGCAAAAAGTCCATTTTTGTACCCTTTAAGCACACCCCTGTTGTCATTAAGCTCACATGTTTTATTAAAAATTCTTGTTTATTTTAAACAACCTTTCTAAAGAATTGAAAAATGTTTTATTTGAAGGTACAGAGTCAATCACAAAAAAAAAAAAACCCTAAAATCAAGCAACAAGGCATTCAATATATTCTAATTTGCAACCGGTGTTTTGTTTTGCTCTCTCCTCTACGCTTCCGCGTTCATTACGTCATGCGTGAAGTCAGAGTTCACTCTTTCTCCATACATCGATGTGTACGGCCGTCTTTCGGAAGCTAGTTATTTTAGTTTTTAAAGTTTTAAATATGGATATTTTTCTTACACAAATGCATCGCTTTGCTTCAGAAGGCCTTTATTAACCCCCGGAGTCGTGTAGATATCTTATGATGGATGGTTGTACTTTTTTGGGCTTCAAAATCTCATCCTCTGTTTACTGTCATTATAAAGCTTGGAAGAGCCAGGACATTATTTATTTTATAAAGATTAACTTAAAGTGACAACCATCAGTTAATATTTAAAGTCTGTTTATGAAGTATTTACATAGACGTTTAATGTGGATGAGTGCAACAATTTTTAATTAATAAATATTACCTTAAATTTAAAGGACAAGATTTTGCAAAATAAATAATCTAGGTCATGTATTATGTTTATACATATTTTAATATGAACAACTATTGTTGACAATTTCTATGAAGTTACTTTTTCTTATTGATGTCACACTGAAGCTGTGAGATTTTCATAGTAGCGCACCCTTTAAGCTCACCTTACAATAATATGAAGTCTTTAAAAATTGCAGCATTGTAAAACCACAGACTGTAAATTTAGAATATTATGGATTTAAAAGTACAAGCCAGTAATCCCTGTAAAGTAATATATTAGTGTAGCAAACAATCTTATACAGCTAGTAAGTAAGTAATCTTATACAGCTATGTTCTGTAGCATCTGCGCATGTTGCTAAAACTATCTTTTGGATCTTACTAATTATTTTCCACATGCAGGTTCCAGGTTATAATATGCAATAGTCTAAACATTAATCTCTTAATTTTGCAGTAAATAGTTATAACTACCCCAAAAAAAGGCTTAACCACCTTAAAAATGCACATTTAAGGGGCTCCTCTTTTGGTGAAAGTTTTCAGACAGCTTTCAAAATGGCTGCCAGACAGTGTGACACATTGATACCTATATCTCAATGATCATGTGATGTGAACTTTTTTTGCCCTATATTGCTTTAAGCACATCATTCTGCACCCAGGATGCACCTAAACGGTTTGTGCCACTGCATTTAAAATGAGCAACTTTTTAATGTTATTATTTGTGTGTATGTATATTACATGTATAGTCTCTCACTTATTTGCTTCTGTTTTAGAACACTTGATGATCTAATCAAAATAACTAAATATGTATTTATAAAAAAATAAAATAAAAAAAAGGAACTGAAATTAGATTTATTTATTTATTGAAACTGATTTATTTTTCTGTCAGCAGCATGAACATTTTCTCATGTCACAAGCTTTATATATTTTGCCGGCTAATGAATGCATAAGTTACCAGCTGAATATGAACTAATGAAAATAGATGGTAACAATTGTGAAATTAAAGGAACACGCCACTTTTTTTGAAAATGGGCTCATTTTCCAACTCCCCTAGAGTTAAACAGTTGAGTTTTACAGTTTTCAAATCTATTCAGTCGATCTCCGGGTCTGGCGGTAGCATTTTTAGCTGCAGCTTAGCATAGATCATTGAATCTGATTAGACCGTTAGCATCTCGCTCAAATGACCAAAGAGTTTTGATATTTTTCCTATTTAAAACTTGACTGTTCTGTAGTTACATCGTGTACGAAGACCAATGGAAAATGAAAAGTTTTCTAGGCCAATATGGCTAGGAACTATACTCTCATTCCGGCTTAATAATCAAGGAACTTTGCTGCCGTACCATGGCTGCAGCAGGCGCAGTGATATTACGCAGCGCCTGGAAAAAAAGCTCATCTTCAGTGTATTCTGGTTCAGATAGACACGGTTCAGGATCTGCACCAAAGTAAATATCTTCTGAATCATCTTTCTCACAAATGTCTCCATGTGACATTGTGACTAACATGAACACCTCTGATTGGCCCTTGTGTTCAAAAGATCAACAAACATGGGTGTAATTGGCTACATTGCTTAACGTTGCAAAAACACATAATGAATAAAAACTTTAATTGCTGTACAGAGCACAGATACTCAACGGATGTAAATTGTAGTGGAAACACTCAAATGGAAACACTCTTGATATGGATCTAACTGTAAGGCCCTGTTTACACCTGGTATTAAGATGTGTTTTGGTCAATCAGATCACAAGTGGATGACTGTAAATACAGGTATAAACGGGGTCTAAAATGTTTTGAGCTTGTCCACTTTCGACCATTTCCAGAGGTAGTCGAAAATGCATTAGACCGGATTGCTTTCGTAGTGTAAACGCTCATGTGGTCGACTGTGTTCGAACAGCCACAAGACCACCTATTCTCCGCCTACTGACCTTTATGGAAACTTTATGGGAAGCATGCTAGCCAGACAGGATTTCTAACACACGCTCGCCGCGTTCAGCGTGGTCTTGTGGCTATAAGAACAGAAACAAAAGCTGCTGCTCTCTGTTTTTCTGTCATTTTGCATTTATATGTAAATTGCACAAGCTTTTGTTTATTAGATCTAAAGATCTGAAAACAAAAACACATTTACTTGCCTATAGACCCTCCCCTCGAAGAAATCAGGAGAGAAGTGGTTGAAAGTGGACAGGTATGTGTCTACCACGTCTACTTGTGATCCGATCGACCAAAACACATCTTGATACCAGGTGGAAACGGGGCCTAAGAGGAATACAGGTCTCAGATGCAGCACATGCATCTGACAGGAGGGCAAACCGTTAAAATATAAGCATACAGTACGAGTTATTTTGAAGCACCTGATATAAAGCATGTCTCGTGTTTAGAACTTGGAAATGACGCATGTGCAGCGGTTAAAACAATGCTGTGTTCATTCTGTAGAAATGCAAAAGACCTGTACCGAAATGATGTATCTGCGAAGAATCTGTATAAAAGCAATTATCTGCACTATAGAACATGGCCCAATTGTTTAAAAACTATCGACATCAGCAGATTGGCAGAAAGATTTAGCATCTTTAGTACATCCCAGTATGAATGTGTAAATTGTGTAAATCAGTTTTCAGTGGCTGCTTGTGCACACTGTTTTTTGACACTAACATTACAAAAAAATTTTGTGCCTGAGCATTGCAGGTACATAGAGGCCAAAGTGAGCCGTCTGCCTTGCCATTAGTCATGATTGTGAGTCGGCAGTGTTTCCCTTATTAGGGAGGTAATGTTGCAGTGTGCATGTGTAAGTGACTGACTCTGTGCTTTTGTTTGCAGACATCCTCTCCAGCCATCATGGCAGTCAGGCTGTGTGATGTGGCTTCTCTTCTGAGAAGTGGCTCGTGGGCAGCCGAGCCGTGGACTGGGGTTTGTGGGACTTTTTAATTTCTTCTTCTATCACTGTCAGTCCAGTGTTACAGTGAGCTGTGCTGATGTTGGTTGTTAATTTTTGGACAACTGCATTTTAAAATAATTTGATCAACTATCAGAATAAGTATTCAAATGAGTCTTTTGTGTTTGCAGGGTGTAGTGTTTGATTTGTTTTAGGCTGTAGACCGTAATGCTGATCTGACAGTAGCACAAATTCTTCCATTCTTTTGTTTTTGCTTTTCTGGCACTTTCTCCAAAAAAGGGTACTAAATAGGGATGTGTTTTTCCCTAACCGACAACCGAAGATCATTAACCTATCAATAACCATTAACCGACAAGATTGCTAAATGGGAGTTAAGTTAAATTAGAATAAGTAACAAATAGAAGCATAAACAACAAAACCGGATTCACACAGTCACATCATGCACCTGCAGCGCTTCTGTGAACAGAGAAAATAAGAATACAATTTTATATATAAAAGGAATAAATGTGCGAAATATGTCACTTAAATAACAAACAAAACAAAAGAAAAAAAGTGTGACAAGTAGTAGGCTAAATGCTAATTTTCGGTTCATTTTTGTGACTTGCTCCAAAAAGCAAGTTCATGGAACAGAAACGGAGACAGCAGAAAGTGGCATCCTGTTTTTCATTAATAAAAGCAGAGCAGCAGATATATTGGGTATCTGGTATATTAGGCTGCTGTCATTTTAAGACCAAACACAGATACATTATACTGATACACATCCGGTTTACACCCAACTAGTCTCACGTAGACTTCAGACTGACGGCAAAAGGTCTGGACTCCATAGCAGCTTTCATTGGCTGTCTGACTGACAGACATATAAAGCAACCAATCACAGTTTTTGTTCTGCGTCATGTTTAGGGGTATGAAAATGTAACGATGTCCCTACAATAACAGACCGTTGTGTAGAACTCTTGGACGAATTTTAAAGAGCCTATGCCATGAACTTTACATACTTAACATAGTTTTGAAAATCCAGCGTTTAGTTGATCCTGATAAACGCTCATTGTCAGAGTTGTAAACATGATGGTTTTCTTTTTCCATGAGGGGGTTTGGCATCACTGCATCTTTGTTTCCAGGCAGACTGTTAAACAACGTGACGTGTACATCTCCCGGACGTACTGTAGAATTCAACTAATTAGATGACGACTTTAAAAATCCTGAAGTGTTTCCAGTTAAGTGTGCCATACGCATCAGACGTTCAGCCAACTGTCCATGGGCGTGACGTCTGAGGCTGAAACCCAACTGTTTACTTTCACTTGAGACATAACTGGCTGTTTTTACATGAATATTCCACACAGTGGGCATTTTGACAATGCGATGTGAAAGAGAACTGCATTTGCGATGGCATGCTGAGAAACGCAGCTTTCTGTGCATATTTTGATGCTGTGTGTCAGTCAGCACATGCACTGCATTGAGTTCTTTTTCACTGCTTATTGTGCTCAATAACACTTTTAAACATCGAGCACATCCCAAACTGATGATTGCCTTCTGAGAGAGGCAGCTTTCTGTGTGTGCACCATGTTCTCTTTCAGGATATATTGCGCTTGTAACTCTTTTTAACATCAAGCACGTCCGGCTCTTTATATTTGCATTCATGCATTTCATGTCTCTGAAGTGTCAATAGTGCTGTATTTTTACATACCGTCATGATTTCTCGATTCAATTGGAGTACTCTATTTAAAAAAATCCTTGCAGTTTAATTATTTACGAGTTTCTTCCATCTCAGAGCAGCTCCGTTCACAGAAGCTTTGCACAAACTCGGCCTCTGCACGTGTTGCACTGTTTTGCATGCGTGGAGTGCGTCTCAGCAGCTCGTTTAACAGACTCCATTTCTGCATATGCTGTGAGTTTGGGTTGCTTATAACGTTCATCTGGGAACACAATGTGTGCAATTTAATCAGATTACGTGAAACGCTTCTAAAGCTAAGCAAACACAGGAAAATACATGTTTCTAAATATGCGAACTGCTCATCACGAGTTTGCATGCTTTAATGTCCACATGTTCTTCTTCACGAAGTTACAGTAGCATTTACATCGTAAGAGTGCACACATGCAAATATTAAAGATTAAGTAAACATTTGGCCAATATTAAGGATTTGATCTGCTGTGTAACAACAATAATCACTAGGCTGTTGGCGCTCTCTGCAGGAGTTTGTTATAGTACATAATGTACATAATGAATTTTCTGTTTTTATCACTACAAAAAAATCTGATTAATCATCAAAACAATCGATCGATTACAAAAATAATTGTTAGTAACAGCCTTAATACACTATACAGCAAAATCTCTAATGGTGGACATTTTATACTGTGGTAACAATACATGTCATACCGCCCAGCCCTAATCTGAAGTCAAATTGGGCATTTGTGTCTGTTCCTCAGATAAAGCGCAGTTGTTGTGTTTTTTTTTGTTGTTGTTGTTTTTTTTTTCAAAAAATATCGCCGTTTGAGCTCTGTCATCTGTCCTGAATTGAAATTTTCAAAATTTTTCTTGTCTTCATCACTCACTCATCGTGTTTTTGTGCATTATAGCAGGTAATCGCAGCCATGGAGACCCAGCTGTCCAATGGGCCGAGCTGTCCCACCAGCAATTGTCCCAACAATGTCTCTAACAACTGCACGTCGCCTGTGGAGATGCCCAACGGCACTGAGGACAGTAAAACCAATCTGATCGTGAACTACCTCCCACAGAACATGACGCAGGAAGAGCTCAAGAGTCTGTTCGGCAGCATCGGAGAGATCGAGTCATGCAAACTTGTTCGAGACAAAATCACCGGTATTCACGGCTATCTCTGTAATGAATTTCCATTTGTGAATCATCCATTGTGGTCGACCGATATGGATTTTTTTTTTTTTTTTTTGATGCTCTGTAAGTATCAGATAGATAGATAGATGTATGGGTGGATGGATGGATGGGCAATATCACACGAGCAGCTGTGTGATATGGCTGTATAATACAGCACAGCTGTGATTTGCCCGTAGGTAATCACAGTGTGCTTGAAGCACTGGCCGAGATTAAGCTGTTCTCTGTGGCTACAGTCATGGCCAAAAGTTTTAAGAATGACACAAATATTAATTTACACAAAGTCTGCTGCTTCAGTGTTTTTAGTTTTTTGTCAGATGTTACTATGGTATACTGAAGTATAATTCCAAGCATTTCATAAGTGTCAAAGGCTTTTGTTGACCATTGCATTTATGCAAAGAGTCAATATTTGCAGTGTTGAGCCTTCTTTTTCAAGACCTCAACTTCTGGGCCACATCCTGACTTATAGCATCCCATTCTTATAGCATCCCATCAATGCTTGAAGTTTGTCAGAATTTGTGGGTTTTTGTTTGTCCACCTGCCTCTTGAGAATTGACCTCAAGTTCTCAATGGGATTAAGGTCTGTGGAGTTTCCTGGCCATGTCTATGTTTTGCTCCCCGAGCCACTTAATTATCACTTTTGCCTTATGGCAAGGTGCTCTGTTATGCTGGAAAAGGCATTGTTAATCACCAAACTGTTCTTGGATGGTTGGGAGAAGTTGCTCTCGGAGTATGTTTTTGTACCATTCTTTATGCATGGCTGTGTTCAAAATTGTGAGTGAGCCCACTCTCTTGGCTGAGAATGGTCTCAGGTGTGAGTGCATCTGCACTAAAATTTATCAAACACTTTACAGTCTTCACTGCAGAAATTAAATATAGATTGATTCTCATTAAAGCTAAATTTTTCTGTTACCCTTTGTTCCTTGATTAACATTAATGGCAGACATCACAGCAACTGGCTGCTGTCACTTTAAGACCTGTCGCTGCCGAACATGAAGCAGATCTGACGTGCATCTCATTTTCTCACAACTCAAGTTCATTTAAGACCTTATTTAACTCATTTAAGACCAGTGTTGGAGAAAGTTACATTTAAAAGTACTGCATTACAGTATTGTGTTACTCCCTAAAAAGTAATTATGTTACTTAGTAACTTTTTATAAAAAGTAATGCGTTACATTACTTTTGCGTTACTTTTTCTTACCTGGGCTTGGCTGGCTTATTGGTTTTTTTTTTTTATAATCAGAACAAAAGTTATATTTTTGGCAAATGTAAAGGCCCTTTCACATGTTAAATGAAGAAGCCTCAGGGTGAAGAAAATGCATATTTACGCTTGTACAGTAGAGGGTGCAGCTCAAACCTTTTAGTTGTGCTGCCGTTCAACACTCTTATTTCTAAACCTAATCTAAAGTAATTTTTGCTTAGTAGTATGGTTGAATTAAATCACTGAAGGTCAGCAGCAAAGACATTGGTTAATGAAGTGAGTTAAATACATAAAGTATATTTGTATAATTTAATATAGTTACAGGTTTTCATAAAATTCTGAGATTGCATTTTACTATTTATTCATTTTGAGCAACAATATTTTTGTGCAAGTGAGATGAGTAAATGCATGTTCACATTTAGTCTAGAATTACAATAACCATCATGTTTACACAGTGCCCACAACACCTGTGCCCTTTATTTCTCTCAACAAGGGGACAGAGCTGTCAGTCAATAAATGTGAAAAAATAACTTGCTTTACTAGTTACTTGAAAAAGTAATCTGATTACGTAACTCGTTATTTGTAATGCGTTACCCCCAACACTGTTTAAGACTGCTATTATTATGATACTCGACAAAACAGGCATTTTGGCATAATTCTGAGACTTATTGTTCAAGCGTGAAAGAACTCAATATTGGTGCCCGTCTTTTTGTGCACACGAGTCGTGTGTGTCACACAGATGTGACATTCACAGACAGTGCTTTCTCATTTCAGCATTTGCGTGAATAAGAGCGTGATCATATAATGTAATGCTAGCCAACTCATGACAGAAAAACAGATGCTGTGTTAATTGCGTTAAATATTTTTAACGCGTTAAACTGAAAAAAAATTAATTGCGTGCGTTAACATGCTAATTTTGACTGCACTTTACTAATTTGCTTCATTCCTATATGAACAAGCCGTTTGAACAAATCAAATAATTGAATGACTCAATGACTTACTCATTTAGACATATACCACCACCTATTGGCAGTTTTTCTTATTAGAGTATTACTTCATTTTTTTTAAAAAAAATCTTATTTTAAGGATAGTTTGCCTTCTGAGAGAGGCAAATTTTATTTACATTTACTTACCCTCATGTCGTTTTAAACCTGTATGATTTTCTTTCTATTGCATAAAAAATATGGAGATATTTTGAAGAATGTTGGTAACCAAAGTGTTTTGGTCTGTAAATGTATCTAAATACCAATTCAGATGCAGCTTCTTAAAAAAAAAAAAAAAAAAAATGGCCCTTGTAGCCTTAGGGTGTTTTCACATATAGTTCATTTTAAAAGAAGCAAACCCAGTTCACAGAAGCACTGAACTGCGTCTGCTGCGTATCGGACATGCATAATATCTGTTGAAGCCGATAGCCTTGTATAGGCAGAGTTTCAGTTGTGCTTTAGTCCAAGTTTGAGTCTTGGCTGGGGGACTTTTCTTGAACCTGATAAATAAATATTTAAACATCTAATTAAAACAAATACTATGGCCTGGTTTCACAGACAGGGCTTAGATTAAGCCAGAATTAGACCTTAGTTAAATTAGGACATTTAAGTAGCTTTTATAAATGTGCCTTAGAAAAAAACATTACTGGTGTGCTGACATATTTAAGATAAGCCGGTGCAAGTTGCTTTCAGTTAAAACAGCTCAAACATGCCTTTTAGCTTAGGACTAGCTTAACCCTTGTTTGTGAAACCAGGGGTAAATGTTTAATAAAATACGTTTTGTTTTTTTGTCCCATAAGATTGTTTTTAAGACAAAATAGTATTCATATTATAGTATTCATCACTTTTGGATAACCTCCAACCTGTCTTAAATACCCAAAGGTAAGAAGTTTATTAAATTTATTTGGTTGTTTCAAATATTAAGCGTTACAACATAACACTAGCTACATTTGATACATATTACTGGTACAGGGAATGTAGAAAAGTGTTGTTTTTTTTTTTTAAATGTTCGATCTGTGTTACTTCAGTGATCACTAGAGTGGACGTGAATACTGATGCGTTCACTCTAGCTAGAACTAGCAAGGCAGTGCAGACAGATTAGGGTGCGTATAAAAATCCCAGTTCCAACATTTATTGGCCAAACTGAAAAATGCTAAATATCGGCTGACCACTAATCATCTGTATTTTTGAAAAGGAAAAAAAAAAAAACTTTGCGAGTTAATAATTTAAATTCCTTTTATTTTTTTATTTTTAAGACTAATTTGTTCACCTGCAGAAAAAGTCTCTGAACACGTCAATAAACTATTTTTCTAGGAAAGGATTCAAAAAATTTGATTCACTGGGATAAATTGGCTTGGTCTCTGGTTAAACCCTCTTATTTGGTTTGATTTTGAAAGCTGCAGAAACCCAGATGCTTTTCATATGGAGGCTTTACACGTGTCAACATCAGACCTGTGTGCACATTACAGCATACTTCCTGTGTTAGATACTGTGACAGTCAGATCTATAATGCACAGCAATTCTTATAAATCCTCACCTCGGTGTGTCTGTGTGTGCGTGTAGGTCAGAGTCTGGGTTACGGCTTTGTGAACTATGTGGAACCCAAAGATGCAGAGAAAGCCATCAACACTTTAAATGGACTCAGACTGCAGACCAAAACCATCAAGGTAAGGTCTGTCTGATATGTGGCTGCTGTCATAGATACACTGCTCATGTGTGTTGGTGTGTGCCCATCACATGACTCTACATTATGTTTTGTGTGTTCAGGTGTCGTTTGCTCGTCCAAGCTCAGCCTCTATCCGTGATGCTAACCTGTACGTGAGCGGTCTTCCTAAAACTATGACCCAGAAAGAGCTGGAGCAGCTGTTCTCACAGTACGGCCGCATCATCACCTCTAGGATTCTCGTAGACCAGGTCACAGGTAAGATCAGAATGCCTGCGTCATGCTGTGGTCATGCACTCATCTGTGTGCAGTGTTTGGCCAAATAAACACATTTAAAATATAACCGCCATCGCTAAAGTGTCCTGTTGCTATCAGAATTTTGTGTGCATGTATGTACTGTATGTATTAATGATGTAATGATGTTCAAACCGAACCAACAAACCATGATACACCACCCACAGTACGTACCGCCATACTCTCATGGCGTACCGAAAGCACTCTGCCCCCTGTTGCCCTGCCCAGCCCTATCCCATTGGATCTACATGACAAATACAGCGTTGTAGCCTAACCACCATTAATCACAATAAGCTTTGCGTTTTTGTTACTTTTTATAAGAAACAAAGTGTCATCTTTCAAATTCTGTCTGTTTTATCATGAAATTTAAACAAAAAATAAATACTGTTTTGCCGCTCTTTAATGTGCCGTGACAGATCGCTGTACAGGCACCTAATTTCACCTAATTTAAAGCGGCAGCATGGAGCACAAGTCAACACAATCATTTCTTCCTCTTAAATACTATTTACAGAATGAACATCTGAAGGTATGTTGAAAGATACAGTACAACTTACTGAAACGTATAATATCTTGTGTAATCGCTCTGTCAGTGTTTCAATGGCGGAAAGATGTCAGTAAAACTGCTTTTAAACACGTCACATAGCATTTACCTCAGGCGAGTCCACAACTTGTTAGTTTGTCAGAGAAATTAACTCTTTCGTTAAATATATGCACTATATTAGCCTATATATTAATTATATTTTACGTAACTTGTAGTTTGGTTACTGTAGAAATACAACCATATAAAAGGGTGTACCACAGAGCCCCTCCACGACCCCCCATGACAACTTGTACCTGGCCCTGATGGCCAAAGATTCCTACATGTGTGCAAAGTTTCAAGAGTTTTTGAGCATGTTAAGGGACCCAAAAGGTCAGAAAAAATGTTTTACCTAATGTTGGGTACACACTAAAAGATTTTTAAAATGTGAGAGACCACAAACATGAAAACAAAAAATCCTAGATTTAACAGTTTTGCTCCTATAGTGTGTGGTGTACCGTGATGTAACAAAGACAGCACACCACACCAAACAGATTTTCAACCAGAGTCCTGACTGTGAACACGCAAAATCTCTCAAGACTTCAGAATAAACATGGAGGACGATAGGCAGGAAGAAATTACGATGATAGTTTGGAATGATTTTGTTTTACAGGACACGTTGAATAATATCATGCTGTTGCCACAAATCTACAAGCTGATCCTCCATCTCTGTCCAAATCCATTTAACTTTGTCAGCTCACTTTCTAATTGGATATTGTTTCGTTTCACGTGACAGTCTCCAGAGCGTGCATGTGTTTGTCCTCGGGGTTCCCCCCGTAAATATTCGCAATCGGGGCGGCGCCGACATTCTTTCGAGCAGATTCAGTCACTCTTAACACACCTCACACCACAGAAAAATCTGATAAGATAATCTGTAGAACTATCAAGATAATTCGGACATTACCTAGGATTCTCGGAAGGGGAGAAATCGGACGAAAATCAGCCCGATTATCTTGTTGGTATGTACCCAGTATAAGGGGAAACAATAGGCCCTTTGCCCTTTCAGGGCTTTTGGCCTAAAAATAAAGTGCACGGTCACTAACTTTTTTTTTTATTATTATTATTTATTTATTTATTTTTATAAACCCTTTGGGGTCTGAGGGCCCTGGACAAGTGTTGACATGCCCTGACATTTGTACTCTTTTTCAGTTGCTTATAAACATATTAATGGCTAAAGTCTGATTCACCACGCGATATCGTGTATCGGCAATCTCACAGGCTGGTTTTGATTAAGTAATAATAAAACATTAATTCGAAGAGTTTAATTGCTACATAGGCAAAACACTATGAAAGAACATGATTACAAGGGAAAATTGGATACATGATTATGCATATCTCAAGTGATTGTACATTGCTCAAAAAAATTAAAGGAACACTTTTCAATCAGAGAATAGCATCAAGTCATTTAAACTCCTGGGGCCGTATGTATAAAGCCACTCAGAGTAAAATTTTAGTCTTAAGTGTGTCAATTATGACATTCTTAGGAACCTTTATGAATCATACTTATTCTGAAGTCTAGGAATAAGAGTAAACAATTCTAAGTGTCAAGACTAGGCCTTAGCTCCTAAATTATTTAGGAGAGCTGCAGAGGTCTCCTAACCTAGTTAGGAGTAACAAGATGGCAGCAAAGATGGCACGCTCTCCAATAAAGATATGAAGTATTGGAGTTATATGATGACATGAAGTTAAAATGATAACTTGATTGTCAGTTCTTTTTGTAACTGACCTAATAAGAAATGTTTAATGCATTTTAATACATTTAATGACTTTGGAAAAAACTTTTTATAACCTTAAATGTAACCACTTCTCCCACTCTACAAATCAATGCTCTGACTGTAGAAATGAAATGGTAATTACCTTTTTTGGTAACTGGAAAAATGCAGCAGTGCACCGCAGTGATGACTTGGACCCATCAGTCTACAGTAAACAGGCTATTAAATAGTGATATTGCTAAACTTACCACACCAAACATGGTGGCCAAAATTGATGTGCAAAGGTTTTGTTTTTTTTAAATGACTCTACAATTTTGCTTAAACCATCAAAATATGAGGAAAATATTTTTCTTATGTTTATATTATTTAAAGGTTTTAAAACATGAGGGAGGAATAAAACCCAACTAAGCAAAGGTATTTATCTGACAACATTTTTGGCCAAAAGAAAGGGAGAACTACAGCTACAGGTTTCAGAAAAACAAAAGCTTTCCACACCATCAATACTAATTTGTGATAATTTTGTACAATGCAAAGCTATTTTAAAAAATAAATTAAAATATTAAAACATTTGTATCTTTTTAAAAATGATTTCTTTTATAATAACATAAAATTATTGATGCTGTGCTGCTGTGACTTCACCCTTGCAGCCAGGCTTGCTATTGGCTGATTCAGAGGTTGAGGGTGGCCATTTTGAGTTGACATAATTGTAGTCCTTAGTTCACAGTACTTAAGAATCAGTCTTATACTTTATAAAGAATTTTTTGACACTTAAGTCAAAACTTAAAACTATTCTTAAGAGAGTTTCTGAGAAGTTTTATACATACAGGCCCTGGGATATTGATCTGGTCAGTTAAGTAGCAGAGGGGGTTGTTAATCAGTTTCAGCTGCTTTTGGTATTAATGAACTTAACAACAGGTGCACTAGATAGGCAACAATGAGACGACCCCCAAAACAGGAATGGTTTTACAGGTGGAGGCCACTGAAATTTTTTTCCCTACTCATCTTTTCTGACTGTTTTTCACTAGTTTTGCATTTGGCTAGGGTCAGTGTCACTACTGGTAGCATGAATCAATACCTGGACCCTAGAGAGGTTGCACAGGCAGTCCAACTCCTCCAGCTCCTCCTTCATTAAGGGTGGCCTGAGGGCCCGACATCCTCTAGTGGGCCCTGTGCTCACTGCCCGGCACTGTGGAGCTCGATTGGCATTTGCCATTGAACACCAGAATTGGCGCCCTGTGCTTTTTAGATGAGAGCAGGTTCACCCTGAGCACGTGACAGACATGAAAGGGTCTGGAGAAGCCGTGGAGAATGTAATGCTGCCTGTAACATCATTCAGCATGACTGGTTTGGTGGTGGGTCAATGATGGTCTGGGGAGTCATTTCCATGGAGGGACGCACAGACCTCTACAGGCTAGACAATGGCACCCTGACTGCCATTAGTTATCGGGATGAAATCCTTGGACCCATTGTCAGACCCTGCGCTGGTGCAGTGGGTCTTGGGTTCCTCCTGGTGCACGAAAATGCCCGGCCTCATGTGGCGAGAGTATGCAGTATCCTATCCTGATTTTAGCCCCTGATTTGAACGCTCTGTTTTAAGGGGCATGTCTGCTGTGAGACTTCAGTGCAAACTCCCAATGATGTGATTGGCTGATATCTTTTCATTTGAAATGGCCAAGTATTACACTCTCAAACTTTTAGCACGTGTTTACTATTACAGCTCTCAAGGTTAACTTATCATGAACAGTTTTGCATTGCATTACATTTATACGAATATATAAATGTTTGTTTGTCATTTATACGTTGCATTACATTAATATGAATACGATCCTCAACTGGATGGAACTTTAATAAATACTTTGACTGTTGCGATCCCAATCGGACTTATGATAGCTGCCTGAATCATCATAAAGCACTGTTCGCTGTTGGCCAGAGGAGAACAGTTTTGTTTTTTTTTTTTTTTTTGTTTTTTTCTTCCATGTCACCTGTTGGAGTTTGGGTTCCTTGCTGCTGTTGCCTTTGGCTTGCTTAGTTGGGGACACTTGACATTTGATATTCAGCAGTGTTTTGATCTGCCTGCATTGACACCTTTGTATGCGAGCTGAACTGAGCTGGATGATATCACTGTTTATTCCAGTGCTGATATAGATAAATTAACTAAATTAATAACTATTGATTCTTAGAACAGAATGAATCCATACTGAATTTACTTAAGATGGACAATGACACCATTTTCTTTAAGAGCTGCTGTGCAGCCAAAATTATATACCAGTTATCACTGTAAAGCTGCTTTGACACAATCTGCATTGTAAAAAGCGCTATATAAATAAAGGTGACTTGACTTGACATTTAGTCTATGGCATTGTATTTAGATTGTGGCATGAAAGAATGCAGTGATGAATATTGTAGCTGATCACAGACATGTTGGTGAGCGCATGAAAGCAGTGATCTCGTCATTGCAACTCAGTTTCTGTAATGAATGCTTTCATCATAACTAACAGTGCAAACTCAATATAACTAAGAGATTTGTTTAATAAAACGGGAGTTTTGGTGCAAGTCCAGAACTCAGTCACTGATAAACTTAAGCTGTTTGATTGACAGCTCCAACTATTGCAAAGGGAGCGTTCTTTGATAGCTTTCTTTATATCATTTAATCACTATTTAAATAACAGATTATTTTCATCCTGCTAAGAGAATCAATGTGAAGTTGACTGTTTAGTTTAATTTACTGACACATAGACAAAGAACATCTGTCTGTACATGAATCATTACATATCAGATCAGGCATTAGAACAGTAGGAGTAACTCAGTTACTTACAGGTTGTCGCATTACTGTCGAGTCCATATCGTAAAAGTCTGCGTGCAAAGCCTGCGCCGAGATGCGATTGATTTACCAAAGAATCCACAGTGAAATGTACCGAATAGAAATAAAGCTCAACTGAGACATTTACATTGTTGAAAATAAATAACCATATTCCTAGCATCAGGATCCTTTGAAAGGTAATGTTATTTTTGTCACGTCGTAGCGCTCTTCTCTCCTCCTCATCTCACTAACACGCCAGTGGGCGGGGCTAACATTGTAATGATGAAGTAGGTATTGATTTCTTCTGCGGAGGTGGCGTTTCACCTATCAACAACGTCATAGATAGGCACGTTCCAGGATCAGTCATTCGATGGGCCTGGTATCAATAAAAGCTTTTATTGGACTAACAAGGAAGTTCAAAAGCTCAAGGAAAGGTTGAATTCATGACCCCTTTAAAGAATGTCTGTGTTCATGCCCTATGAGTCAAATTCTCTCCATTCAGTCCTGTGGCACAGCAATTATAATTTGATACCTATTTACAAAACTTGTCTGTCACAGGACATGTCCTAATCTAATCAGATTTACGGTAAGTTTTTTGTGCCGTTCAGGCGTGTCCAGAGGTGTGGGCTTCATCCGGTTTGACCGGCGCGTTGAGGCTGAGGAGGCCATTAAAGGGCTGAATGGTCAGAAACCACCAGGCGCTACCGAGCCAATCACAGTTAAGTTTGCCAACAACCCCAGTCAGAAGAGCAGCCAGGCGTTGCTGTCCCACCTGTACCAGTCACCAAACAGACGCTACCCAGGACCGCTGGCACAGCAGGCCCAGAGATTCAGGTACCTGCTGGCACACGCTCACTGCACTGGTGCTGACTTTAACTTGAGCGTAACTTTGTGTGTAAATTTTGTGCCTGTGTTTCAGACTGGATAATTTGCTCAACATGGCATATGGAGTCAAGAGGTACGAGGTACTTTAAGCTGCTGCTGCTTGTAAGAAATCTTTTAAAGAAATGTGTTAGTGATTTTACTGTGGCTGGTCTCTAGACTAAGTCTACTTTTATAGCATCAGATATATTTGTAGATCATGATAACCACAGGAATACCATAGCAAAAAGCAACAAAATGCTTTTTAACCTTTTTTATTTTATTTTATTTTATTTTGAGAATGTCACACAGGGTCAACATTGCTTTAAAAGAAAACAAAACACAAGTCACATTGTTGCATGTCACATTTTATTATTTCTGAATGAAAAATAAAAGTAGAAACAAAACCTTAATAAACAAATTCTATAAACATTTATTTTAGTTCCTTCCACTCCACAACAAGTCCTTTTAGAACAGGAATGAAAAATATAAGTATAAAACAAGCCAAACTTATAGTGATATTATAAATGCCAAGCCTAAACAAATTTAATTAAAGAGAAACTGAAGTTGCCTGCGTGTGCAAAATGAATATACTCCTCTCATTCGGCATAAATAGAAATGTGCGCATGTTTTATGTGCTTGACATTAATTGTATTATGTAAGCTGCTGTGGAATATAAGTTGCAGCAAAGTTTCAGATGATAAAATGCCGTGACTTTTCTTCTAGTATATTTCCTATAAAACTTTATGAAAACCAGCAGGAGTGAGGGGAAAATCGATTAACATGAATCGCAATTCTATCTTCTACCGATTCGAATCAATTCACAAATTTCAAAAAGTTTAGAAAACACCAGTCAACTGCGGAAGCACAGGCTTGCAACAGTGGGAGCATTACAAATGAAGCTTATTTGACAAAAACAAAAAAATGAATAGAAAATAGCTTTAAATAATGTATAGTTGCTGGCAAATCAAGCTTGCGATTTCAAGTTTACCATGGACGTGTAAGCGGTTACTGTGGTGACAAACAATACCTGCTTGTAAAACCAAATTAACACGTTCTGTATCTGAGGCTAAATCACTAAATATTGAGAATGCAACAGCTCCTATTGTTTTCTTACTCCAAATGATGGGCCACTGATTAGAACCAGCTGATAATCACTTGCTTTGATTCGGTACATCTCTCAACGCTCATATGAATCATTCACAATTTAATGGTGCAAAGACACACGTGTGCTCACGCCGTGAGAAGAAAATATGAAAGGGCAGAGTCTCAGTCTCCACCGGGCTAGAGTAAAATAACATGGTTACAAGGTGTGTATAATTTAAAATACTTTATTAAATAACTTGACTAATTAACAGTAGCTTCTCTCCTTCTACTCTCTTTATTAAAACTCCAGTGAAGTGTTGCCAGATATTACAAAAAAAAGCAAAACATTTAATATAATAAGCAAAAGTGTACCGGGAACATATAAACAGTATAATATACTGTATAATATAAGTATATATACCTACAGTATATCCTAAACAAACTTAAAAGGCAGGGAATTTATTATGAACTAAATCATCAATTTATAATACAACCTAAATTCTGGAAAAGTTGACTTTTTTTTTAAATTTGGATAAAATGAAAATGGATGCTAATTTCAAATTTGATGCCTGCTACAGGTCTCAAAATAGTTGGGACAGGGGCATGTTTACCATGGTGTAGCATCTCCTCCTCATTTCAAAACAGTTTGACGACGTCTGGGCATCGAGGTTATGAGTTTCTAGAGTTATGGTGTTGGAATTTGGTCCCATTCTTGCCTGATATAGGTTTCCAGCTGCTGAAGAGATTGTGGTCGTCTTTCATTTTATAATGCACCAAATGTTCTCTATAGGTGAAAGATCTGAACTGCAGGCAGGCCAATTCAGCACCCGGACTCTTCTACGACAAAGCCATGCTGTTGTAATAGCTGCAGTATGTGGTTTTGCATTGTCCTGCTGAAATAAACAAGGCCTTCCCTGAAATAGACGTCTGGAGGGGAGCATATGTTGCTCTAAAACCTTTATATACCCTTCAGCTTTGTTGGCATCTGCAGATGGCACAGTAGATTGTTTACCGACAGTGGTTTCTGGAAGTATTCCTGGGCACATTTAGTGATGTCATTGACACAATCATGGCGATGAGTGATGCAGTATCGTCTGAGGGCCCGAAGATCACGGGCATCCAATAAAGGTCTTTGGCCTTGTCCCTTATGCACAGAGATTACTCCAGTTTCTCTTAATCTTTTGATGTTATGCACTGTAGATGATGAGATTTGCAAAGCCTTTGCAATTTGACGTTGAGGAACATTGTTTTAAAAGTATTCCACAATCTTTTAACGCACTCTTTCAAAGATTGCCCATCTTTACTTCTGAGAGACTCTGCCTCTAAGACATCCCTTTTATAGCTAATCATGTTACAGACCTGATATTAATTAACTTAATTAGTTGCTAGATGTTCTCCCAGCTGAATCTTTTCAAAATGTCTTGCTTTTTTAGCCATTTGTTGCCCCCGTGCCAACTTTTGAGACCTGTAGCAGGCATCAAATTTGAAATTCAAATTTAAAATTGCTAATTTAGTGGATGTGTTAAATTTCTTTGTTTAAACATTTATCTATTTTCTATTTGATTTGAAAGTCTTTTAGTTTCATTTTCTTCAAATTTAAAAAACGTCCCAACTTTTCCGGAATTCAGGTTGTATTGTTTTTTCCAGTTTCATTTTTAATTTGAGTTAATTGTAATAAAATTCAAAGTTTAAAATCAAATATTTGCATGTATCAAAATGAAATTTCTTTGTGACCCCAAGAATTGATTTGAATCGAATTGTGAGATTCCAAAAAGATTTCCACCCCTAAAAACCAGCCTTCTCTTGTTTTCAACATCACTTCTGTTGAGAATGTCAGCGCTGTTTCATCTGGCTAAACTAGTTTGGTCAGAGAAAGTTTTTTTTTGTGTGTGTGTTTAACAGAATTATTAAACTATCATTCAAATTTTACATAAATTATGCACCAAGAGAGTAAATGCATTAATGCCCCTTTTATAATCACTGAATCTGTCACTCGCTGCAGAACAGCCTGAGCTTGCTAAAGAAGGTCTCCTAGATTATCCTGTCTACACTGTGCATTAAAACTCATTTACATCGTCTCCATCTTAATACAATTAAAATACGAATTGTTTTTTAAAGATGTTTATAGATAGGTACATGTTGCACATTACTGATCGAATGGTACAGCTTCTTGGCAGCATACTAATATACCATAGAAAATGGTCTTCATTGTGATTGTCTAAAATACTGTTTGTTTTCTGCAGTAGATTCTCACCCATGTCCATTGATGGGGTCTCCAGCCTGGCAGGCATCAATCTCCCGGGTCACGCTGGTACAGGCTGGTGCATTTTTGTGTATAATCTGGCGCCAGACGCTGACGAAAATGTCCTTTGGCAGATGTTTGGCCCCTTTGGCGCTGTGACTAATGTAAAGGTCATACGAGACTTCAACACAAACAAGTGCAAAGGATTTGGCTTTGTTACCATGACAAATTACGACGAGGCTGCTGTAGCAATTGCCAGTTTGAATGGGTACCGGCTCGGGGACAGAGTTCTACAGGTCTCGTTCAAGACGAACAAAACACACAAGGCCTGAATAAGTGATGACGTACAACATCATGCAAACGTGACTCTACATTAATGACAGGAAACCTTTCATGTATTTTCTTTTTTCTTTTTTTTTTTTCTTAAAATAGGTTACTTTTTTTTTTTTTTTTTTTTTTTTAAACATGTTTAAAGATTTAAGTAGAATAACAGCTGACTGTTTAAGTATGTTTGTTTTGATGTATAATGTTGATTGTGACCTCCATGATATTGAGATGGAGAGCGTTCCCATGTTGGTGTTCCCATCTCTCCTCATGAGCTTCTGCGGTGCGATCCACTGCATAATGCCTGAATCTTTAGTTAGACCATTTCAGTTTTCTTTGTTCTAATGACTATCTTTATGTTAAATATTTAAATAAGTAGATAAGATGTACATGTTGTTTTGTTTAAAATAATTTGTGATTTTTGTTTTTATTGTTCAGTACATCAATAAATGTGTTGAAGGGAAGACATTCTTTATTTTGGTTAATGCAATTAGTTGTTCTTATTGTGTCTGCTAGCAGTGGTGTGTTTACCCACCACGCAATTTCTTCGAGGGGGACCCCACGGTGGTGTAGTCTACGTGATGCACAAATATGCCGTATACCCACTAGGAAAGGTCAAGGATTTGCATATACTCGCTAGAAAGCGCAAGAAAACGGATTTGGCGCCCTTTAATTAATGTGCCGTGACAGATCTTAACGCCTCAGTTCTGGAGAAGCGGCAGCCTGACGTGCACGTGAACTGATCCTGTCCTCCTCTTTAATACCAGTTACAGCGCGAAATAAACATGAAAAAACTAAAGGTATGTTAAATGATACAGAACAACTTGCCGAAATCCATATTATGTCTCGTGTAATCGCGCTCAATCATTGTTTCAACCGCGGAAAGACATTACTAAAATATCTTGTAATAAACAAACGTAACGTCACATTTACCTCAGAACAAACATATTCATCATGAACTCGTTGGTCACCTAGAAAAACGAACTAGAGAGGAGCATTTAGCTTAATAGCCTATATGCACCATATTACATATTAATTATAATTTTTAATGTTCAGTAGCCTATGCATGTTTGAAAAAAAATCCATGAAGTTGACAGCCACCATTTAAATGTTTATATTTAAAAAAACGAATTGGAGTAGAAATTATTTTAAAGTTAGTAGGCCTATTATAACTATTATAAAAATGTAAGTTTGTATACAAATAAAATAATTTTAACCTACAATATTAATGCAGTACCAACTGATCCGTGTATATTTTACAGCATTAGTTGTTTTTTTCTTTTTCTTTTTTTTCTTTTTTCTTGAGAATTTTGCCATGTACTGTACCTGATATTCAGCATCAGTTATTTTGGATACTGTATTGAACTGAAAGCTTGTGAATCAAAAAGCATAACTATGATAACAGACTGGCAGGAAATGATGCAAAACGGAAAACAAAGTCCAAACACGGTGATAATGTGACATACTGATAAGCCTAATCTTTCCATTATTGTTAATAATAGTTGCAACCTGCACTCTTAAATGTGCATTGAAACTTGCCAGCTGATAAACCCCGTGATCGTGTTCCTGGGGCCCCCTCCCAGAGATTTGCTTAGGGCTCCCAATAACGTACACACGCCACTGTCTGCTAGGGCTGCACAATTTGCACAAAATCCAATTGTGTTTAATTAAAATATTGTGATTATGATTATAAAAAGTATATATATATATATAAAGGCTTTGTGAAATTTTTTTTATATCAATATTATTACTAAATAAAAATTAATACACTGTGCAGATTTGTTAGGCAAGCTGGTTTTCTGATCGCTTTTTTTTTTTTTTTTTTTTTCAAGCACATTTTAATTTAATTTATATATATATATAATTAAATTTTATATATCATTTATAAGTGATACATATTTGTTCATGAAAGCTGGGAATGAAAAACGCTTTACATTCAGGTGTGCATAATTATTAGGCAGGTTTTCTTTTACAGGCAAAATTAGCCAAAAAGATTTAATTCAGACTGAAAAGTCAATAATTATTAAATACTAATTAGAAGGATGCAATACTAATGAAATACTAGAAATTGCAGTTAAGGCATGACCATTGGACAGTGAAATGTTCATTGGGTCAGCAGGGTCAGACAAAAACAGGTGGAAAAGAAAAGACACATGTTGAATGCAAAAGAATTAAGGTGAATAATTTAGTGTGAAACCATCAGGAACCCTTTAATCTCCAGCGCCACCATTTTCCAGAACTACAACCTACCTGGAGTCTCCAGAAGTGCAAGGTGTCAGGATCTCAGAGACTTGGGTAAAGAATCCTAAAAAATGACCCCCACTCAATAAGAATCACAAGCTGAAGTGTTGTAAAATACATGAATACCGTTTTTTATTATTATTATTATTATTTTATAGGCTTTATAGACAGACAGATTGAAAGTGATTCTTGAAGGCCCTGCACCACATCCTCTTGTACCACTGTTTGAAGAATTCATCTTCCAGAATCTAGCAGTAAAGTGTGGGAGTTCATTTTTAGTCCATCTCCTATCCTGAAATGTCTGTCATGCAGACATGGAATAAAAACGATCTTCCAAAACTTAATGCCAGATAAATATTACCTATGATGCTGTACAGAAAATTCCCACCAATCAAAGAGTTGAAAAAAGCAAAAGAGCTCTTTAGCCCCACCCACTCCCAGAAAGCACTGCAAACTATGTAATTGAGTCGGCCTCCCTATGCTCTCAAAATATTTATATATTTGTACATATATGCATCTTTTGCAATAAACTGTATATATTGTATAAAAAGTGCTACAAGCCACAAAGTTTTTTTTAAATCCCTATATGGGAAAAATGAATGAAAAATATACTTCCGCAACCAGCGCCACTAAAAAAGCGGACATGAAAAGTGCACTGTTGCACTCTGTTGTGTTCTGCCAGTAGTAGGCACTCGTGCAACATAAGCAATGACAGCTGAGTGGGAGAAACGGAAGGCGAGGAAGGGCATAAAAAAGTGGACTTAAAAGGGTTAGTTCACCCAAAAATGAAAATAATGTCATTAATTACTAACCTTCATGTCGTTCTACACCCGTAAGACCTTTGTTCATCTTCAGAACACAAATTAAGATATTGTTGATGAAATCCGATGGCTCAGTGAGGCCTCCATAGACAGCAATGCCATTCAACTCTCGACGTCCATTAAAGTACTAAAAACATATTTGAATCAGTTTATGTGAGTTCAGTCGTCCTATCTTAATATTATAAAGCAACAAGAAAAATTCAATTTCAATACACTGTTTCATGAAGCTTCTGAGCTTTATGAATCTTTTGTTTCAAATTAGTGATTCGGATATCCTATCAAACGGCTAAAGCCGGGCACACATTTAACAACTAGCTAAAACATCCTTAGACTGAGCTCAACACACAGCGATTGTTTCCTGCGACTGAAGCCGATTTAAATACTTACACACGGAATTTGAACACCGTCTTTAATCGCCGACTGAATGCAGCTGGCTCTGACTGGACGCATTTGAGCAAGATCAATTCAATTCAATTAAATTCCTGTCCCTGAATACCAGTGTAATTTTGTAGTCTAGGAGTATTTTATGATCTATAGTGTCGAACGCAGCACTGAGATCAGAACAGCCTTGGTCAGAATCTAGAAGTATGTCATTTGTAATTTTAACGAGCGCAGTTTCTGTGCTATGACCTGAATCCTGACTGAAATTTTTCATAGATAGCGTTTTTTTTGCAAGAAGGAGCACAACTGAGCAGATACAACTTTTTCTAGTATTTTAGACATAAATGGAAGATTTTTTTGGATCTAATTGTGGTTTCTTAATGAGAGGCTTAATAACTGTTAGCTTGAACGGTCTTGGGACATGACCTAGAGATAAAGACGAGTTAATATTATGGAGAAGAGGCTCTTCTGCTACAGGTAACAATTCTTTCAGTAGTTTAGTGGGTATTGGATCTAATAAACATGTTGTAGGTTTAGATGCAGTGATAAGTTTATTTAGCTCTTCCTGTCCTATAGTAGCACTGAAACTGTGATAATTGAGGCTGAATCATAAAACTCTGTCAAAGGTTGTACATTTACAATTGTATTTCTGATGCTTTCGATTTTTTCAGTAAAGAAAGTCATCGCTCCACGCAAACTCATTTTGAACGTCATGAGGAATATCACTCACATAATCCACAAGTGGTAGATGCCACTGGACGACTGCAGGGCATGATCTGCCGTAAACATGATAAAGAGCTAGAAATGTACTGTATCACTAATTAACAATGCATTTGTGTGTGCTGTGTAAGGAGTATGAACATAAAAACCACAACATTGTATTAGCTGCATCACAGAGGACCGAGAAACCGGTATGAAACAAATTTGGACAAATACTTGGATGAATATCTTTTTATAGCAATATAATGAATATGAAATATGAATATAATTTATAGCATTGACTATATACAGCAGAACAAGCTGTAAGCTTTTAGTAAATTGTGCGAAGAAAAAAAATCCTTGAGCCACCACTGGGAATGATTACCTCAAAATGTAGATCTGTATGCGGGTACAAGGTACTTTAGCTATATGAATGGAATACATAAACTTCTCTCGCTTTTGCTCACGTGCTAGCGATTATCCCTCCCCATTAAAGTGAATGGGTATAAACGTTTCAATATGCAAAAAGGAAACAAAAGTAGCGTAAAGGTAATCTAAACAACGTCAGTGGTTTAAAAAATGTCTACTTAATTGTACTGAATGTGTACTTGTTCTTCAAATCTTAAAAGTAGCCTATATTTTTTAAAAAATCTGGACTTGCAGATAATGTAATAATAATTAAATAAAAGGCAGGTTAAAGGGATAGTTCACTCAAAAATGAAAATTCTGTCATCATTTACTCACCCTCAAGTTGTTCCAAACCTGTACATTTCTTTCTTCAACTGAAAGAAGATATTTTGAAGAATGACCAAACAGTTGATGGGCGCCATTGACTTCCACAGTAAGGAAATAGTTAAATTTTTTGGTAAACTATTATTTGGGTGAACTAACATTTAATTTGCTCTCAGGATACATTGTACCATTGTTGAACATAAGTATTACCAAACAATCATATCATCAGGTTATCATATCCGCCTCCATCTTCGCTCTCACCCTCACTCTCTCCCTGTCGGATTGTGACTATGGCCCCATTTACAATGCATGGTTCAAGTGACCCAATTCCGATTTTTTCCTCCCATGTGGCACAGATTGGATATGAGCCACGACCGTGTAAGAAGGAAAAAAACGCATGGATTCCGATTTTCACAGATCAGTTTCAGGCTTCATTCATATGTGGAAATAAATCAGATATGAATCGGATACGTGCGTTTGCGCCTGCCGTGTAAGCTAATAAAAAAGGAGGGGGATGTGCTACATTTATAAAAGAAGGATTAGCTTTTAGGAGAATGTTTGAATGTATAGTTATAGAAATTTGCAATAAACAAAATTCAACTTTTATTTATTTTTATTTTTTTATTTTTATAATCCATGTAAAGAAATTATGGTAACTGATTTTAATGACATTATGCAAAGAAATGGAAATAGAGAAATTTGGTGTGGAGATTTTAATGCCTATAATAGTGTATGGGGTAGTGATCATACAGATAGCAGTGGAGAAATGATAGAAGAATTAATGGATTCACAAAGATTGGTTTGTCTCAATGATGGAAAAGGTACTAGAATTGATATGTTAAGAAACAAAATGTCTAGCATTGACCTTACTTTGGTGTCATCCCACCTTGCTAGTTAAAGTGAATGGAAGGTTGTTGAAGTATATAGACAAAAATAATAATGTATATAAATGGTGTTACTCTAAAGCAAAATGGGATGATTTTAAGGAACATTGCAAAAAAGAAGCTAAATTTCTACAAATGAATGGTAGTGTAGATATTTGTGCAACTAAAGTCAGCTCAGTGATAATAAGTGCTGCAGCAGAATTCATTCCTAAGAAAGTAATAACACAAAATAAGAAATTAGGGTAACACTTTCTATGAAGACCATGCTTATAATGAATTATAGCTCCATTTATACTTATTTATAAGTAAGTATTACTATATTATAAACATATTTATAAAGACTTATTAAAACCTACACCACATTATAAGAACAGTTATAGTTACATTTATATTATTTTTATAATTACTTATAAGTCATGCATTTCCCTTTTTAATGCATGTTCATAATTCATTATACACTGATTTATAAGTATTAATTAGTCCATCGTATGGTTCCATGAATGTTTTTATAAAGATGCAGCTTGCATTGCTATAATGTTATATTATAGTTACAATGACTTTGTCACGACTGCTCCAAGACTCAAATGGTTGAGGATCCAAATGCAGTTTAATTAAGAGTAATCCACAATCAAGGGTCATAAATACACAAAAAGGCAGTCCAAAACATACAACAAGGGCAGGCAGGGTAGTCCAGAAAACAGGCAGAGATCAAAACCAAGGGCAAGGGAACACAGGATAAATGCTCAGAAATGCAGTTGTGACACTAGACAACACTTCGCAGGGAATGGATGAGTGAACCAGGCTTATATAGACAATTATCAATGAAATGAGGAACAGCTGAATGCCATCATGGCTGATAAGTCTGGGCAAAGGATGATGGGAACTGAAGTCTTTAATAACAACACAGCTGTTAATAACAATATATTTACTAATTTGACAGAAATACATTTAATAAATGTCATGATTATCAGCTGGAGTGCCCTTGATAGCCACCAGAGGGCACTCCAGCTGATAATCATGACATTTATTACATTTATTTCTGTCAAATTAGTAAATATATTGTTATTAACAGCTGCGTTGTGTTCTTATAAATACTTATTGTGAGTAATAATAGTTACTAATCCCTATAAATGCATCATTGTTGGCTTTAAGTAAAGTGAAAACAAATCAAATGTTAAGAAATCACGAATGTGCTCATTTTACATTTTAAGTTGCTTACTTGTAATGCAAACTTACCTCTAATGCAAACTTTAGCCATTAAAGACATAATAACTAGTTGATACAGCAAACAAGTGTGTCTGGAATTATTTTATATTTGATCATTTATAAATCAGCGTATAATGGCTTATGAGCATGCACATTGAAAAAGCAAATGCATGGCTTATAAGTAATTATAAAAATAATATAAATGTATCTATAACTGTTCTTATAATGCAGTATAGATCTTAATGAGTCTTTATAAATATATTTATAGAATAGTAATACTTACTTATAAATAGGTATAAATGTGGCTATAAATCATTATAAGCATGATCTTCATAGAAAGTGTTACCGAAATTAGTTCCATGGTGGAATGATGAATGTTCTATATCAATTAAAGAAAGAAATAAAGCATTCAAAAATTTCAGGAAAAATATGAATATGGATAATTTAGTAGAATATTTTTTTAAAAAGCGGCTATAGTAAGAAGAACTATTAAATCGGCAAAAAGAAATGCATGGAGAGATTTCTGTTCAAATATTGGTAGAGAAACTGACCTAGGTGAGGTATGGAATATGGTTAGGAAAATGTGTGGGAAAAGAGTTTATAAAACAATTTCAGTACTTTCTAATGAGGATGAAATTGCTGTTACAGAAAAGGAAAAAGCTGATTTACTAGGTAAGGTATTTTCAGGAGTACATAGTGGTAGTCACCTCACTGATTATCATAAGGAAAAGAAAGTGAGAAAAAGAAATGTTAAGAGAAAATAGGCAGCTGCTTATTAAAAATAAAGATATAAATTCTCCTATGGGTTTGGATTTTAACATGATGGAACTAAAAAGAGCCATTATAGAAACAAAAAATTTGGCCCCAGGACAAGATCAGCTGAGTTATATAATGTTTCAGAATCTGCCAGAAGAGGCATTAAAGATCATTCTAGAACTATTCAACAAAATTTGGTGAGAAGGTGAAGTGCCCAGTATGTGGAAAAAAAGAGCAATTATTATGCCAATTCAAAAACCAGGGAAGGATCCTGGAAGTCCTGAAAACTATAGGCCAATTCCGTTAACGTCACATCTTTGCAAATGGATGGAGAAAACGATAGTTCAAAGATTAATGTATTTTCTAGAAAAAAAAAAGGGATAATTAATAAACATCAATGTGGTTTTCGAAAAGGAAAGGTTACAGATGCTTTGATTAAAATAAGCAACGAAATGGAAAAGACAATTAGTATGAAGGAAATAATGATGACAGTGTATTTCGATATAGAAAAAGCGTATGATACCATATGGAGAGAAGGGCTATTAATTAAAATGAATAATATAGGAATAAGTGGAAGACTTTTTAATTGGGTAAAGAGTTTTTTAACAAATAGGTTGATAATGGTAAAAGTAGGATCTGAATTTTTGGACATTTTTAATATTAATAATGGAGTAGTGTGGTCAGTCCTATTCTATTCAATATTATGATTAATGATATGTTTAGTGATGTAGGATCAGGGATTCAATCAGCCCTTTATGCTGGTAATGGTGTAATTTGGAAAAGAGGTAAAAATGTTAAGTATGTTAATAACAAAATTAATAATTAAAAATGTATAAGCATTCAAGTATAAAGCAGTTAGCAAAATTGTAACGTAGAAGTGACTTGATTTTCTTAATGAGAAACAGGTGCAGAAACAGGAACAATAAAGCAATATCATGGATTCAATATGTGAAACTACGAATACATATACGACTAACTAACAGAGAATACATACATATAATGAAATAAAAGTAAAGTCAGGGAAAACAGAGATGATCACAGAATGGCACATTACAGACAGTTAAAACCTTTGAAAGCCAGCATGGAATCAGTTCAACAAATGTAAACTTTAAAACGCAGCGGGAGAAAATGTTTCTTATACTTGCATAGGCAATTTTGGATGCTGTTGTTCAAAAGATGCACGTTGTTCTGCAGAGATTTCAGTGCGTTTCTAGCTGGGTCTACGGCAGGATGTTCAAACAAGGTTTAACTCAAAAGTAACATGGCCGGAAAAATAAGAAAGAAGAAGTCTGTCTCGCAGGTCCAAGGAAGGCAGTGAGGACGGACAAATGAAGACTGGTCAAAAGAAGACGAGCTGGAAAACAAAGTTAAGCTAAGCTACTGGTGAAGGTGCGTTGGTATGTTATATAGCAAAACATCTCCACTCCTCTCAGGTTTTGACTGGCCAATCGCCAGCGTGAATTCTGTAGCGGGAAATATCTTCTTTGTCTGGTTTTATGGTCTAATTTGCATATCTTATGAGGTATCAGATCTGGGTACGTTTTTCTCAAAAGTACTTTCAAAGTAGCATGTCAAATTTACATAACATTTACGTAACATAACATACACAGTTGATTAAAGCATTCATAGAGGTTTAGAACAATACTAAACATGGTAGGATGACAAAGACATTAAGAAAGCACACTGTTACGACCTGCGTTCTTGTATTTGGTATGTGTTGTTTGTTTTCTTTTCCCTCTTGTTATGTCAGTGTTCTAATAGGTTGTCCAATGATGGTGTACACTCTCTCTATTGGCGGTTCAGAAGAGGCGTGGTCTTTATAAGGACGCTGCCAGCGTTCAACAGGGAGCTCATTCTTGGTTCTGCCACATTTGGGTTGAGAGCTCCTGGATCCCTCCTCCGGCTGATGATCAAACTTTTTACTTCCTAGTGAAAGTGTACCAATTGTACAACCTGTTGATCATGTTCAACTGTTTCTAAAGATATATTTCAAGAACGTGGAGTGTAGGGGTGTCCTGCCTATTTATTTTGGTAACTTGGTTTGTACTTTGTTTTTCGTTAGGGAGTTAGGGAAGGTAAATGTATTTTATTTTTATATTTACTTGTTATTTAATCCCTCCCTCTTTTCCTTTCTAGATTTGTTTTGTTTATTATTTTGGCCTTTGGACACCCTGAAGAGATGCTCCCTTTCACTTGTTACATTTATCTTTATTTTTAATAAATTCAATCTTTTTTCCTTAAGTAGTTTTGTGCATTTGTTTGTGTGCATGGATAGAAAAAACCCCGCACACTCCCGCTGCTGCGTGTAAGGTGAATATGGACTCTGGGGACTTATTGGACTTTTTAGAGGAGGACTTAATAGACTGGTTTACGGAGGCTATAACCAAAAGTTCCCCTATTTCATTGACATTGCCCAGTTCAGTTGTTCCTGTATCTCCAGTGACCCTCTGTATCTCCTGTGCTTCCTGTATCTCCAGTGCCCCCTGTATCTCCAGCGCCCTCTGTACCTTCAGATTGCCTGCCCAGCCTCCCTCTTCAGCCTCCTCTACCCAACCTGAAAAGTTCAACAGCCTCTGGTCCCTATCTGCCCCTCGGCTCATTCACAGCTGTTTCCCTGCAGTGCTGCTAATTCGTCTTGTGTCTTCCGGTCTTTAGCATCGCCTTGGTGTGAGGATCCCCTGTCTCTGCCTCCAGCCACAGACCCCTGGACTCCACATCAGTCCTTCGACTCATCGGCTTCGCCTTGGCTCAATGCTCCCTCAGCTCCACAGTGACTCATCATCCTACCAGCTCCACCAGGCTCCCTCGTCCCACCAGCTCCGCATTGGTCAGACGTTACCCTGGTTCCATCTTGGGATTACTGGCTTCCAGTTGCACCTCTGCCTTCCATCCCTTCGGCTCCACCAGGCTCCACTGTTGTCCTCGGTTGCACTGGCTCCACAGCGGGCTTCCGGATCTGTGTCTCTGCCTTGGTTCCATGAGCTGCCAGCTCCGCCTTGGTTATGGACCTTCAGTGTCACCCTGGCTTTGTGTCTCCTCAGCTCTGTCTGGGTCTCCATTATGGCCGGCTTCGTTGCAAGAGTTCATACCCCTGGTTACATCTTCCAAATTTCCACCATGGCTCCTCCCTCCTGTGACTCCGCCCTGAAAATGCATGGTCTGGGTATACATCCGGCTTCTCCTGCTTCTGGCTGCCCCATGGGCTTTTCCCACCCTCCACTCCCCCATGGACTTTTGCTTTGGACTTGTTTTTGTTTGGCCCCTCTTCTGTTCCTCACCCTCCTCCAGAACCCCCTCCCTCCTCTGGACTGTCTATGGCGCAAAGATTGTGATTACTGTGTTCAGTTTACCTGTTGTCTAATTAGCTTATTAGTCCTTGTTTAATTTACCATATATAGTCCCATGTTTCCTGAGTTCTTTGTCATGTCTTAACATTGTGTTTGTGAAGTGTTGCAAGCCTGTTTCTCTGTATCTCTCTGAGTTATTTTGATCAAAGTCTATTTTGTTTGAATCTTTGTCTTCGAGCAATTCCTAGCAGCACCTGTGACAATTTTATTAAAAACAAACTAAAATAGACTATATTGCCTGGAGGTAACACTGTACCATAGAGCGTTTAAGTTAATATATTTCAAATGTATGTTCAGTTTTGGGTTTCGTTTTCAGTCATATGCTCCGTTTTGCCTGAGTTCCTGGTCATCGTTTCCCTGGTTGTTATTTAGTTCTATCACCTGTTCTGTTTTACCTTGATTACTATGTTCATTGTTCCGTGTTGCAGAGATGGGCACTCGAGTTAGTGACTGGGACTCGATGCACAGAATGTGGGAAAACAATTAAAGACACTGGAACAACATCATTAAATTTATGAGACATCACATCCACAAAGGTTAGTCACATTAAAGGCAGGAACACACCAAGCCGACGCCGACGAACTAGTGGCGATGAAAGCAGACTGCGGGGTTGGTTCACGTCGGCAGCGTCTGGGTCCAAAGTTGCCCTGATACACCAAATCGACGCTTGACAGCTGACAGCCAAGTAGCATGTCCGTTCTGCACCTGCATAAGATAAAATGCCTTTCCGTACCAGCAGGTGGCAGTAGCTGAACAGCCAATCAGAATGATCAGATAGCCAGATGGACCGACAAGCTCCGACGCCGATTCAACCGGCCGAAAAAAGCAGACGAAGACCAACTTCAGCCGAGGGTGCGGAACACACTGAGAAAATTTAGTCGGCCGACGAACAAAAATGTGTGTTGATGTGCTATATACTGTGGTGTAGCTCCATGGCTCATTTGCCTTTAAACCTAGCACTAGGTTTTATTAATATTTTCGTATTATATGCAGCTTTTCTCTTTCTTAATGTGTGTCCATAAGAGAGAGATAGAAAGAGATGTTAATCCATTTATTACTTAGAGTTCATATTTTAACGTTTCGCAATCAGCATGCGTAAAGTTTTCTATTGACATTCTTAAACATTCGTGGTTTGATATTTTCTGATAATGACTGTCGTCAATAACAATGAAGCTGTTCAGTTTATGTGTTTGCTCATGTTCTAGTGATCTCCTATGTGTTTACTACTTAGATTTATTATTAAAGACTATTTTGTTTATCTCCTGCATCATTGTGCAATCTATACAGCCACAGCGTTACAGAGCACGGAACCGTAAGAGAAGTATTTTTTTCTTTCTTTAAGTGGACTTAACAGCAGTCTGCCTGCTCTGTTTAGAGCAGGAGGAGAAAAGCCTAAAGGACCACACCAAGGACTGCTTAGGCTGCGTTTACACTGGCACAAAAAGTAAACGGTAGCTTTAATGTTGTATTATGAAGCAGACATGTCTGTATGCACTTGCACTGAAAATTCACACACACATTCAGCAGCTGAATTTCAACCTTGGTTAATTTAAAAGAGAGTGAATGTAAACACACTGGCCAAAGAATCGGATATGGTCAAAAGATCAGATCTGTGCATTAAGACTTGCAGTGTAAATGCAGCCTTAGATCTGGCATGCCTCACATCCAGCGCTCTGCACAGACAGCAGTGGAGGACTGTGAGAGGATCTTTACTGAGCTCATCCGCTCCATTAAGAGAAGCCGCTCTGAGGCAACACAGCGGATCAGAGATCAAGAAAAGGCTGCAGTGAGTCAAGCTGAAGGACGACTGGAGCAGGAGATCAATGATCTGAGAAGGAGAGATGCTGAGCTGGAGCAGCTTTTACACACACATAATCACCTCCATGTCATGCAGGTAACAGAGATCTAGAAAAAAAAGGATCATAGTGGACTTTAGCAAGATCTTGCTATGACAGGGAAACATTTCATGAGAGCAGAATGAGCAGTTGACTGGAATGTTGTCAGAGATTCAGTCAAGTGTTGTGTTATCATATAATCATCATTCAGACTATCAATCTCTTCATCTTAGAAAGAACCAGCAACAAAGAAGGAGTCTTGTGGCTGGACGGAGCCAGGGGCAGAGACAGGGCTTAAAAGTTGGAGGGAATCAATTTCACATTGGGAGGAACAGATTTCAATGTCCAACTCCACCAGTACTCCCTCAGGGATGAACATAGATACTGGCTCACAAACCTGGTCAGACTTGGTAGGCTTAGGCTCTAGGTCTGCAATGGGCTGTGGTCTGTTTTTCAAGCACATAGAGTGTGCAGGTTCGGGCTCTAGAACAAAAAATGGTTCTGGCTCTTGGTCCTTGGCAGGTATAGGCACTGGCTCTGGGTCTGTGGCAGGCGTGAGGAGGGGCTGAATGGGTTCTGGTTCTGTGTATGTGGTGTTTTCTTACACTGTACAGCACTTTGAATCGATTCATATTGTTTAAATATGATTTATAAATAAATATTGTTGTTGTTGTTGTCTGTGGTGGTGGTTGTGGGCAAGGAAATCAACAATGAATAGGCACACTCCAACCAAAGGAGAATGGTGTCTTTCCATGTTAGATTTAACATATCTGGTAAATTCAGTGGGCCATAATAGTTAGCTCCTGCCCAAAAAATAGATTTAACACAGCATTATCTAAGTGGGACCACTGGACCAACTCACAGAACCTGGTCGGAGTATTGCAAAAAAGGAAGACCTTCTTGGGAAAGGATAATGAAGGCTGCTGCTAGATCCATGTTTGGTCCTATATTCTGTCACAGAGCGGGCAAGGGAAGAGGAGCAGAGGATTTCAAATGCAGCAGATTTAGTTTATTTACATAAACCAAAACCAAAGAAGGCAATCCAGAAGTAGTGATGGGCATGTTAGAAACATGCTTTGTGAAGCTTTGAAACCTTTGTAAATCATTTGTTTCGAACCAGTGATTCAGAGCATTTTATTAACAACAAACAAACCAGAAGGAAAGAATCAGCATAGCTTTACATATGAAAGATCCAAACTGAGGGCTTAAATACATGGCTTAATGAGGAACCAATCAAGAATCAGGTGAACATGATCAATTAACCAATGAGTAACCATAGAAAACAACTAGCAATGGGAACAAAGGGAACAGGAATTAAACACAGCCTTACCTTAGCAAATCTACTCAACCCTATGTTGTGACACCATTGATGTCCTTGACCAGGTACATGGACATTTATGTTCTTAGCAGATGTTTTATCATCCAAACGATTTCCTAGAAAATTCATGCATAGTCCCTTGTGAAAAAAAATAAGTGTCTTACTTTATCTTACTTTAGCACACTTAGTATTGAATGTGTAATTTTTTTTAAACTGTACTTGCAGATCATATATTATTAAAAATGAAAGGCCACTTAAGTGAGTGGCTGTTACTTAACACACTTAAGTACACTTTCAAAAAGTGCACCCAAAAAGTGCACCTAATGTCAAATTATTGTTTTTACTTCAAGTACATGTTAAATCGTTATGTTTTTAAAATCTTTTGTCGTGCTTTAAAGTACACTTATTTTTGTAACACTTTAAGATTTGGTCTTAGTGACTTAGAAGTCCTCTTGACTACTTCTAACTTTTCACAGACTTAGGAGCTAGTTTTAGCTGCTTTGTGAAATACTATTGGAGCAAAAATTTAGGAGTCCTAAAGTTTTTCCTAAATCGGCAAGTTAATAGCTACTTTTAGCCTTAAGATGTTTTGTGAATATGGCCCCTGATGCAGACACATAGGTGAAGTGGACTGATATTGTCTTGGTCTGGAGCGAGGTTTACGTAAGGTGTGTTTACCTAACGTGAAAATAAGCGGGGCAGCCAGAAATCTGCCTCAGTGGCTCTCTATGAGATGTGTGCTGCAGTTCCATTTTTCACCACAGATTTATTTTATTCTGGATTACAGTTGCTATATTTTAAATGTACTTAATTGCAATATTTATCAATATTACTGATATATTTAAATACTTGCCATTCAAGAAATTATTTTAAAAGACATGACATTGAAATTGTATATGAAGTTACATTTAAAGACTACCTAAAACACTCTAAGACTGAGCTCAACACATAAAGACTGTTTCCTTCGACTGAAGCAGATTTAAATACTTGCACACGGAATTTAAACAAACACCGACTGAACGCAACTGGCTCTGACTCGGCGCGTTTGGACATGATCAGTCGTAAGTATCAAATTACATTCATAATCGGCCTTATAATCGTTACGTGTGTCCCCTGCTTAAGAGAAGTCAAGTCAAAAAGAGCTGCACAAATCTGATAGTAGTGCAGATTATTGGGTGAATTGTGGAGGCAATGAGCTTTGATTTCTGTTTTCTTTAGAGTTTCCGGTCTCAGGAAATGAATCTACAGATGTAAATGACAATCCATTCAGTTCTCTCTCCACTTTTGATGGCGTGAGAGAATCTGTCCATCAGCTGAGAGTCAAACTGGAGGATTTCTGCAAATAAGAGCTCAAGAAGATCTCTGACAGAGTGCAGGGGCCTCATTTCTAAAGACATGCGTAGATGATCCTAAATGCGACCATTCAAGAAATGTTCCTACAATTTATAAAACATCCATGTGGACAAAAAATGTTTGTAAATGCATCCCACTTTATAAATAACAGTGTGGCTTAAATTCAAGTGCCATGTTGTAACATGGAACAGAAGAGATAGCAAGTATAGAGCGGATCTATGTGTACTTGTGTAGTGTTTATTTGAACTTACAAACAAAACATAAACTAAAACCAAGAACTAAGGAACACAAAGAGCTAGGAAATACAAGGGCTATATATACAAGTAACAAGTGTAAAAAGGTAACAAGATAACAAGATACACCTGGAGAAGACAATCAAGGAGAAAAACTACAAACAGAAACAGGAAACAAGACATACAACATCAACCAAACATGAACCCTCCAAGGAGAGCAAAAAAATGCAAGTAAATGGTCTTGGGAAAAAAAAGTCCAGGAAGGTTGTGGAACAGAGACAGAACGCTGGAGTGATGGAGTGCTAGGCCCGTGGTGTCGGAGAGGGCCTGGAGACTGAGGCGGAGCAGGAAGCCAGGGTAGAGTCGGAGGATCTGGAAGCCAGAGTGGATACGGCAGAGTAGGGAGCCAGGGTGGAGCCGGCCAAGCATGAAACCACCATTGTGCAGCAGGAGACAACCAGGGTGGAGCAGTTGGAGCTGGAGACCAACAAGGTGGAGCAGGCAGAACTGGAGACCACCATGGAGGAGCAGGAGACCCCCAAGGTGAAGTAGGCAGAGTTCATAATCTGCCTCTGTGGAGTCGACAGGGAGTTCAGGAATGGCCTCTGTGGCCATAGCAGAGCAGACCGAAGGCTTGGAGATCAGAATCAGCCTCCTCGGCTGTGGCAGGGAGCAAACAGTGTTCAGAGACAGCCTCAGTGGAGCCGTCAGGGGGCACAGAGTGTTCAGTAGCGGATGCTGCCACTTTAGAAGGAGATGTAGTCGCCGCTTGGGGGAGCATAGATCCCCTTCCCCCTTTACCACAGTGAAGGGGGATCCATTCAATTGAAGCACTCGGTCCACAACATCACAAAATGTCTCTCAAGGACATCACTGGGAAGTTGAGTGTGAAGTGCTTCACTGAGTCCAGTGCAATAAAAAGAAATGAGTGAACTGTCAGGTATGCTAAGTCCAAAAACTCACGGGTGTGGTACTCGAGAGAGCGCTCACCCTGGCAGAGAAGTAGAAGTTAAACCCCTGCTAGATCCATTAGTAGGTCAGTCAATCTGTAACATTGGCAGGAACAGATGAGACAGCAAAGCCTAGAGCGTATCTATGTGCAGAGTTCATTTGAACAAAACATAAATTGAAACTATGAACTAGTGATGTTACATAAGACACTGAAGCTTCAAAGTGTGTATTGAGTACGCAGCTCAATTTCACATGAAGCTCTGTGCGTTAGAATTATTATAATTGTTACATTTAATTTATTGCCACACTTTAATATATGAATAATATTATCAGAAAACTAAACATTTAGCATCGTCAGGCTTTTATTTGTGCTTAATGGTTAAAAGAACAGAGCTGCGATCTCTGGTTTTTGGCTGTTGTAAATTTGACCTGCCACAAGATTTGTTGTTTTCGACACTCTTGATGCTTCGAATCTTTTCCCGAAACAATCTGAGAAAAGCTTCAAAAATTCAAGAGGCTTCATTTCTCCATCTCTACTATGAACTAAGAACCACAGAGAGCTAGGGAACACATACGCAGACCATATAGAAGCAACAGCAAACATCGACTGACCAAGCAACGAGAAACACAAGGGCCATATCTACACAAGGGGTAACATGCTTAACAAGGTAAAGAGATAATGAGAAAAACCTGGAGAAGAAAATCCAAGGGAAAAACTACAAACAGGAACAGGAAACTAGAAATACAACATAAAGTCCATGGACATACACAGAGAACATATGTGACCAAGCACATCAACATCTACCAGAAATGAGTCCTCCATCATCTAATATCATGTAGGACATCATATTAGAAATGGACACATTTTGACATTTCTCTTCACACTGTTCATGTCTGTTTATTTCCAGTCACATTCACCAACATGAATCCCAAGACCAGGAATTACTTCCAACAATGTAAGTCACTCAAGCATGATTTATTTTTTTATACTTGATCATTTAAAAGATGATTTGTGCAGGACATCTGGTGCTAACACACTGATTCATAGTGTGATCATAATTCCTAATTCTGATGTGTTTTCTCTCCATCAGATTCCCATCAGCTCACTCTGGATCCAAACACAGTGAATAAATCTGTCTGAGAGGAAAAGAGATATGACTTACACTGGCACAGAGCAGCCATATCCCGATCATCCACACAGATTTGATGGTTATAATCTTTAGGTGATGTGTAAAAAGAGTGTGTGTGGATGCTGTTACTGGGAGCTTGAGTGGAGTAGGGATAATGGTGTGTTTATATCAGTGTCATATAAAAGCATTAGCTGGAAGGGATTAGGTAATGAGTGTTGGTTTGGACGTAATGATCAGTCCTGGAGTTCTGCTCTCCCTCCAGTTACTCATTCTTTCACAGTAACATACGGACTGATCTCCCTATAGTGTCCAGCCGTAGAATAGGAGTGTATGTGGATCACTCTGTCCTTCTACAGCGTCTCTGACCACATTCACTCAGCCGCTCTATCCTGGGTTCACTGTTTATCCTGGATTATCAGTGAAACTGTGCTGAAAAGGAAAACATTTCGAAAGGTAATTGAAAGAAAGTGAGAAAATTGTATAAAAGGTGGAGAAGTTTAAACCAAAGGGTGGAAAAGTAGTGTTTGAAGTTGTGGTTGAGTAAGTGTGAACGAAGTGAGGGAACAAAGAAAACTGAAAGACAACAAAGAGTGCTGTGTGGAAAAACAGTTGATAGTTGTCTAGTGAAGTTTAGAATCAGAAAAGCTCTACATTCACCTGAAAGAAGATAAACGTATTTACACTTACCTGAGTGGTGATGAAACTCATTAGCTGGGGAAATACGATTTCGCTGGTGAAGAGATTGCGGGAGAGAACAGTGCTCCACATAAAGACAGCACAGAACATTTATGTAGACAGACGCTGAGGTGTCGACCGCCTGGATCTTCTGCATTGAATCTGTAGCTGCTTCAACAATCGAACAGTCTCACCATTGCTGAGTGTCACATCTTTGCTGCATACATGGTTGGTCTCTTAAAAACAGTTGCATCTCAGTCCATCTTCACACTTTTCAACATCCACAATTAGTATCTCTTCTCACAACACAAGCCATGAGTGGCATACTTTCTTTATTATTTCATTTACTTCATTTTTTTTTTTTTTTGCAATATGTACCCCAAATTCTGATTGTGTTTTTCTTTCTTATTTTATGCTTTTGGATTTTGCTGTCATTTAAAACACAATTGAATTGAATTTCGGTGTAATTAAAAAAAAATCTTTATAGTTGTGTTTTGGTTTATTGTTTTTCTGATGTATTTTATTAACAGGATCTGAGTTTGATGTGGTTGTTTCATTTGTTTTCTTGTTTGAAATACAAAACATTTTTAAACTGAAACCTATGGTCCGGTTTCACAGACAGGGCTTAGATTACGCCAGGTTCAGGCCTTAGTTCAATTAGGGTATTTAGGTAGCTTTTATAAATGTACCCTGGGGGAAAAAAAACATTACTGATGTGCTTCTTGAGACAAAACAATGGCACTGACATACTTTAAGATCTGTCAGTACAAGTTGCTTATAGTTAAAACTGCTTAAACATGCATTTTAGTCTGGGACTAGTTTAAGCCTCATCTGTGAAACTGGGGATGTTCTTTTTGTTTTATGCTGGAATTGAGTTATTGTTATTTTGGAAACAATTATGTAACTAGTGGTAGGGGAGACCGGGTAAGGTTGTAACACTTTTTGTTTTAGCATCTGTAACTCACTGAATTTTTGGGCTAGAGTGCTCAAACTTGTATACTAAGTACCCACATTTGTTTACTACAAAAGGTATCAATTCAAACCTGTGCAAGAATATCACAACCCTTATAAGTTGATGTCAAATACATGGTGTGCCTTTGTTACACTCTACACCACTACTGGGGTATGTTGTAGCAATGAGACAGAAGTAGCAAAAACAGCTGCCACACCATGCAATATGCTTCAAAAACACTTCCTGTGACTGACTACAGCTCAAATCCACACAATGTGTGTGAATATTCTCAATCAGAGTCACAATGGTAACAAATGAATGTTGTTAACCCTGGAGTACAGGATGTGATGAGTCCAGAGACTGCATAGGGCACATTTAACCCACACTTCATTTGGCTTTGAGTTGCCAAATGTCTCCATACAGACAACACAAAAGTTTTCATTGTGTGAGGTCTCAGAATCCTCACCACCAGTTTTCAACATTTTCAACTGAACTGACTGACCTATCCTTCTTTGAAACCTCATCAGTTTGAAAAATCACTGACAGGCACACCTCTATATTTCTTTTCCACTGTTTAGGCATTCTGTAAAATCATTTAAAAGAAAATGTTCATAATTTTGTGTAAGGGGGTGGATGTAACACTTTTTAAAGATGTGTTACAACCAACCCCACCCCTGTCAGCCAGTGTTTAGATAGCTGTATTAGCATAATGGTTTGAAATTAGCAGGTTAAAAATGGTTTGGTTTCTTTCTTCTGTTGCCATGGCATTTGATTTATCCTTATGTCATGTGTCACATCTGCGTTTAATCAATTACCTCATTTCATCCTTAGTGTTTTGCCTTGTGTTTATATAGCCCTCAGTTTGAATTCATTTTGGTCCTTTCTCGTTGTATGTAGATGGTTGTTCATTTAGCATGTTTATAGATGTTTAATAGCTGTTAATATGGCACATTTACAGCAGCAATTTACATTGTAAATATTTACTTTTCAAACGTTTCCTTCAATGATCAAAAAAGAGGACGAAAGTTTGTTTCACTGTTTACATACATTGCAAAGTTCTTCAACATAAAACATAAAAATGAACTTGTGAGTTTGAATATATAATTGCCGCTACAGTTTAAAACGTTTTACTATTTAACATATGCAGCAAAGTGTTTTCTTCAATGAACCAAAATTATGAAGAAAATACAGTTAGTTACGATTAGTTGTGGTCATGTAGCTGGGTTCTGGGTGCTGAAATCTGGCGAGTGAGTGTGTTCCTCAGAGCTACTCCACTTAGGTCTCCAGGGACCAGTTGATGAGGTGGTCCCACATCATTCTCTGCTCCTCCAAAATCCCCAACCCTGATGCATATTAATAATTAATAATTATATGAATATATTATATGAATTATACATAATTATACTAATATAATTTAAATATAATAAACAATTTTGTTTCTAAATTTCTTTCACTCTAAACTGCTTTAATTTGGAGCAAGAGATACAGGGGGAGTGGCTTTATTGCATCAGATACATGGCTTTGTAATCTCTAACCCAGAATAAAACCTGCTCAGGAGTGTAAGCTACCATGGCAATGAACCCTGCTAAAAACCATTCCACCTTCTTGAGCCCGAAAAACTAGAGTTTGCTCAAACTAATCTCAAACAGACCTCAGTAACAACTGAAACAAGCTTTGTGCAATAGGCAACATGCTAGTCTTCTAGCATGACTGAAAACCAAACAACTTCTTGCCCTTAAATGGCAAAGAAATTACAGTTATTATTGCAAATATAAAACAAAATCTCAGTGTTTTTTTCTTCTTCAAATGCATATTCAAATGTTTATCTAAGGGGCCGTTTACACAACACCATTGTCATTGCAGCACTACAGCAAGATTTGCAAGTACTTAATACTTAGGCTTAAGATGGAGTGGGCATATGTTCCATTAGAATTGATTATGTGATGTACCTTTTTATCAAAATGTGTCTTTTTCCATTTCTGCAGACATGAGATAATGCAAGATCCGTAGTATTCTCTTAAAGGTCTTAAAAAACAACACCTCGTATTTTCATCTATCTTTGACATTTGACCAGTCACTCTGACCTAGCCGTTACACCAACTATGACATAATGGATAAGTCTGTTTGACCTATGTAGTTATAGTAATTATAGTATTTAATTATAGTAAATAATATATACTACTAGTTACTTATGTTCACAAAATGCATGTTTTGTATGTTTCCTCTGTCAATGAAAAGAATTAAAAGACTAGTAATTAATTACTCACCCTCATGCCGTTCCACACCCGTAAGACCTTCGTTCATCTTTGGAAAACAAATTAAGATATTTTTGTTGAAATCCGATGGCTAAGTGAGGCCTGCATAGCCAGCAATGCCATTTCCTCTCTCAAGATCCATTAATATACTAAAAACATATTTAAATCAGTTCATGTGAGTACAGTGGTTCAATATTAATATTATAAAGCGACGAGAATATGTTTGGTGTGCCAAAAAAACAAAATAACGACTTATATAGTGATGGCCGATTTCAAAACACTGCTTCATGAAGCTTCGGAGCGTTTAGTCCCAGACTGAAATGCATGTTTGAGCTGTTTTAACTGAAAGTAACTTGTACTGACAGATCTTAAAATATGTCGGTGCCAGTGTTTTGTCTCAAGAAGCACATCAGTAATGTTTTTTTTTCTAGTGAACGTTTATAAAAGCTACTTAAACGACCTAATTGATCTAAGGCCTAATCCTGGTTTAGGCTAAGCCCTGTCTGTGAAACCAGGCCATAAACTACTTGGCTTAGTAACAACTAACAACAACAAAATAAAATAATTTAATATAAAATCCTTGTCATGTTTAATACATTTTGGTTGATTAAAAATGGTAGTGATGGGAGATTTCGAAACACTGCTTAATGAAGCTTCGAAAACTTTTGTTTCGAATCAGTGGTTCGCAGCGTGTATAAATCTGCCAAAGTCACGTGATTTTAGTAAGCGAGGCTTCGTTACGTCACAACTGTTTAGAAACGTTTCGAAAATTCAATGGTTCATCGCTGGGGGGCGGTCTCTGTGAACCCATGAATCATGCGGATTCACTGAGATCGCCCCTAGCGGCAAACCATTCGAACGCTTCGAAACAGTGAATCATTTTGCGAAGCAATTGGTTCAATTGATTCAAAGCTTTGAAAAGCTTTTTTTCCCCTTCCCACCTTTACTAAAAAAGGTTAATAAAAATCGTTTTATTTTTAGCACCTTTACTTTCACTTTTATTGTTTTCCCGCGTTAAGACCCATTGAACATTTCCTTATCCGTCTTTTTTCAAAATTAAAGTCACAGCGCGCGCTCTCATGCAGGCGTCTCTTTTCGCGGGCGCTAAAGCCGTGTCTCTTATTTTGATTCTTTTTTTCCACACATCTCACAGCTCAGAGATTCTTTGGACTCGCTCCTGTAGCTCTGCGAAACACAGGTAACGTAACTTTATATTTTCTTTTCTCGACAGGCAGTGAGTTTATATTAGACTTTTGTAAGAATTGATGCCGTTTGCTGCAAAGCAGAATAGCAGGAAAAGACTGTATGATTTGCTAGTGTAAATTAAGCTATACTGCACAAAGTTATGTTTATGGATATTACATTTTTACTTTATTCCAAATATGTGCGCTTTTAAAACAGCGTGATGCTGAAAATCAAGACAACGAGTCAAAGCTTGAATTCTGTAATGGCATAAAAGATGAAACTGTTACTCATACACATATATATTTGTAAACAAATGCAGTTAGATCTTTTGTCAAACTAATTTGACATTTCTGAGTGTATTTCATCACATTAAGTATGTGCATGATCCACAAATATCTGTCTATAGCCCTCATTTTAATTAATATATCTATTGTTTTATTACTTAACCTAAATAACTTCTTTCAAACATAAACCATGTTAATATGAAAATAGCTAACTTTCACATTTAACCCTCAGATAATCTTCACAATGTCAAAGCCAGGAGATGAGGAGGTCTGTGAAATATCTCCTGTATTATTCCTGGATACCAATGGACATTCAATGCGCTTTTACGTGAGACCCGGTCCGACTAAAATGCAACTTTACCCTCTGATAACTAACGGAGGAGGCATTTTGTGTCGGAATCAAGAGCCTGGTGCCATTTTGCTGGTCGATCCAGGCGACGTGACTAATGCCATGGCGTACACTGGACAAACCTATATCTCTACGAAATTCATTGGAGATTGTGCAGAGCAGAACCTACAGTTGAATCTGAATGACTATGTGATTAGCGTCGGACCATCTGTCCAGACGAGGATGGCTACCCGTCATCAGGGCAATGGACGGTTGGGTTACTCTCTTGAAGATGACACCGCTATTTTGAAGTTCATGGAAAAACGGCAACATGACGCCAAAGGCAACCTGGTTTGGAAAGAAATGGAGAAACGACGTGTGACCGACCATAGCTGGCAGTCCATGAAGGATCGGTTTCTAAAGCACCTTCAGCATAAGCTCACGGAGAAAAGCCCCAAAAAAAGTCCCACCACAACTTCTAGAAGAAAAGCTCTTTCCTTTACTCAAAGCCCCTTATCTAAGAAGAAAGTGACCCAGACCTCAGAACCTGAGACTGATACCTTAAGAAAGTCACCTCGCAAGTCCATCGTTGTGTCCGATTCATCTGAAACACAAATCGCCACAGAAAGCAGTTTGTGTCCAGCTGTTAGGACCAACCCTCCACCTTCTCCTGAGAGAGCCAGTTCTCCTCCAGATGTGCCAGAGGTGGCCGGCGAGCCACCACAGGCCTCAAGCCATGACAGTCAGGACGAGTCCTGTGTCCCGGTCCAAGAACAAGAAACTCCAGGGCCTGAAATGTCCAAAAGACCTAGATTAGATGAAGATTGTGAGGGGCGAGACATTCCAGATGGTAACATTGTTCATTTCATTACATGGTTTTATTTACTGTATTGTTCCTTGAGCTTTGTCCAAAAACCTTTTTCATTTTACTTTAGGATCGAGTGAACATCCATCTCTCAACAAAACAAAACAAACAACCTGCAAAACCTCCACAGCTGATTCTAAGAAACTTGGGATACTTGCAAAAGCTGCAAGGGAATTTGAGGACTCAGATGTGGTAAGATTGAACAATATCAACCAACCCTGACTAGATAAAGCTATTGCGTAAGTGACATGAAGCTCATTCATTCATTAAAAATTAGATTAAAATTGGATACGCCTATTAGGAATTATTTTAATTTAGGTAGTTTGAGATAGGATTTTAATATTATTTCTTATATACAGTAGTGATGTCTTGAGGGGATATGTCTTTAATGACCCTACATGTTCGATTAAATCATTAACATATGAGGAAAATACAGTTAAATATGAGTTTTAAATATGAGGGAAGAACAAAACACTAAACTTGGTTCAGGTATTTATCTGACAAAATTATTTGGCAAAAAAGGCAAACCACAGCTACAGGTTTTACTACACAATGGTTCTTTCATGTTTTTGCATACATAATTTTGTTGTATGACATCCTGGCCAAAAATTATTTCCATTACAAATAAAACGCGATGCGATGTGCTTACACAATCTTCACTTGTAATAATATTGGAACAAAGGGTAAAAAAGTTGAAATTTCCCAGGTGAGCAATCAGAGAGAGAGAGAAATAAATATATATATTTAACATTTATATATATAACTATTATAATAATTTTTTTTTTATATTATCTAGTATATTATTACTGTATATTATTTTATATTATATATTTTATAATATAATTTTTTTCCCACCAAAGTAACGTAGTGTGACCAACAAACTGACAAAGTCATGTGGTGCAAACAAAAAATAATAATAAAAGAGGTAAGTATGTTATATAGAGGATCCATGCAGAATCATTTGTCAATAAGTTTCTGAAAATATTAGAGAATTTGAGCTTTTTATGAGGCAAAGTTAGTTCAAGCTATAAAATGTCACGTGTTACAACCTCCCTCGAAAAGTAATTTATCCCTCAAGATAATTATGAATTAATTCCTGCTATTTGAAAAAATTATATAAATTCTTTTGAAAATAATAGTTAAGATGTGTACACTCAGGTCTAAGAAAGAAAATATTATTCTTTTCAACTTGATGGGTGCACATGTCATGATACTGAATCTTTTCTTGAAAATAGTATGAAAGGTTTTAAAAACCATATGAAACTAACTTGAATTGGTTTGAACAATTTTTTAGATCTTTACACTTTTTGAACTAGATTTTTTAAAAGAGTTTATTATGGATGCTCTTATATGTAATGGACTCGTTTGTTTTTTACTTGTCCAAAATACATTTGTAAAAGGATAGTTTTCCAGCATTTTAGCTTTGTAAACCTTAGTGGACAAATCTGTAAGATGCACTTCAATTACTTGTATATATTTCCACAGATGGATGAAAGTGAAGAAGGCGAAGATCCATGTGAAGCACAGATCATCGAGCCCTTAGACACACATGAAAGTTCAGCATCATCACCTGCAACATTTGCCAGGGAACCAGAAAGCCAAGCTGAATCAGAAAGCCAGAAATACCACGAAGAAGCTGAACAGGATTCTTCAGCACCTGAGGAAGAGCGTCCAGAATCCAGTTCCACAGCTTCCAATGCCCACGTATTCATGTTTGACTCAGAGTCACGGGAACAAAACCACAGCCAGGCGAGAGGAAGTCCAGAGGAAACACTCTCCAGGGTCTTGGTAGACGTCAAGGAACATGTCAAGACCTTGATGAGAGAGACTAAGAAAGACCTGGTTGAGGTGACCAAGGCGCTGTTGAAAGCCAGTGGTGACCTTATAAGTGCTCGGGTGTATCTGCTAGATGGGTACGAGCATGAGATTCACGGGCCTCTCTGGAATCATCTAGATGATGAGATCCTCTTGTTGGCTGATCCATATGAACTTGAGCAGCTCCAGTCGAAATTTGGAGAGGAGGAAGTGACCAGGAGAAGAGCCTTCCTCATGGCTGGAAAAAACTGAGAGCATTTGTTGTTTGGTTTTAACGGATGTTCTGTGAAACCCAGCAGCTCAACTAGACAGAACTAGTTACAATAATACCGTCATCACTCAGTTTTGTATTTTCTGTTCAACCTTCTCAGTTTGATACAATTTCATTTGTATGTTAAGAACTTGAAATAAGAATTTTGCTAATAATTACTTTGTTAAATATATAAATTAAAGTATTTTTCTAACTGATTGTGTATCATTGTGTTAAACGCAATATTATTGAACGAATTTAAGGGTTTACACGATAACAATGTACTAAAAACGGAAAAGGTTTTCCTTTGCATTTTTCGGGTACAGACGACAACATTGTCAAAACAATCCCTGTTCGCGGATCCACGAAAACGGTTAAAAAGCGCTGTATTATTCATGCCAGGCCAGTAGGTGTCAATGTCACTTTTTGTAAAGAAACACTACACGCCTATAGACGTAATACGCATGCGCATGATGTCGCCTTTTTGTCATCGCCTTTTTGTAGTTTAGACAGGGACGATAACGGTATTGTTTTCAAAAACTTACACTTTGCAACCAGTTTTCAGAAGTTTGTTTTCAGGCCCCCAAAATGCCGTTGTCATAAAGGCCAAAACACATAAAAGGTTTTCTGTTCTTAGTTGAAAACGTGTTGTTTAAATGGCCCCTAAAATACACATTTACCATATTCTTATATGTCTGTTGATCTTATATTTATCTAATTATAATTATTAGGCAAAATCTAAAACTAAAATATAACAAGCTTTTTTTGATGTGAAAAACATGTTGTGGCAGCCTATTTTCTGGCAAAATACCAGAAATCAAGTCATTCCAACCACCGCGATTTCCCAACAGGCTCAAGTTGGCAATACAACAGAAAGCTGCTTGTTTTGAAAGTGCATAAGTACACTCCCTTCGAATTTTTTTTTTTCCATAATGTGGCTGCACCTTTAATACTGTTATAGCACTTTAATATTAGAAATGGGCGGTTATCAGCTTGTATATTGTACAAAATTGTCAGATACGATACGCCTTAAAGTAATAATTCTCAGTAACATTTTATTGTGTATTGTGAATTCAGTTAAAATGTTCTTGGTGTAATTACTGACATGTAAATTGACTAAAACGCTGCTTGAACTGCATGGTATAGTCAAGTGACATTTGTTACTTTTCTCAGCGCTGTTCACGTTGGATAAACAGTCTCGTGATTACTGGTATTTTCATATTTATGGCAGATTGGAACAAATTTTCATGTGTAGGCCTATGTCAGCTACAAATGAATAGTAGATTTAACTTGACATTTTTTAGCACAAAAATGTTTCCAGATAAGCAAATACTTTTGAGGATTCGGCTTTTTTAGACCTCAAGCGTCCCTTGCAAAAATAATGCAGGAAACAGTTAATACCTGACAACATTTGCCGCCCAGTGGTATTTTTTTATGGAAATCATGATTCGCTTTCGTTCATGTGTACGTATTTTGTCCTAAACCGCGCTCTATAGCAGTGAATCGTATGTGGTAAAGGAATTGGACGGCAAATTTACGTGCTAATAATTGTTTCCCATAAGACACACAGTTAAATTCCTGCAGGGGGCTCTTCATGGCTCATAAACTAAGCCCCTTCCCACATTTCATCGTATTCTAATCTCAGGACGTATTTTGTGTCATACGATGATTTTGTACACAAAATTGTATCGTTTTAATCTGTTGATCTAAAAAAACGACACTTGACGTATAAATGCAAATCCTCCAGCGCGATTCGTATATGATGCTGTAAGCAGGAGCGTTTCTGATTGGTCCATCAAGAAATGCGCTGAGAATAGGTACAAAAAGCACATGAAAACGCCGTCTTCGAACTACTTATAACAGCAGCTCGGACAATAATTTACATATAAAAAAACGACATTATGAAACACTAATAGATACTGAATTGAAACGTACCTAGAAAAGATAAAATAAGAATTTTTTTTTTTTAAACCCATCGTATCTGACCAATGAGAGACAACGTTTGCCCTACAAGCCCCGCCCACTTTATCACTCTGTTCTTTCTGATTGTCATCCTGCTTCTTGTTGTATTTCTATGGTTAAAGGCAGCGACTGTAGACACATTTAAATCGGAGAGTCTAATAACAAAATCTGCTGATCACAAATAAACACGACACACCAAATCAGTGAATACTGCAGGAGAAATTAAGGAAACAAAAAGCGGTAATGTCGCTTTATTTGTTTATATTTTATTTTACGCATTATCAAAGTAGCACTGGCTGTCATTTGTGTTGAACACGGAGGGTGATTAAATATATTCAATATTGTTTTTGTTGCACATATTTTGGGCATTTTAGACCCCCCGACAGTCCTTAAATGATATTTATATTTGTTATGAACATATACATGATGTTGTTCATGCCTTAAAGCCGTAATGTTAGCAAGATAGTGGCTAAAGGGACAGTGTGTGTTTATATTGTGGAAATGTTTGCTAAAACACACAGCATGTAAACACTGAACCTGCAGGTTATTATGTGGATTTGAATGTAGTTTTAAGACTTGTCAAAATAATTTATAGTCTACATATAGTCTTGTTTTGTCTGTGCTGCTATTACACTACAAAAAAGACTAACTTGAACTCTGAATCCGATAAAATATAAATAATCATCTAACAAAAACGTAGGCCTACCATATATATTTCTGGAGTACGATGTTTTGATTTTGGACATATTTTGGTAGTATCATGTCAATATCATGTAGCATAAGTATGTTTAAGCATGTAGCATCTTATCTGATAAGTCACTGTATCATCATGGTACTTCTGCTGTACTGTAGTACAGTCTCTGTTTTTGTGCCTAACATGTAAGGTAGAACTTTGTCCTGACTTTCTTTGATAAAATAACCAGCATAGAAATGGCATATATATATATATATATATATATATATATATATATATATATATATATATATATATATAGTGTATATATGTTAAACAATACAGTAATCGGTCTGTGTTTGTCAGATCAGTGACCTATCTAGTGGCAGTATGAGCTCAAAGGGTGGCACTGCCCTGTCCCGACGCAACTATCGCCTGGCATCCGACACAGACAAACCCAAAGTCACAGGTATTTCCCTGTAAAAACATTTTACAGCAGGTAAACCCACTATAAATGAGTTCTTTATGTAGATACGCTGATAATGTTTTTGTTTTTTTTCAGGTATTGTCAATGAGAAGTTATTGAGTGACTATCTGCACCATGTGTTTCCTGCCTCCAGTAAGCAGGGACCAGCATCAGCCGCGTACAGGTTAGTTGTTTTAGTTTAAAGTTAATTTACTTTTAATAAGCAAATTATAGTTAAATATTACTTATCAATATGCCTTTTAATTTTCTTTAATTACTATTAAATTAGTTGTATATTGTTATAGAAGTTTGTTTGTTTGTTTATATATACATACATATATAATATATATATATACACACACACACACACACACACACACAGTCAAACTAAAATTTATTCAGACACCTTGAACATTTCATTCATTAATACAGTTTATTCACAACTATAAACATCCTTCCGTGTGTTTATTAGTCATGTTTAATCAATCAAAACGTTTCAATCTACTGTTTATTCAGCTACAGCAATAGTATGGGATTTCCTAAAATGATGCGTGTTCTACTTCTGTGGCAGGGCATATTTGCAGTTTCGGCACGAGAGCGCCCTCTGGCGTTCAGATGGAGAAGCATTTACTACTGATCACAGAGCCGTACAGCTCTGACAAGCTGCGCATAAAATAATCGCAGCCTTTGCCAAATCGCGTGCAATAAATCGTGCAGCCCTAACCATACGTTCATACTGCCGCCGGCGAGAGTGTCAAAGTGACAGGAAGTCATTAATTTTCAATGTGAGCCAGCGGCGAGCTCCGGCAAGAGTGGCGCGGCGTGTCTTAGACGGTGAGAGCGTCAAGGAGAGTTGAAGTCAGGTCAACTTTATGGTAATGAGCGGTTCAGCGGCAACCAATCAGAATGTAGAGGTCCTCGCTTGAGAGGATTCCAATAGGTTGCCACAACTTGTCATTTACTTTGACCCTCCTGCTGGCGGCGGTTTGAACGCACAGTACAGCGTTGTTGGCAGGGCAGCCAAGGCAAATTTTTACGCTCTCGCCGGCGGCGGTGTGAACTCACGGTAATTGTGTCCCATCTCTTGTTCTGCAGGTTTTTTTCTTATTATTTTCAAATCTCCCTCTTGCTCGTTCTCTCTCCTCGACCGTCACACGCGCCCTAATGCTGATTGGTTACACGTTTGTTGTTGGTGTCGGCCCGACTAACTTCCAAACAGTGTTTTTGAAATTCTACTGACTCCACCTTTATGGCGGATTGCGTGTGTTACAAACAATGTAGGTGGGCAATTTCCCATTGACAGCGATTTATATAATATTTGATGTCATATTTATTTTTGTGTAGACAATCGTTTTTTTTTTTTATCCGAATGTTTTGAACCATTATTTTCATGCAGGTGTTTGTAGGGGAAGGGACTTTCTTATTCTATAGAGCATCTGATTGGACAGAAGTCTGTGTAGTGCAGTTTTATCAGTCATCAGTTTATTTGGTCTAACTAATTATTTTTCGGCTGATCATAACAAATCATGAAGAGATAAAGTTTGATGCATTAGTTGTTTGAATGGATGTTGCTGTTGTCTTGTGTCATGTCGGAGAGTGCTATTGGCTCTGTCCCGTGCTCACCTCCAGCCAGTGTCTGGTTACTGGTTCTGATCTATACATAGAGCATGATGGGACATGAGAGAAAGCTGACACTCACAGAGGGGTGAAGGCGGCCTGTGAAAAAGGTGGATGTGTTTACATATGATTATCTCTAATTGTAGAATTTATGTCAGGCGCCATGATGGGAATCTCTCACCACTGTGTAGCCATGTGACCGTTGACATGACTCAGTTCTTTTGATGAGACATATTTTTTATGGGAATATTAGAGTTAGTAGAGCTATACAGTTGCTAAGATGTTATTTGTATGTTTTAGCATGCTGTTATGCTTTTGTTTGGTTGTTTTGTGTAGTTGGTAGGGTGTTGCTATATAGTTTCTGCAGGTGTTTGGAGTATGTTTAAAGGTGCTTTATGTATTTTTTTTTTTTTTTTTTACTGTACTAAAGTATAAAATACCATAATATATATTTGCAGATATTTAGGAAACATGCTAAGTTTACAAAGTTGTTTCTCTGAAAAACAATGTTACAGCCAGAACATGTCAAACTAGTGATCAAAGACTTCAGATTTTGGCCTAGAATCAGAGGAATCTTTTAGGATTCTCAACATTTCTCTCAGACGGCCAAATTGTGGCCAAAATCATACAGTGTGAACCCGGCTTAAGGGTTTCTTTTCTCTAAGGCAGTTTAGTTTGAAATGGGGCACGGTTCTCATGAAAAATTAGTAATGTGAAAGCTGTCCTATGGACCCGGGAGTGCATTAGGGTAAGGAACCCGAGAATACATGCAGGAGGTGGTCTGGGTTTGGTTGCTCTGGAACTGTGTCAAAATTTGCGTGAATGAGAAAGCAACTGGGACTTGCGTGCACACTTGTTCAGGAAGTAAAGTAACATGCGCATGCATTTTAGCCGATGACGACGTCATTAGTTAAAAAAACACATGGAAGAGATGAGAGTGGTGTATGATTTACCTCAAGACTGCAGTTTAATTTTGAGTGCAATCAGTGCAGGAAATGAATGGTTCGCAATCCGCTGTCTCCTCAAGAGTCAGTTTGCAAGCTGCCTTCATGCTATACACATACAGTAAACCCAAGTGTTGTTCACTCTGCTGCACACAATAGCACCAAATTAATAAAAAACACAATATATTGACCCGGGTCCTGTTTTCTGTCATGCGGCGTACACATTTGAGATGACACGAAATGAATGCAAATGCGCCAGGATTTGATAGAATCAAGTTGAGAGTGAAACAAGACCAAAAAGTACGGAGGAAGGGCAGGGTAAACAACTCTGTCCAATGTTTTATATTTGGACTGCAGTATCCATTTCAACCACTAGCTGTCAATGTTACATACTACACCTTTAAAAGTAAGTTTACATGGCAATGATGTATTAAATACGGAAAATGTTTTTCTTTGCGTTTTTTGCGTACAGACGACAACATTTTCAAAATGATTCCTGTTCACACAGATCCGCAAAAACAACTAAAAATGCTGTTTTATTCATGCCAGGCCAGTAGTTGGCGATGTCACTTTGTAAAGAAACACTACACGCCTATAGACTGAACAAGTAATATGCATGCTCATGATCACCATTTTCATAAATTGACGTTTTCGTGTTTTACACGGATACCTTCTGAGTTTACACTGTTGTTTTCAAAAACTTGCACGTTGAAACCCGTTTTCAAAAGCTTGCGTTTTCCCGCACCCAAAACTCCGTTGTCGTGTAAATGAATGGCCAAAAAGGTCGGCCATAAAAATGGTTTAGTGTAAACGGCTCCTTAGTCTGTTGCTATGCGAGTCTGTTTTGGGTGGTTGCTTGGGTATTGCTATGCAGTTGCTAAGGTGATTTGTTCATTTTTTTTATTTTTTTATTTTAGCATGTTGCTATGCTTTTTCTGGTATATTCTGTGCTATTTATGTGTCACAAATTTGCTCGTTAGATTGGAAATACAGCAGAATATTTTACATCAAAATGTTTATTTTTCTAAAATTTTTCATTTTACATCAAAATATTTATTTTTCTAATATATTTAATATTTCCATATATATTTAATATATATATATTTCCAAATTTAAATGACCATATATTCATTGTGGACAGGACACTTGTGGGCACTCAATGTATTAATAATTTTTTTTTTCTATCATATTTCTTCAGTCCTTGGCTAGTATCTTTAGTACATAACCCGACAACCTGTCATGTCTCTTCTGTGTAGAAAAACCTTGACGTTCCAGGATCTTGGAGCTCATCTGGAGAAGCTGCTAGCTGAAGATAATGTCGCTGAGGACGGCAAAGGTCATTCGACCACTGACACATACACTGTTGGCAGTAGTGCTGTTCAGTGATTCACAACTGGCTCTAAAATGAGACCTAAATACGTTTACTAAAATAAAAATCACCTATTTTTCATAGTATTTAAATTTTATTTATTTGTTTATTTATTTGTCGATTGATTACAGTCATGCAATCATGATGTTTTCAGTCATGTTTTCATTAATTTGCTGAATTTTTTTTTTTTCTTTTTGTATACAGATCAGATAGAAGGCTGTCTTGGACCTTCAACTGTTGTCCTGGATCACAGCAGTGGGTTTGAAGGGCTGTTATTTGTTGATGATGACCTTTTGGGGGTGAGAAATTGATTAGCGTGACTATCAATATTTAAATTTTTAACAAGTTGCACAAATTAGCTGTAAAGTAAAACTTCAAATTCAAGTCAGCTTTAAAGCGCCCCTAATTTGCTTTTTCAGCTATGACCTTTCAAGTAGTGTGTAGTATAGCTGTTTGTGAGATGTATAAGGTCTGCAAAGTTTCAAAGATAAATGTAGTTTTTGTTTCCTTAAAAGAAGAAGCAATTCTGAACTGCCTGAAATTAGTTGTCAGTAATTTCTTACTTCCTGCACAAACCTATGTAGGTTTGTAACAAATTTGCATAATGCCAGTCTTTGGTCTCTATCTACTTTGACCCGCCCTCAAACACTGCAGTTGTAGCTGAGACTGGAAGATCTTGGTTTGTGTAGTTGACATGTTGAGAAGAAGCCGTATTCTGCACTGTGAAAGCAAATCCATTTCACCTGCACTTCCAAAAGATGAGGTCTTATGCTCAAAATGATACGGAAACCAATCACAACAGACTGGCCATCTGACCAATCAGAGCAGAGTATGCTTATGCAAATACCCTAGTGCAAACGCTAGCCAATTGCATTCATGCAACACCGGAAAGTAATGTGATTGGCTGTTGTCACTATGACAGTTGCTTAAGCACCAAGCTTCAGACAAACCCTCCGACAAGCGTCAACATCGACACCCTGTGTGAATGCAGTGTAAGACTTTCATTCATCTTTGGAACACAAATGAAGATCTGTTTGATGTAATCTGAGAGTTTTCTGTCCCTCCATAGAAAGCTGTACAACTGAAACTTTGACATTTCAAAAAGATCATAAAGAGATCGTAAAACTAATCCATATGAATTGAGTTGTTTAGTCAGCTTTAAAGCACCCCTAGTATGCTTTTTCGGATTTAAATTTTCTGAAGAGACATGATCGCTTTATATGATGAACCGATTGAATTTAGGCTTTTATTCACATATAAACATTCATCGTCTCACACATCAGTTGTGGTAAACGGACGCTCAAGCATGTTTGCGAGAAACCAGTGATGTTCATTCTAGTGTGTCACTCAGCACATTTGAGCTTTCAGAAGAGGTTTGTTCTCGCGCATCAACAGGTTCAGTTGAGCTTCTGTTTATGTTTGCTGATCAATGTTTATATGTGAGTAAAATCCTAAATTCAATCTGTCTAGAGAAAATTTGGACTAAACCGCTCGATTCATATGGATTAGTTTTACGATCTCTTTATGAATTTTTTAAGCATCAAAGTGTCAGTTGCGTAGATGTCTATGGAGGGACAGAAAGCTTTCAGATTATATTAAAAAAAATCTTCATTTGTGTTTTGAAGATGAACAAAAGTCTTTCGGTGTGGAACGACATGAGAAGGAGTAATTAATGCCAGAATTGACATTTTTGGGTGAACTAATCCTTTAAAATGGCATAATTGATCCACTTCAAATTCAATTTAAATTCAAGTCGGTTCACTATTCAGTTGTTTGGATGGTAAAAATTGTATGCACAGTAACACCAGGGATGTGTATTACAGGTGTGTTGCTTACAGTTAAATGTGTTTAGTTTTGTTTTTCCTCTCTTTTTGGATTGAAGGTCATCGGCCACAGTAACTTCAGCTCCATCAGAGCCACCACATGTATTTACAAAGGTAACAGAAATGTACCAATTCCATGCTATTCTTGAACTCCTTTGCAGTAAATGTAAAATAAATTATTGTACCTTGGTTCCATCACATTGTTTTTTTGTTTTTTGTTTTTTTGATCGCTTTTAATTTTAGGGAAATGGGTCTATGAAGTTCTCATCTCATCTCAAGGCCTAATGCAAATCGGATGGTGCACACTGAACTGCAGATTCAACCAAGAGGTACAAGCTTCAATTTGTAAAGTAACTTCACCATTTACAGGTCAACTTTGGAGTGCAGAGCTATACAAATTGCATATTCACTCTAGCTAGCTCTTACGGGAAGCTTTCCAAGCCATAGAAATCGCGTAGATTAATCTAGATTACATGACGATTACATTCTCTCTGCAATCAAAATCCTTTTTATGTCTCGGGTTTGTCTCAGTCCATCTGTGAAATTGGTTTGTTCAAGTACATTAATGACAAATATGATCTGTGCTTGCCTTCAGGAAGGGGTTGGGGACACGCCAGACTCATATGCCTACGATGGAAACAGAGTTCGCAAATGGAATGTGACAACCACCAACTATGGCAAGGTGAAAAACAGTGCTTTACACATTCAGTTCCCAGGTCATGCTCAATTTGTCCTTGTGAATTTGGTCGACCTTAACAGTTGGTCATAGTCTATTTGTTTAAAGTCTTAGACTGTTATGTAGCTTACTCAGCCTTATAACAGTATAAAGAGTTCTGACTCTAAATTCTGATTAATTTATTACTAATTAATCTAATCCAATGTTTTATGAAAGCATTAAGCCACTCTGGGCTGTACATAATAATGATTTTACCACAGTTAATGGTAAAATGATAGAAATGCACAGCATCTCATTATTGGTGTATTCTTTATATTTGTTTTAATGTAGTCCTGGGCTGCTGGTGATATTGTCAGCTGTTTGATTGATTTGGATGAGGGAACGATTACGTTTTGTCTGTAAGTATAGGTTTATTATTGGATGTACATTATAGTTTGGTGTGAAAGCAAAGCATTTATAATTATTACATGTTAATGAAAATATCTGTTGAACTGTTGTTAATAGTAATATATATATATATATATATATATATATATAATTTTTTTTTTTTTTTTTTTTTTTTTTTTTTTTAGAAACGGGCAGTCTCTGGGTGTTGCGTTCAGCAATATTAAGACGGGACCTGGCGTTGCATATTTCCCTGCAATCAGTCTGTCCTTCAAAGAGTCTGTAGCCTTCAATTTTGGCAGTCGTCCTCTCAGATATCCTTATCATTTATATACATATGCATGTACAGACAGATTTTATATGGTTAAATCACATTTATATAATATGTATAATATTCACTTTAATTAAATTATGATTGTATATTATATAATATGTTAATTTTGTAAGTATTTTGAATAAATTAAGTATTATATACTAAATATAGAACTGTTATACATTAGTTTTATATTTAGTAATTATTTATAATAAAATATTATATATAAATAATCTGCATTTATTTAATCAAAAATACAGTAAAAACAGCAATATTGCGAAATATTATTTCAAATTAAAAGAACTGTTTTCTATGTGAACACATGTTATTTAAAATGTAATTTATTTCTGTGATTCAAAGCTAAATTTTCAGCATCATTACTTCATCCTTACTCTTTGGTGTCACATGCACTAATATGCTGGTTTGCTGCTCAAGAAACATTTTTTTTCAATTATTATTACACAAATTATTATTATTATTATTATCAGTATTGAAACTGTTGTGCTACTTAACATTTTTATGGAAATTATGCTTTTTTCTAGGATTCTTTGAAATATATCAAATACATTTTATATATACCTGGATTTTCAGCATCATTACTCACATGATCCTTTAGAAATCATTCAAATGTGAATTTTTTTTTTTTTTTTTTTGCTTAAAAAAACATTTATTGTTATCAACCTTAAAAACTGCTGTGCTAATTAATATTTTTGTGGAAACAGTGAAAAGCATTAATTTAAAATAAAATATAATTTTTGACCCCAAAGTTTTGGATGAAATTTAATGTAATTCATGTTTTTCAAATTAAATACATTTAAAAAAAATATGAGAACCCATAAATTCCTTAACCCATCTGTTCTTCACGTACCCTGTGGAAGGTTACCTTCCTCTTCAAAGCCCACCAACCACTGACCTCATCAAAGCCACCAGGCTTCTGGGATACCTCAAGACAGTTCTGTCCACCTCCATTGACACACAGGTATCTACAGATGCGTCATACTGACTGTTCAGTGTGTTGCTTCAGAATACAACACAGTTCCCGCATTGAAATGTGATATGTCAGAATTTAAAGAGGACTTATTATTCTTTCTTACATTTTCAAATTTCTTAATGTAATGTTGCTGTTTAAGCATGAATAAGGTCTGCAAATTTACAAAGCACAAAGTTACTCCAAAGGAAGTTTTTCTCTGTGTCATTCTGAACTCCCTGAAATGCCTACAGGGCTCCAGACTAACATTTGAGAGCAGTATCACTGGTGCCACTAAGTTTTGCACATAGTGGCACCAGCAACTGATCTAGTAGATTGGGGGGTGGGGGGATTTTTAAACATAAAGGTAATTTAATCATAAACTTAATATTATTTTGCATTAATAAGCATAGTAACTAATAATACATGTTTATTTCTTGGAAATGCACATTTGTCAATAAAGCACTGAGCTTGAGTTTATGCAGATAAAATTAACCTTTATCAACAACATTAACATGTAAAAACCTAATTTTTATTAGATAATTTTTTTATTTTTTATTATTATTTTAATTGTTGGTCATCACATTAAAATTAACATTTAAATTGGATAATATTTAGAGCTTTGAAGTGCTGGAAAATGTGTGAAGCACTTAAAAGTCCTCAAAAGGTTATACAAAGCCTTAAATGAACAATGTAAAAACATTTGACTATTTCTGCCACAATACCATGGTTACAGTTAACATTACTACATTAAATCCATGGTAAATGTTGGTGATTTGTGGACTGGAAAGCCTTCTATAACTTTATATCCATTGGCGTGGAGCAAAGGGAGCATATTCAGTATATTCCTTGTAAGCGTGAAGCTCAACTTACATAGGAATGAATTGAAAATGCTTGCTCTGCTCCATGCCAGCGGACACGCACCGTAAAGCACACGCAGCGTCATCGCACATCTGCGGTCAAACTAAACTGAGAATCGATTCGGAAATTTTCAGAATCTATCTTTAACAGAGTTGTTAAAGAGAGAGAATCGCAATGCATCTATTTTTTTTTTTTTCCCCTCTAATTAGTAGTGTTGAAAAACGGTTATGGTAAGGGGCGGGACATTTCCAAAACATGCTCGAAGTGGTTGACCAATCACAACACACTGGTCCAGCTGATCAATCAGAGTGCGCTTTTCCTGAAGGAGGGGCTTCTAAACTGAGAACTAAACTGAGCTTTACTGACAGGCTGGGAAGAGAGGTGCTGCAACAGTGTCAAATATGGGGAAAAAATGTGTGTTTTGAACATTTAAAGGTGCAGTAGGTGATCTGGGAAATGCTAAGTTAGCCTACTAGCATTGAAAGCATATCCCACCCTCCCTGCAAATCGCCATCCAAAGCCACGCCTCCTCCAAAACACACACACACACACTCACAGCTGCTCTCTGCAAAGCGTCACAAGAGACTGTTAGACTGTTTAACATAGTGATTGCTATCTGGATATGAGGAGACTTTCAACCAGTATAACAAAAATGTTTCTGTACAGAATCACTTATTGCACCTTTAAGCATTGAAAACCCATACTAGTAGAGCCCAAAAACAAAATCAAGACTTTGTAAAAGGACATAATATGACGTCTTTAAAACAAAAACTATTTGAGAAGACATTTGTTTTTCTCTTTCGTCAGGAGGAAAAGCTTGTGGAGAAAGACAGTGGGTCCTGGCAGATTCAAGGAGATCCCACCATCCTGGTCACCCTTGCACATATATTTAACCACTTTGCACCTCTCATGGTAAATCACTTTCAGTTTCAGTAAAATCATTGTCATTGTGCCATAATCCAGTTAATTTATTGGTGATGTGTGTTTCGGTAGTGCAAAGTGTACTTAGTCGAGGATGTGCTGATGAACTTCCTGTTGAGTATACTGGAGGGAGGAGGATCTGTCGATGAGCATCCACTTATACAACAGCTGCTGGACCTTTTCTGGCTTCTCATGGAGGTACAGACACAAAAAGTTCACTTTAAAGTCTGTCTTAGTGTTTATACTTGGCAGGTTGGTTCAATTAAAACAAACTCATTCTCTGATAGCTCTGTAACTGCGGTTCATTTGAATAAGTGTTGATGCAATGAGATCCAAGCAATCCAGCAATGATTATGTCAGAGATCAAAATTGAATAAGGAATAATAAATTTATTAAGTAAAAATGTAAAATTATAGAGAAAAACAAATTCATCAAGTAAATAGTAGTATATAATAAAATCCAGAGTATTTTATCTAACAGATAGTGATTGTAAAGATCAGAGTATAAAGAAAGGAAGAACAAAAGAAGATATTTGCAGAATGAAAGGGGAGATAGAAGTAGAAGTAGAAGAAGAAGAAGAAGTAGTAGAAGAAGAAGAAGAAGTAGTAGAAGAAGAAGAAGAAGAAGAAGAAGCACCCAGAAGCAGAGGAAGTAGAAGTAGAAGTAGAGGCAAAAAAGTGAATGGACTTAACCATTATGTCATAGTTGGTGTAACGGCTAGGTCAGAGTGTCTGGTCAAATGTCAAAGATAGATGAAAATACAAGGTGTTGTTTTGACACCTTTAAGACCTTTAAGGGAATACTGCAGATCTTGAATTATCTTATGTCTGCAGAGATGGAAAAAGACATATTTTGATACAAAGGTACATCACATAATCAATTCTAATGGAACATACGCCCACTCCATCTTACAGCACAGAAGAGACACCAAAGATAATCAAACATAGCAGAGCATATAGTAGAAAATATATAAACAATTAAAGAAATCAATAACGTATAAAAGAATAATAATATATAAAGAATAATTAATAAAAGAAATACAGTGTGTGCATAATTATTAGGCACATTGATTTTTCTGATCATATTTTTTTCCAGGTGCATCTTATCAATTCCAAACCACATTAATCTTAACTACTATTAATTTTGTATTTAATCATTTATTAGTGATATTTAATTGTTCATGAAGGCTGGAAATGAAAAATGCCTTATATTCAGGTGTGCATAATTATTAGGCAGGTTTTCTTTTACAGATTATATGAGCCAAAAAAGAGATTTAACTCAGACTGAAAAGTCTTTTTTTTTTTTAAATGCCCATGAGAAGGATGCAATACTAATGAAATACTAAAAAATTGCAGTTAAGGCATGACCATTGGACAGTGAAATGTTCATTGGGTCAGCAGGGTCAGACAAAAACAGGTGGAAAAGAAAAGACACATGTTGAATGCAAAAGAATTAAGGTGAATAATTTAGTGTGAAACCATCAGGAACCCTTTAATCTCCAGCGCCACCATTTTCCAGAACTACAACCTACCTGGAGTCTCCAGAAGTGCAAGGTGTCAGGATCTCAGAGACTTAGGTAAAGAATCCTAAAAAATGACCCCCACTTAATAAACAAAATTAATAGTAGTTATTAAGATTAATGTGGTTTGGAATTGGTAAGATGTGCCTGGCAAAAAAAATATGATCAGAAAGTCAATGTGCCTAATAATTGTGCACGCACTGTAATGTGAATAAAGACGTTATCATAAACATTGACCATTTTGCATACGCCAAGTGTGAACGCTGCCATCCGTACCCTGGTGCGCACGAAAGAAAGGGATTGAGACCCCTGAAAAGGTGGGTTTTGGGTCTCTTTCTAAATTAACTCTGGTGTCTGGAATGTTCAAGCATACCTGGTTCTATTTGTCATAGTCGCGATGTTGCCCATTATAGTTCGGTACAGGCATTGGATCTGTCTTCTTGCAGCAGATTTTCATTTGTGTGTGTAATAGAGGAATTCCTGCCACTGTTTTGACTCTTTTAGATGTTTTAGAAGCTCCTCATGAGTTCTTATCTTAGCTGTGAATGCTAAGCGAACCAGGATTAAATGTATCATATTCTTTTTTTTTTTTTTTCTTGGTCCGAACCACAAAAACCAAAAGAACCAAGAGAACCAAACTACAAGTGTGAACACACCTTAAGCATTTTCTGTGAATTATATTTGTGAAATACAGCAGATCTTCTGAAATTTACATTTTTTTTCTCCTCTTGAAGGACTATGAGGTGAACGAGTGTCTGAAACAGCTGATGATGTCACTGCTGAGAGCGTATCGTTTCTCTCCCATCATCCCTGATCTAGGCTTTCAGGTGAGAAGCCAATGATTCCTCTCTCATGCAAATTTATAAGCTGTTGTAATGTCATATCAACACATAAGCAGCTGTGTCAGTTTGTTAATATGGTGGTGTTATTGGAGCTTATTGGAACTTATTGTGTTATTCTTTCCAAAGGGCCTCTATCTTATGGCCTAAAGACGCATGCTGGGAATTCATACTTCAAAGCATGTCCACACTTAATGTCTGCTTTTGTTTCTAATTGGAGCCAGAGAGGTGTTGACGTCCTCTTGGCCCATTGATGTTCATGGCAATTATCAGCAGGGACACAGGCTGTGCGCCTGTCCCACTTGAAATAAATGTCTTGTTAAAATTAAATGACTGAAGCACTTTGTTTCAAGCTTGCTGTAATTTGTTTGAGTTTGTTTGATGTCCACGGTTGTGAATGGGAATTGGCAACATGTTGATCCAAATGCGGCAGCCAATGCTTAACAGATTGAAGCACTGCGAGTAATGCTGTCTTCACTGAAATCTTTTTTCTTTCTCTGTCCTCCAGATTCATTACCTTCGTTTGACTACAGCGATACTCCGTCATGAGAAATCCAGGAAGTATCTGCTCAGCAATGTTCTATATCCTTTTTAATTATAACTTAGCAGGCTTTCATAAAACATTATAAACTACCATAAAGGTACAAAATGAGACAAGGGAAAAAATCTTTTAATAGGAAATGTGATCATAGTTATTACCTCCCTCCCCCACAAAGATCATTGCTGAGATAAGCATTACTGAGATCAGAGCAATAGATGGATAGATACGTGGGCTAGATACAGTTGATGTTTCATTCACATGAACTATGGACATGAACTGTTAAGTTTGACAACCAGAAAGTGTCCACATACTTTATTATCTTTATTGTTATTTTGAACATATGTCTAATTTTTGTATTTGAAATCTAGCAAAACCTATTTTGTAGGTAGGTAGATGGTACATATTTAGGCAGAAGGATAGACGGATAGATATTTATCTATCAGCACATCTATCAATCTACCTAAATATATACCATCTACATATTTATCCATCTACCTAAATATGTCATTATACCTAAATATTTACCAAATGCATATCTATCATCTACCCATCAACACATCTATCTACATAAATATCCATCCATCTAAATATTTACCATCTACATATTAAATCTAATGTATATCATGCATATCTATCCATCAGTTTAGCTACATAAATGTCTATCCATCTACCTAAATAGGTATCTACCCAAATATCTATCAATCTGTCTAGATATTTAGGTTGATGGATATATATTTAGGTAGATAGATATGTAGATGGGTAGATATTTAGGTAGATGGATAGATATTTAGGTAGATGGGTATAAATTTATGTAGATAGATAGATATTTGGGTAGATATTTAGGTAGATGATAGATATCTAGGTAGATGAATAGATATTTAGGTAGATGGGTAGATATTTAGGTAGATTGATAAATATGTAGATGGGTAGATATTTAGGTAGATGGATAGATAGGTGGATAGACATTTAGGTAGATGGATAGACATTTAGGTAGATAGGTGGATAGATATGTAGATAGGTAGATATTTTGGTAGATGGATAGATATTTGGGTAGATGGGTAGATATTTGGGTGGATATTTAGGTAGATGGATATATTTAGATAGATAAGGTCGATAGATACATATGTAGATGGGTAGATATTTAAGTAGGCGTGTGTGTAATATATATATATATATATATATATGATATAGATAGATAGATGGGTCAATAGATAGATATGTAGATGGGTAGATATTTTGGTAGATGGATATGAACATTCTTTATCCTTTACCAGCAGTTTCTCTGGTGCAGAGGAAGAATAGAGAAGTTAGAAGCATTTAGCTTAGAGATTTTAATGGGGTTTGGTCCTTAACCGCATCACGTTTGACGTGCTTCGGTCTGTGGTCTTCTTCTACATCAAGACCCCTCTGAGAGTGAAAGAGGCAGGGCTAGAAGAACTCATCCCAACCACCTGGTGGCCAACACGGTTTGACAAAGAGGTCAGAAACACCTGTAGAGATGATGATTATGATCATGAATCGCTTTATAATGCGATTAGTGTATGTATATATATATATATATATATATATATATATATATATATATATATATATATATATATATATATGTAATGCATTATATATACAAGCTTCACAAAAGATGTTTCCTGAAATGATCTTGTCAAACAAACACTAATCTGAACTGAGCCCTGGCTTAAGCGACAGATGAATAATTCTCCGCCGTCTCTCCTGACGTGTGTCCAGGGCAAAGATGAGAGAGACACGCGTGAGGAGACAGCCGAGGAGAGGCTGAGACGTCGAGCGTACGAACGAGGCTGTCACAGACTGAAAAAGAGGATTGAGGGTATGTCACTCACTCTCACACAACATCAAATCTGCAGCCCCAACTATCAATGTAACACTGAGCCTGTGTGTCTGTGTGTTTAGTTGTGGAGGAGCTGCAGGTTCAGATCCTGAGGTTAATGCTGAACAACAAAGACAAGGGGACGGTATGTTGATGCATGTTTTCCACACGTCTTGTTGTGTGTGAGGATAAGAACTCAAAATGTCTTGTGGCGGCCTCTACAAACGATTGTACTGAAAACGGCAATAGAATCAGTGAAATTTAACAGAAAATCAGCAAAATATACAGTTCTCCTCAAAGATATATGATACTGCATGGTGTGGACAAAGGCTTTTTTCTTCAAGATTTGATGACAAATATGTTTCAGAGTTGTTTCTGTACTGATTTCTGTGCCATTTTTTTCCTGAGTCAAACGGATCTCTCTTTTCACAGGGCGAAGCATCTCGATACATTTTCCTGAACAAGTTCCGCAAGTTCCTTCAAGAGAATGCCAGTAATAGAGGGGTAGGATGCAGAACACAGGACATGTTGACCTTACATTTACATGCGTTCTATATCCAAATAGTATCTAGATATTCTTTGAGGAAATTCAAGAAATATGTTAATTAATATTGTATTGATGACTAGTTGTTGTTCTGGCATAAAGAACATAAAAATTGTGAACGGTTGAGAAATTTGTTGTGTTCAGATCATACTTTTTGTCATTGAATTTGATGATCATCACTTATACTTCACGGTAGAAAGTGTATATTGCCATTTTCTGTAACATGATTGTTATTGATTGGATTGTTTTAGTTATTTCCCAGTAATCAGGGTTTGATGTTTGCCTCATGCTTGATGTTATGTGACGTTATGTCTGTGTGTGTGTGTTCAGAACCCCACAGTGTTGTGTCCTCCTGAATACATGGTGTGTTTCTTACACCGGCTTATCACGGCCATTAGGAGCTACTGGGATGAAGGGAAGAGAAAAAGCCCAGGATCCATCAACAGTGAAGGTTAGCAGCACACACATTTCGTTCTTTTAACTTTCTACATTATGTTATCAGCACAGAGTTGTATCGCCAATATATTTCTGACTTTATGGCCCAAAAAGTATCAAAATAAATTTTAATTCAGAAACTCATCACAGAAGACGTGTATTCAAATTCATTTTATGTATTCATTGCTTTTTAATGTATTTTTGAATGGTTTTAGCAAGTCATTATCATAAAGGAAAACTGTTAAAATGTATGTAATTGAAATAAAGCTGAAATAAAATATAAATATTAGATGAAAACTTAAACAAAAATCCAAAGTTTTGCCTTGGCAACTAACTGAAATAATTTTAAGTCGAAGCACTAAAATAAAAAAATAAGTACTAAAATGAAATAGAATGGCATTTCATTTGTGTTTCCGTCAGACGCCTACGTGCCTCCTCAGCTGTTCTATAATGGGAAGGTGGATTACTTCGACCTTCAGCGTCTGGGAGGACTTCTATCACATTTAAAGAAAACGCTCAAAGGTTGGTTAAAACGACAAGTAAAGTGTGATCAGAGTTTAGTCACAGAATTAGCCAGTGTGCATCTGCATCAGACATACCACCAGAGGGAGCAATTTGCTTTGAGTGTTACTCATACTGACAGAACTAGTTTCAAATCTCTGAAGACAATAAATAAAGCATTCATGTATCAGGTTTTGGCTATGACAGTGTTGCTTTTGTTTACTTTGTTCATTTAGTTTGTTTTCAAAAACTCACTTTAATGCTCACAGACGTAATGTTTGTTTTCTGCAGTTTTTCTTCCTAGATGTAAAATGAGATGTGCAATGTCATATTGATGTGCCTATTATGTTTGTTTTGTTTGGTAACTTTTGAAATTTCGCTATTGATCAACCTCTCAAATTGGTTTTAAATTGAGACCGAATACATTGTACATTGTTTTCCTTTTTTTGTTTCCGACTTCGTTATTAACCTCAAAAACGTTGGTGGTCGTTATTTTGATTTGTGGGATCATTAAAATTTCTGAAATGATGGGATAAGATGGATGCTGGCAGCGCTTAGAAAGACTGGGATGCAGATGGATATTGATTTCCCTCAAGGCAGTGGCACATGCTGCAAGAATATTGATGAACAGCAGGGAACACGCTAGGAAAGAGTGAGAGAGAAGGACGGTGGCTAAAGGAAGTGGTTGAGAGTTGTTCCCTTTATATAATAATGTGTTTTTTTGTGGTTTCCATTAGATGATTTTATTTATCTAAGATGTTTGTCAGGAGTTTGTCTGGATTGGCTGCATTTTCTGTGGTAAAGTACAAATTTGCATGTGGCTCAAAAACAATGAGGATCTCAATTTAGGTGTGAAAATTAAAAGGAACAATTTACATTCCATCTATCCGTCTGTCCGTCCATCTTTCCATCTGTTCATCCAATAATGGTAAACTTAAACAAACCATCCAAACAACTTTGTTTGATTTATGGTCGCAATTTGCGTTGATGTAAAGCTGTATTTGCAATACAGTGTGACAGAAAACAGTAACAGTGATTTTTTTTTTTTTTTTTTTTTTTTTTTTTTTTTCATGCTACACCACTATTTTTGAAAAACGTTCCCAAAACAGCTCTATTACTTTCTGGAAAAATGTAGTCAAGGTAAAATTAGTCATTTATGCACCACTGACATTACCAATTGGAAGAACCCCCCCCCAAACACTCCCAACTGTATAGTGCTGTGTAGATTACTTACACATTATAGTCCATTACTGAATACAAATCACATAATAAAATTTTTTAGTTAGTAATGTAATCTATTAGATTACACCTTTTAGAAAGACCTTCTGAAGCTAAGCATTTGTGTGAGAAAAATATCCATATTTAACAAGTTATAAAGTAACATATCTAACATTCGCCATACTGCCTTCCATATTCTACGAGAAGTGAAGAAAAGTGTATCGCCTCTCGCAGTTTAAAATGCTTACACTACGTCCTACGCCTTCCGTATTCATATACTGAGATATATATATATATATATATATAATTTTTTTTTTTTTTTAGAAAGGAACATTTCGAAGATAAGAGAATTTGGGGATAATTAATACATTTTTAATAATTTACTGCCATTTTGTTAATACTGTGTAATACATGTAATCAGAATACAGTAATTTTTTCACATATTACATGATTTTAAAATGTATTTAATTTTTTGAAACTGATTACGTAATCCGGATTACATATAATCAGTTACTACCCAGCACTGTATATGCTGTTGGTCGGCCTAAACTAATGCCATTGGTTGAGCCAGTGTTGTATGCAGGGCTGTTTGGGATTTTCAAACAAACATCAGCTGTGTTTTGATAGCACCACCATGTTTACAGTTTTCAGAGACAACCTAAAAAAACTAAAAAACTAAATTGGCTTATATTTCATTCAGAAGAAAGTATTTTAACATCCAAAAAGTTTCACACATCACTTTAACTTAGTGATATTGCAATTTTTTGTTAGTTTTTCCTCAACAATACATATGACAGTAAGTCTCTCAGCCTCTTAACCGCATATTTCAAAAATTCAGACTTTTCACTTCATAAATTCAGATTTACATTATTTCCTGATCCAGGTCCCCCATACTATACTTATGAATACAAGTGACAAAATTGCCGAAATAGTAAAACAAATGCACTATCTGACTATGGCTACTATTTTTATTTATTTATTTTTTAATAGCGTATTATGATTTGTAATCTGATGTCCTATAGAGAACGGATGGTACTCAAATTATGAATCAGCCTAGTATTCACCCATTGTGATTAAAATAGAAGGCATCTTTGACAGTCGTGTTTATTTATGTGTGTTTCCATTGGTGAAGAGAGGCGAGGCACGCCTTGTCATGTGTCACAACTCTGCTGTACCAAAGTTTGAATTTCATTTATTCTCACTCAGTCTCTCCATTTCTTTTGTCTCCTTAAACACACATCTTCCCCTGGCATTTCCCATTCATTGCCCTCGTTTGATTAAAAGCTGATAATTACATTGTTCCTGCGTCGTTTCCCCGCTGATTCTGCAGAAACATCTCCTTCTCCCTCTGGCACCTGATTGAACTCTTGAGGAAACAATCAAAGCCATCTGAGAGTAAAACAAGACTTCGGAAAGGACAAATGAATAGTGGTACACACTTGTTGTGTATGTGTTTTTTACAGTGACAATTTCAAATCAGCAGCTGTTTGTTTTGATTGTCTGAAGAATTAGTGTAAAAAAAAATTTGGACCTTGCCATCTGCACTGTATATTGACAATATTGATTTAGATTTAGCAGCTGATGAGGGCTTTTCCTCCTTGACATAGATTACATGATTAGTTTTTAATTGTTGATTTTGGCCATCAAACCTTGCAGTGTTTGTTTGCGCTCAATATTATGCAGCCAAATCCACCATCTGCTCCTCATCTTTTTCAGCGCAGTATATGTTTCATTTATTTGGTAATGCTTCATTATTTCTGGCTTATTAGCTGTTCTGACCGTAAAGTGCTGCAGGAATGAGTCCTAAAACCTTTTGAACTTCTGGTTCTATTATTCCAAAGTCGATTGAATGTTTTTTGTTAAATTACTGAAATATATTTTCATGTTTTACCAAAAATGCATCAGGAAAACCTCAGTCGAGTTTTTTTTTGAAGCTCTTACGCATATTAAAAAAGATGGTTGCTAACAAGTGGCTAAATGGGACTAAACGCTGAACCAATAAAACTCATCTACTCACTAGTCCACTTTTTCAGACTTACTGCATTTACACTCGCAACTTTCCAACTTAAATGTTAAATAAACTTAGTAATGGTGACGTTATGGTCTTATAGTCGTTATAGTCTATAACTTCAGCTTTTTACTTCTGCGATTGGATTTAGGTTTCAAAATACAGAAAGGTTGTGTTCATTCCTGAAAATGATCACGATGAACAAAAAGTTTAAGAATCAAACAGAAATTATTTTCTGTAATCCAAAAGCCTTTTGCTGTTTTGTTGATGGAACCAGGGTGACAGAATCTGACAATAATACGTCATCAGTACAGTGCTTTATTGCCGTTTGTAAATTTTGGCGAGGTGTGTGATTTACTTTTTTGGATGATAAGATGGGCAAAAATCATATGGACTTAATATAAACCAGAATATTATAGTGACTTGTATGCGGGCTGTTTTTACTCAGGCTAGTAAGTAACTACCTAAAGTAGCAACAACCCAGAACACCTGTACCTTTACATCTACATAATATTCATCAATATCATCATCACTGAGCTGTATAATGATTGTGCTTATTGATTGCATAGTATTGATTTAGGTCAAGTATAAAAGTAATCTCCGTCAGTAATAATGATCATAATAATAAAATAAAAAAAATCCCATTAGCCAATTTGACATTTCTCCAGCACATTTTTATTGAACTACACTAAAACTCTTTCAACTTTTAACCTCAACCTTCTCTAACCAACATCAATTCGAGGCAATACCGAGGTGCTCTTTCTCTGAATCTCTCCCCATACTGACTTCTTCTAATGGCTCCATCACAGTCATTTCGTAGAAAATGCAGATATTTTTACCCATAGCAAGCTAGTGGCAGCCGTACTCAGACCCGAGCCAGTTTATTTCCCTCACCGGGTGATTTTGGCATGTTTGCCAGGTTGCTTACAGAGAATCGTGACTAACTGCTCAAATGACTCAAATTTACGTCTTCTGTGACTGGCAAGTGTACTTTCTGTTCCTAGGTTTTGGGGTGCAATATCTGTTAGATTAATAGACGTGACACTTTTGATGTTTATGGAGTCTGAAATTTATCAACATCAATTGACAGACGGCCAGAGGTCATTCCCGTAGGTGTAATGAAGGTGCTATATCAGCCTGACACCAAATTAATGAAACCACATCTCTGGGGTCATCCACCCTGTCAAACTTCATCATCTGCTTGGTCTAAATTTATGATTCCGTTTGAGATGTCGTACAGTAAATTATTAGATTTACTTTTTATCAGATCGTTTAGTGGTCTCGATTGCATAATCATGTCCACCTTATTTGCTGTAGCTAAGGAGATTATATATGTATGTGTATATAGATGTAGAATGAATAAATCATGAATTTGTTTTAAATTAATTAAATATAATTTCTTTATATTAAAATTACTTTTTAATTATGTATTCTATAAAATATAAGTAAAATGTGCTCAGTTGGGCAAACATTGAATTGATTATAATTTATAAAATTATAATATAAATATAATATAACATGATTTTAAATTAATTATTTATATTCAAATTTTATGTAATTCTATATAATATAAAATAAATATCATTTTATTTATTCATTTTATTTTCTATTAAAATGAGCTCAAGGTGGTGAAAATTCAATTGATAAATTATTATAAATTAATTTAAATGTAATTATTTATAATTTAAATTTATGATTTTATATATATATATATATATATATATATATATATGCATTATATATACAAGCTTATATATATATATATATATATATATATATATATATATATATATATATATATATTTAATATATCACAATAATAAATTACATTTTATTTAATTCTTTATTTTTATTTTTTGTAAAATCAGCTTGAAAGGGTGAACATTTAATAGTTGTTTTTATTGTTGAATTTATTTAAAATTTTAAATTTAATTTAAAAATCCTCCCTAAAATTGTTTAAAACTACCCAATCACGCAAACCCTACATAGACTAACAAGGAGGGCACCTTGTAACTAACAATGATAAAAAAATGCATCAATGTCCATATACTTCACTCCTTCATTCACTTACCTCTCAAAGCTATGATGTACCCTTTTCTCTCTCTTTCTCTTCTTCGCTCTGTTTTTTCTCTCTCTTGTGAATTACTCCCAAACTGCTTTTACCGCCCCATTTTTCTCACAATTACGCTTCTATTGGACAGCCGGCCTTGAATAACCTTGAAAATGTAGACCTTTGGAGTGAAGTGGAGCCCATATCTCTCCTAAAGCAGTTGTTATAAGCCCTCTGACGTCTTGAAGCAAAGATTTTTTTTTTTATTACTCAGCTGTCCAGAAGAAGACAAATGTGTATTAATAAATAATAGACTGGAGTCTTCATAAAAAGTTGTGAGCTTGTCGTTCTCTGAGATGAGTTATCGAGCGTTGAAATCCGAGTTACACACATTCCCAAAAGCCTCTTTTTGGTGTATTTTACAAACAAATCCAACTTCTTGACTTACTAAGTTGTTTATGCATATTAAACTTGATTGTTTGACAGTTTTGTTGTATTTTAGATGACCTAGCTGCAAAGGCCAACATCATCATAGACCCGGCAGAGATCCAGGCCACCTCTATGGACGACTTGGATGAAGATGAGGAAACCGGAGCTGCCCAGGTGCTTTAATGTCTACCAAGAATTTATTTTAAGAACATATTTTGACATGTAATTTTATAGTAATTGTGAGAAAGACAACTATAAAAGCATTTTGAAGTGGGTTTCTGGGTTTGAGCTCAATCAAAGCATTTGTACCAAAAATTGATAATTTTGACAATTTAAAGCAAGCAAAATTCTGAATTATAGTGAGGCACTTAAAGTGGAATTGAATGTTGCCAATCTGTAAACATTAAAATGATCTGTTTCAATAGCAAAGCCACAAGAAGTAGACATTATGTGGGTTAACATGATTTTAAGGTTAAAAAAAAAAAAATTGCTTACTAACCTTTTTTATGTAAAGTCACATACAGTTTTACTTTGTTTCCATGACAAAAGCAACATAATGTCTAACCTCTACAAATGACTGCATTACACCGTGTCCTAACCAGATGCAAAACGACCACACGCAATAAAGGCATCTTTTGCATGTTAATCAGATTTTTTTTTGTCCTGACCAACCGTGACGGCGATACATTACAATTCCATTTTAGAAACGTTTTCTATTTCTGCGACCACGTGGCTGGAACCGCAACACACAAAGTATGACACACAGGTAGTGATTATGTTCTTGATTTAATGTTAAAGAATTTAATGATTTTGCAGCCTTTACAGCCATACTGAAAGTGATAATAGGTTATTCTCCTCAGGTCTTGAAAATAAATGTTCACACTGTGAAAGTGTATTCTGTGCCAAAGATTGTTTCAGTCCCTCAGTAAATATCTTTAAAAATGGTGTAATACATTTATCTTTTAACAGAAGAACTCATATTAAGTGCTTTTATAAAATTGTAAGCTTCAGATTTCTGACTGAAATCCATTGTAAGTGCCTCACGGAAACCTTGTTTTTTTTTAGTTTTTTTTTACTTCAACTGAATCACCTTGGGGACATCTAGTGTAGAGCATTTCATTGATTCATGATGTTTTGTCGAGTTGATCTACTTCTCGTGACATTGCCCTGAATGTTGAAGATGAATGATATTGTGTGTGTGCATGTGTGTGGGAGCTACAGAGACCATCTGGTGCTGTTGCCATGGGTGGCGCTTTGGCCCGACCCAGTTGGTTGAGTTCGCCGACGCTGGGCAGAGCCAACCGCTTCCTCAGCACTGCCGCCGTCAGCCTCATGACCCCTCGACGACCTCTCGCCCCACCCGAGAAGGTCAAAGTCCGCACTCTCGCTGTAGAGCAGAGAACCGAGGAAGACAGTGAGTCCATCTGCAAACTTTTTATACTCATAAACTATTTTATTATTATTATATTCAATAAATGTAAATATAACACACACACATATAATATATATTTTATATCATTTTATGTATTTTTTATATAGAATTTTATAATAAATACATATTTTATTATTTTGAACATTCAATATTTATTGTACTATATTAAATGTAATTTTAATGGCTTTTTACTTTTTTTTGTGCAGTTGTTTTTTCTTAAATCCTAGTGAAAATATTTATTCTAAAATTAAATATTAATTTACTTGAAGTAAAATTGAGATATTAAGACTTTTCAGACAATATATTTCTTTAAACATTTATTTTTCTTATCTTATTGCCAAATATTTTTTTCTTGTTTCAAGCTTAAAACTAAAAAAGGAAAGGTTTTTAAACAAGGGGAAAAACTAACTTAAAGACTTATTCTATGAAAACAAATAAACAATGTTTAACTTCTTCTGTAAATTTATGAAGATTTGTTTTTAAAGAAAAATAGATTTAATTAAGTTTATTTCCTACCCCACCGACAATAGTTTTTTCTTGTTTAATCATAAATCTAATACATTGCCATTAGGTTTATGCTTGCATAAAGAAAGATTGCCAGTGGGAAAATTGTAATTCAGTATATTCAGATAATTTAAATAAATATCTAAGTAATTAATCTCATGAAAATATTTGTTGTTTAATAGATGTTTTGATATTTTTGCTGGACAACACGACTTAAATACTGATTTTAAAAAATATAAATACTGATTTTAGAAATATATTTTTTTGCAGTGCATGACAATCTCAATCCACAGCTTCACAGGAAGTCAGATGGAAACTAATTAGCTTAGAAATGAGTCTCTCAAAAAGGGGAAAAATATCATCTACCTCAAGGGGAATATGACTTTTTTTTTTTTTTTTTAAACCTCTCTCTCCCTCTCCAAACCCCCCCCTTCAATTCGCTCTCACCCCCATCTCCACTCTGCCATCTCCAGTCGAGGGAAGCCATGGTAACGATGGGCTGTTGCTGGGGCGACCGTTAGAAGAGCCTGACCAGCCAATCACAGAAAAGTCCCTGCTGGAGATTCTGGATGGGGTTGTGATGATGTACAATCTGAGCGTTCATCAACAGCTTGGCAAGGTACAGGTCCAAGAGAGCAGAATACGGTGCTTTAGTCACGCTAAAGTGTTAAGAGTAAGTGGAAGTTACATGGGGGACAGAGATAACACACAGGGCCTGAGGTCCGGGTTGTGTTATTGACATCCGTTGATGCTTGTCCTAACTGTTTTGCCTTTGTGTCATTCTAATAGGTTTGTGAGCCGTCACACATCAATAGCATCTGAATTTGACAGCGTATATATGAGGTTTAGGAGAAGTTACCTCATGATACAGTACACATATCTCCTAATTGAGCGCATGTCCTGAAAACTATCGAAAAATGTGTAGGTCATATTTCACCTCACAAACTAACAAGAAATATTATTATTATTATTCATTTTTTATAATGCTTATTATGTTTTTATTTCTGTAGTTTATTGGTATTATCAAAAAGCAGATATAAAAGCATAATGTATATTAGTTATCACACGTAAACATGTCAAAATAATTTGTTGTTCACAAGTAAATGAAATGAAACAACAAAACAATGAAACAAAATGAAACATGTCAACCACATGAAACGTCCGCCACATGAAACAAAACAATGAAACTGAAAATGTAACAAAACAATGAAACAAAATTAAATAATGTAATAAAACAATGAAACAAAACAATAAATCTAAATATCAATCCTTTTTTATTTGATGCAAGGAATAATACACATATTTAGTATTACAGTGTATGAAGTTCTGGAGAAAATTCATTTTAGGCATCCCAGGTAAACTTTTAATAATAAAGTTAATAATAATAAAGTTTTCACAAATTTCCACAGATGTGTTAAAATAAAAAATATATATATATAGTATATTGAATATATTTTTTTTTAAAGCAAAATACAAGAATGAATTATTTTCAAGCATTTTGAAGTATTATTTTCAGGACATTTAAGATTCCCTAGACAAATTCTCACTGAATAGAAATGTAATATTATTTTAATTGTAATATACAATTTTATTTTGTACTGTTAGTTGTACTTTATTTAATTTGAAAAAAAAAAAAATCTATATAATAATGTATAAAATCATTAAATGTATCTCTAATATGTATAAATAGCCTTCATTATCTTTGTGCAAAATACAATTTCTTGTTTTTTTTTTTATTTATTTATTTTTTTTTATTGGAAGTGGAAGAAAAAGGTATTCTTCGTTTTGCCCCTGAGTTCCTTCCATGTGGATTCAGCTGAAAAAGTCCACTTTGACTTAGAGGGGATCTGCAGTGCCAGCTCATCTTGACTGGCCCACTCCGCGTCTCTGAACTAATAAACGCTTTTTGTCGACGTGTCTTTGCCTTCAGCAGTGAGTCACTGCTGGGTAATACATGGACTCTGTCCTGCCAGCAGCTGTTTTAATGTTTCACTCTCTCAACAGCGAGGAGAAAAGAGTTAAACATAAAAACCGTGCAGCGCTTAATGGTCGTGACGTGTATATAATTCATGCTCTCCGTAAAGTGCTTCGCTCGGCACAGTTCTCTCCGACATCCACCTTTGTCTTCCCGTGCGCGTCCTTGTGCTTGAAGAAAAGGGATTTCAATCACTGAGAGTGACTGGTCTCTGTAGTAAAGAGATTCTCACTTTTTCTCTGCCTCTCACTGCTGAATTTTTATGCTTATCTAGTCCTGTTTTTTGTTTTTTGCTTTCTATTGCAGTTCACTCAAAAAAGAAAGTTCTGTTATCATTTTCTCTTGTTCTGAACATACAGGTGCTGGTCATATAATTAGAATATCATCAAAAAGTTGATTTATTTCACGAATTCCATTCAAAAAGTGAAACTTGTATATTATATTCATTCATTACACACAGACTGATATATTTCAAATGTTTATTTCTTTTAATTTTGATGATTATAACTGACAACTAAGGAAAATCCCAAATTCAGTATCTCAGAAAATTAGAATATTACTTAAGACCAATACAAAGAAGGGATTTTTAGAAATCTTGGCCAACTGAAAAGTATGAACATGAAAAGTATGAGCATGTACAGCACTCAATACTTAGTTGGGGCTCCTTTTGCCTGAATTACTGCAGCAATGCGGCGTGGCATGGAGTCGATCAGTCTGTGGCACTGCTCAGGTGTTATAAGAGCCCAGGTTGCTCTGATAGTGGCCTTCAGCTCTTCTGCATTGTTGGGTCTGGCATATCGCATCTTCCTCTTCACAATAGAAAATCTATGGGGTTAAGGTCAGGTGTGTTTGCTGGCCAATTAAGAACAGGGATACCATGGTCCTTAAACCATGTACTGGTAGCTTTGGCACTGTGTGCAGGTGCCAAGTCCTGTTGGAAAATGAAATCTGCATCTCCATAAAGTTGGTCAGCAGCAGGAAGCATGAAGTGCTCTAAAAGTTCCTGGTATACGGCTGCGTTGACCTTGGACCTCAGAAAACACAGTGGACCAACACCAGCAGATGACATGGCACCCCAAACCATCACTGACTGTGGAAACTTTACACTGGACCTCAAACAACCTGGATTGTGTGCCTCTCCTCTCTTCCTCCAGACTCTGGGACCCTGATTTCCAAAGGAAATGCAAAATTTACTTTCATCAGAGAACATAACTTTGGACCACTCAGCAGCAGTCCAGTCCTTTTTGTCTTTAGCCCAGGCTAGACGCTTCTGACGCTGTCTGTTGTTCAAGAGTGACTTGACACAAGGAATGCGACAGCTGAAACCCATGTCTTGCATACGTCTGTGCGTAGTGGTTCTTGAAGCACTGACTCCAGCTGCAGTCCACTCTTTGTGAATCTCCCCCACATTTTTGAATGGGTTTTGTTTCACAATCCTCTCCAGGGTGCGGTTATCCCTATTGCTTGTACACTTTTTTTCTACCACATCTTTTTCTTCCTTTCGCCTCTTTATTAATGTGCTTGGACACAGAGCTCTGTGAACAGCCAGCCTCTTTTGCAATGACCTTTTGTGTCTTACCCTCCTTGTGCAAGGTGTCAATGATCATCTTTTGGACAACTGTCAAGTCAGCAGTCTTCCCCATGATTGTGTAGCCTACAGAACTAGACTGAGAGACTATTTAAAGGCCTTTACAGGTGTTTTGAGTTAATTAGCTGATTAGAGTGTGGCACCACTTCAATATTGAACCTTTTCACAATATTCTAATTTTCTGACATACTGAATATGGGATTTTCCTTAGTTGTCAGTTATAATCATCAAAATTAAAAGAAATAAACATTTGAAATATATCAGTCTGTGTGTAATGAATGAATATAATATACAAGTTTCACTTTTTGAATGGAATTAGTGAAATAAATCAACCTTTTGATGATATTTTAATTATATGACCAGCACCTGTACTTTTGCTGGTTCAGTAGAACTTTCCCCACTGAAGGTCATTGAAATGTAGCCGTGAATTATACACTATGGGGTTTGAGTGATATGGCAGAGGGAAAGATTTCCTATGAATAATGACTTAAATTTTGTCTGTTTTTTCATACATAGTTTTGGAAGACTTGGAGTATGATTCATATGGGCTACTTTTATGGTGCTTTTTAAATTCTTTTGGAACTTGACAGCTTCTTTTATTGTATGAGTTTTTTTTTTTTATTAAGAGTACTTTAAATGATAGCACAATTTTTCTTTTTTGGGTGATCTTTTCCTTGAAAAAAAAAAAATCATTCTCTAGAGTTCTTTCTTTTATATATAAAGTTTTGATTAATGTACAGGCTATTTTGTTTCCGAATATGATTGTAAAGAGCCAATCAAATGCATTATTGAAATGGCTGAGAATTGAATGTCAGATTGTGAGCTGTGAGTAATTTATCAAACAAGTTGTCATTCATCAAAAGAATGTGTTGCGTAACTATGGAAACAGGGCATCATCTTGGCCATATTAACAGTGTTACAACATCCAGCATTATGAAAATAAAAATAAAAGCATAACAGTGTCATTGAAAAAGCAAAACAATATCATTCCAGATCAAGCTCAATGTAACAGTATTCCTGGGCATGGACTTTGAATTTGAATTTTTTTTCTTTTCTACTAATAATGTTGTTGTTGTTGTTGTTGTTGTTATTCTTGTTATTCATATTAGTTTTGTTGTTGTGCATATTATGTTTTTATTTCTGTAGTTTATTAGTATTGTCAAAAAGTTTATATAAAAGCATAATGAATCCGTGTATATTAGTTATCAGACACTTAAACATTTCAAAATAATCTTGTCATTAAAAAACAAAACAGAACAAAGCGTAAAAAAGAACAAACAAAACAGAACAAAGCGTAAAAAAGAACAAACAAAACGGAACAAAGCATAAAAATAGAACAGAATAAAGCATAAATAACCAAAACGGAACAAAGCATAAAAATAGAACAGAATAAAGCATAAATAACCAAAACAGAACAGAGCATAAAAAAACTCATAAAGTAAAATAAAACAACACAATGAACAGAATAATGTGTGTATATATATATATATATATGCATAACAATGCATAAAAAACAGAATAATGTATAAAAACTAAATCAAAACAGAACAACACTTAAACCAAATCAAAACAGAGCAACGCATTAAAAAAACGACAAAGCATAAAAAACAATCAATTTCTATTTCACGCAAGGAATATTACATCTATATATTGCCACATGGAGTTCTGTTTTTTTTTCGCACTTGGTGCTTGGTGAGTGTTCATTTTGGACCCTGCTAATTAGTAATTTAGCGAATCCCCTTTGGTCCAAAGTGATTTGCAGAGTCAGTGCCCCAAGAGTAACCTGAGGTTAAGCATCGCTCTCAAGGACGCAGTAGACCATTCCTTGTGGGAATTAAACCTATAACCTTTTGGTTACCAGCCAAAATCTTTAAACACTAGACTACTCCAGCAAGAAGAAAGTTCTGCATTGGTTTGCCCTTTAATTTACTCAAGTAATTAGTCCCAAGGTTCCTTCCTCCAGGGAGTTTTTCCACTGCTGATGCGAATCACTGCCCCAATGAATTGTTTACTGGGGTTTTTGTAAGACACTTTTCTTTGTATTTACTTTAGAACTATATCCATTGTGAAAAATGCTGTACAAATAAAATGTAATAAAAATTGGAAGGGACAGCATGGTAAGACAAACTAGTTGTTGGTAGGCAATGCTTATTGATGTGATCCTTTTGTAATGTACCATTGCTTCGGAAGCGAATTAAAAGTGGCTCAGTTCATGCTGTGATTTCTCTCGAACTCTGTTGGATCCTGATGAGATTTAGTCTGTAGCCTGTCAAGCAAAACTGTCTGATTTGACTTACATGGACTTCATAAAGACTTTGTTAATTGGCTTGGCACAGTGCCGTCAGGAGACTTGTTTTCATTATTGATATGCAGAAGATTTCAGCCACAGCGTGAAGTATCTCCACCACACCTCGTCATTTTGTCAAGCTCTTATGCATTTTTTATTTATCTTTGAAATAAAAAGAGAACTGCCTGTCCATAATCTCAATATATATAATCCGTGTCTCATATTTTGGGAACAGCCTAAAGCGGATTCTCAAATGGAAATGAGCTGCATAATAATACAATTACTTATTTTTCTCAAAGTCAGCAGCTTTTTTTCAAAAGCCGAAATATACTCTACAAGAGTTTGTGAACTCTTACACAAATGCTTGTTGCATTCTCAGCATTGCCACAAGGAGCGCTGTTACAAGTTTAGCATGAACTATGACTTCTGTGGTCAGTTTCAGGTCAACTCTTGTGCATAAACTTTTCTGGGAAACCAAGGGTGTGTCTCAGTCAGCTCCCTGGTTCAGTAGTCAGGGCACTGATTAGGGAGTCTGCCATTTTAAGGGTTGTCTCAGTCGCAAAATCATTCCAGTGGACTGAAACGTTCGTTCCCTAAAAAGTGCCACTATGCATCGTTAAAACCAGGGAGCTTTGATGCTCACTAAGGAAGTTCTGAAGCGTGAAACATAAATCACATGAGCCAACTCATTACACACATTGACACATGATTTTTTTTATTTTTTTTAAAATACAAACCATTATTTAATTATATAACTGTCCTTATCAGTGTCTGAATTTGTTGACGATATACTGATTCATGACGTCGGAAGCTAGGGAGCTGATTGAGACACACCCCAAGTCACGTTTATAATAAGCACTTTCAAATAATGCCTAGACCCTGGATTTGATAGTTTATGAAGTTTGTTGTATATCTTTAGATGAGGTTTAAGAATTCTGGCTGAGGCTGATATTAGCAAGTAAATGGGACATTTAAACAATTGCTGAATTTTAACCAAGTCCCTTTCAGGCAAATCATTTCACTTGGCGGCCATGTTTGAAACACCTCTCAGGCAGCTGTTTCAGTTGTGGATGTACAGCTCCTATCTCTTTGAATGGGGAAGCATCAAATTCTCTAAAGCTGTTCACCAAGTTTACGATTAAATTTCATATTTAAAATCACCAATGAAATCTGGCAACAAATGTGTTTCTAAATGCTCAAATCATGACCAAAAAAAAAAAAAAAAGAGGCTTTTTTAGGCTGGACCATCCAATATGCGTGTGCAGTCCTATTCCTAAGTCTCAAAACCAGTGTTGGGCATGTTACTTTAAAAAAGTTATAATTACTAGTTACTTCTCACAAATAGTAACTGAGTTACATCATTATAAAAGTAACTAATTACCAGGGAAAGTAACTATTGCATTACTTTTTATTTTTTTTTTTTTTTCAAATATGTCAAATAACTTGGATACCCCCAATATTAAATATAGCCTAAGCCTTAAAATAAATTATGCTTGATCCGACTTGTGACTCATGATCCGCTCTTGCTCACGACATGAAATTTCCCTGTACTGTACTACGTGTTGGTAGCCATTAAAGAAAACGTAGTTTCATATTTATATTTAAATATGCCTGTTATTTTTTTTAATTCATCTATTTGATTATGAAAAGTGAACAGCATGAGTAAGGTAGAATACATCATAAGATGCGCAATATATCGGGAGACATGAAGTGGTTCAGACATGATTTTGACCACTTGATTAAGTTTTGTTTTGTAGAAAGCCTTTCTTTAAAATGAATTTTGTTTTTGTAAAAATAATAAAATCTTAATTTTAATCAATGTTTCATCAGCCAATTGCCTGGATTTAATAAATAAGAAGCAAATATAGCAGACAATATAATAATGGCATGGAGGCGCCGGCGCGATCACTTGCACGTGAACTGGAGCGCGTCTTACAGGCTAAATGAACCGAAACTCAGCGTATAGGCTGCTTGCCTCACAGACATGAGAAATATATCTATAGAAAGCTTGAAATGTCTACTTTTAAACAAAATAATTCAAAATGAAAATAAATAGGCTACTCTCTGATTATGTAATGAAATGTGCATTCTCTCTCTAGCCGCGTGGAGTGATGAGAGTCAGCAATGTCAACTTCATCTTCACTGATTCAGAAAACATTACTTTATTAATAAACAATTAAAATGTCTCCTTGCTGTTTTTGTCACATTCATAATCATTACTTTTGCCGGTTCTTTATGGCAAGCTTTATGCGTGCGCTTGAGTGCTATATAGCCTATATTACGTAAACGCTCATTATTATGGTTTATTCTCTCCAGTATTTAAGAAATTAAGTTAATAAAAATGTGATTAGTCAACTAATGGCTTAAATGAACAACTACTAGTCGACTAGAAAAAACTTTTCACATATTTTCGATCCAGCATGTCACAAAGGGTATTCTGGTTTGAGCTTGCGCTCAGCTCGCATGATCTGACACAGACACACACACGAAGCATCGAACATTATTATCACTTTAAAATTATATTTGTGTATGACTAACCTGTACTATTTATTTACATCAAAATGCTTTGCAGGTCTATCATCTCTAGTCACAAACCAGTCATCATCAGTTAGCCTGTGTCCCATCCCAACAGACACACCAGAGAAAAAAACTTTGCAGGTCCTATGAGAGAGAGAGAGACTCTTCAATTAACTCAAGTATAGTAATGCAACATTTTATTGTCAGTAACGGTAACGGGGAAAAAGTAATTTGTTTGATTACTTTTTACTAAAAAAGGTAACACCTATATTCCCATCACTGCTCAAAACACGTCTCAAAACACTGACGTCTCAAAAAACTTCTAACGGCAGCAGTGACGCGGTTTCTTTACCAATTGCCGATTGGCTCTTTTATTTAGAAGGTGGGACTTGGCAGGACGCCATCAGTGTTGCCAACTTGGCGACTTTTCAGACCCCCTTAATGACGTTTTTTTTTAAAAAAGTGCCTAGCGACAAATCTAGCGAGGTTTTTGGACAAACCTCTGTCACCAAAAGTCGCCAGTACTGTGAGTGCGAGGTCTTGCTTTCCCACTGTAGTCACACCTCTCTCTGCGTCTCCTCTGTTCAGTGAGTGGCTGAGAGGAGCAGCAGCACATTCCATTGACCGCACGGCATCTGACGTGAATGAGCGATCTACACATGAGCACAGTGTTGCCACGGAGTTATCACTTATCTGCTTCTCCTTTGTTTTATATTTAATAAATTTTGTTTGACTGTTTTGAATTCCATTTTTCTCGTCTGCTTTATCCTTTATACTCACTATATTGTAGAGCTAAAGTTCATCCAGTTTCCAAACTCACTGAATTAAGGTAATTTACACAAAAGATGTAGTCATTCATTATATTATACTCGTGCTGTTGTCTAAAATTTTTTTTAAAATATATATAGGAAATTAGCTATAATATCGCCGAAAGTCAAATTGTTCTATTATATCAAAATACAGTATGTGAGCATGGATTAGGAGAGAAAAAACATTAGGCAGGCAGAATGCAAGTACGACGTGATGATGTCACGAATATGCTAATTGACGTATGACGTCATCTAGCGAACTTTAGCAACTTTTTGGGCAGGCTTTAGCTACTTTTCTTTGAAAATAGTTGGCAACACTGGGCGCCATATTGCAAGTTGCACTTTCTCCCATTCATAGTAATATGAGTGCACTATCTTTGTGTACCTAGTCTTTGATTTTGTAATGCTTACTTTTCTGAAATGAGTGCTCCTTGATGAAGTATGTGGCCGACAAATGCAACCTCTTGAGGACACCAAGAATTAGAGAATTGAGATGTCATTCAAAATGCCTAAATTTGATCGGTTTCTGTGTCACAGGCTGGAGGACAGAGGAACGGGGAAAACAAGGAAGCATCCATTTGAGTACTGAGAAGCACCCATAGATTTTGAAGGAAATCTTGCTTACCAAGTTAAAATTAAACCAAGATTAAACATATAAAAGGATCTCTGTTGCCCCTTGAGTATTGGAGTTTGTTACAGCCACAATAATTCAAGAATGTGTATTGATTAAAACTTAAATGGGTGCTTGCAATGCATTGGCAAAGCATTCACATGTATGTTTGCGTATACTTGACTGGGTAACATAATTTTGTATGTTTCTGGCTTTAATGTTTAGATTTGTTTCTTGTAAAAAGACCTGTTTGGCTTTATCAGGAGGGCTTGTGCTCTGTTCAGTATTATCCCTTGAAACATGGCCTCTGCCCACAGGATAAGGTCACTGTGGTGATAATTTTCCCCCTACTCCCAAAATTGGTATCTATTTTGAACTCCAGCAGGATGGCTAGCGATTATGTTGACTTTTGGAAACAAGGGCAATTTTCTGTAGCTACTTGCTTACAGTGAATTTGGAAAACGCTGAATCTAATGCTGTTTGTGTGTCTTTGTGTTTCTGTTTGTGTTTTCTGCAAGATGGTGGTTGTCTCAGATGATGTTCACGAATACGCCGTTGCCCTGAAGGACACGGAAGAGAAGATCGCTCGGTGCCCAAGCAGAGTAAGAACAGCATGTCAACAATTTAATGTTTATCTATAGGGAAACACATGCTTATGTCTCAACATATATCAGCATATCTATATGAAACTAAACAAAACTGTGAAACACTGTGTTGAACAACCATCAAACAGCCACCCAGGACACCCTAGCAACCACGTTTTTACAGCCTTAGATACTTAGCAATAGTGGTGCTAAACACTTAGCAATAGTGGTGCTAAATTATTGTCCTAAAAACCACTCCGAATACAACTCACCTAAAATACCTGAGCATTGTGACAGGAGTTCAGCATGGGCTTATTATAGATAAAACTCTATGCTTTTTGTCTGTCGCAATTAGCATTGCATTATTTATTCTGATTTCTTGGTTGAACCAGGTAATAGAACCATACAGTGCTTCAGCACTTTTATAGGCTGCAATTCATTATTAGTAAAGCTTCACAGTATTTTTCTTTTAATAATTTACACTTTTTGCTTTCATTTTTTATTTTTTTTGTATTTAAATGCTGAAAATGTTTTATTAGTACGCTCTCTATTTTATTAGTATTTATATGATTATTTTATTTTGTGTGGCAGAGGCCAGACATTCTAGAAGAGTTGCAGAAAAGCCAAAAAGTGTTTGCTGAAAAGCTGAACCACCTGAGTCGTAGACTGGCCTGGATCAATGCCACCATCTACTCCAAGGTACTGCTGATGGCACTGGCCAAAAACTGAGGAAACATAGGGTGAACCAACTGTCTCACTAATTTTAAGCAGTGTCATTTTTGTATATACAGCATGGGATATAAATTTAATGTTGAAATGCCCAAGACTGTCAAGGGTTTACAATGTGCCCCATGAACGGCAGACATTAGAGTCAGCCTTGAAAAAGGCTCTTTAAAAGGGCATTTCTGGTAAAAGGGTAGCCAATAGCAGATGTAATTTGCATATAAAAGCCTTTAAAGATACAGAAGCAAAAATGTTAATTCAGGGGTGTCCAATCCTGCTCCTCCTCATTTACTCACCCTCAGTTTGTTCCAAACCTGTCAATGGCTATCGTCAATTGTCTGGTTCCCGACATTCTTTAAAATATCTTCTTTTGTGTTCAGCAGAAGAAAGAAAGTCATTCAGGTTTGGAAATACTTGAGGGTAAGTAAATGATGAGAAAATTTTCATTTTTGGGTGAACTATCCCTTTAATTCTATGGTTCAGAGAGAGGCATTGCCTGCAGTTTTTGGGATTTTCTGAAAAAAGTTTAGTTGGAAGCATGTGTTTATCCTGCTTTATTCAAATAATATTTGTGAATGTAGGATAAGATGCTGGACGTATACTGGCTCCTTCGAGTGTGCATCCGTACCATCGAGCATGCGGATAGCACAGGTTCCCTGTTCGCATTCATGCCCGAATTCTACCTCAACGTGGCCATGAACAGTTACAGCGCCCTCAAAAACTACTTCAGCCCCTCCAACTGCATGGAAGAACTTCCAGGTCACTGTCAGTTATTACTGTTAACAACTACTTCTAGTGCAAGAATTTTAAAGATTCTCAAATGTAATTTGAATCTGAACTTTGACCTTTCCAGAGCACACTTATTCTTTTATGTCATGTTTATCACTCTCAGGTTATGAAGACACACTCGCACAGCTCGCAGCCATTCTCGCCAAACACTTTGCAGATCCACGCATCGTTGGGACGGGTAAGAACCTCTGCCTTCTACCCGACATATACAGATATACACCGATCAGGCATAACAGAATAACACTGATTGGGTCCTGCCATTCATGTGGATGTTACTTTGACTTGTACCACCTACCTCAGCATTGTTGCAGACCATGAACATCCTTTCATGGAAACGGTATTCCTTGATGGCTGTGGCCTCTTTCAGCAGGATAATGCACCCTGCCACAAAGCAAAAATGGTTCAGGAATTGTTTGAGGAGCACAGCAATGATTTTGAGGTGTTGGCTTGGCCTCCAAATTCTCAATCCAATCGAGCATCTGTGGGATATGCTGAACAAACAAGTCAAATTCATGGAGGCCCCACCTTACAGGACTTCTGCTGCTAACATCTTGGTGTCAGATACCACAGTACACCTTCAGGGGTCTAGTGGAGTCCGTGCCTCGATGGGTCAGGGCTGTTTTGGCAGCAAAAGTGGGACCAAACACAATATTAGATAGGTGGTCATAAGGTTATGCCTGATCGGTGTACACGCTATAGCTGTTCATTTGCTTTGACTAATTCTTATCTATTTATTCATCCATCCACCCAACCTTTGGTCCATCCGTCCATCCTTCGATCCATCTGTCCATCCTTTCATCCATCCTTCTATCTGTCCGTTTGTCCATCCATCCATCCGACAGTCTATTCTTCAGTCCGTTCATTCGACAGTTTTTTCCATTTATCCATCCACCCACCCTTTGGTCAGTCCGTACATCTGTCTATCCCCCGTCAGCCATCCATCCATCCATCCATTTATCTGTCAGTTCATCTGTGCATCAGTCTGTTTTTTCATCCATCCATCCATCCATCCATCCATCCATCCATCCATCCATCCATCCATCCATCTGTCAGTTCATCTGTGCATCAGTCTATTTTTCATCCATCCATCCATCCATCCATCCATCCATCCATCCATCCATCTATCTGTCAGTTCAAATGTGCATCAGTCTATTTTTCCATCCATCCATCCGTCCGTCCATCCATCCGTCCATCCGTCCATCCGTCCATCCATCAGTCCATCTGTGCATCAGACAGTCTATTTTTCCATCCATCCATCTACAGTATCACCTGTCCATCCATCCCTCTGTCAATCCATCCAACCCTCCTATAATCTGTTTAATTTCCATTCATCTGTTCTTCCATCCTACAGTCTATTAGTTTTTCCGTCTATTCAATCCCTGCCATCTATCTTTCCATCCTACCTGCCTCTGTTAATAATCTGTTACTAATAACTGCAGAAAAAAAGCGGCCCAAAAATAAATAGAATAATTAATTCGTTGGCTGTTTTAATGGGAATTCTTTAACCTAATATAACCGTTGGCTTGTACCGTTCATCACATTGGTTCATTTCTCACGTAAAGGTATAATTAAAAGCTTCCTCTCTCAGCTCTCAGGCAACATGAAGTCATTTGCGTGATGAGTGGTAGCCGCAGTATTTTCTTAATCCTGTTTAAGGTTAGGACTATGAAATACTCACGACTCCTCAATCATGAGAGATGTGCTATGCAAATGAACAGATGTTATTAGACACGACCCATTTGTTTAAATTTCATTTCAGCCTAAAGCAGCCTTTTTATTATATTCGCACTCTGTTATGCTGATGTATTTTGTTTTTTTTGCATATTTATCTTGTTTTCTGTTACCAGATACTTCATTTCTAACAACGGTTGTTGCACAGTCTGTTTTTAATATGGATTAGTTTTACATTTCAGCTGGCTTTTTATATCTGAATAGCTTTTCTTTTGTTGCCATGTCTAGTGATTTAAATTATTTTTTATTTTTTTTGCCTCTTTGTTTTGATCAAGGATTTTTTTTTTTTTTTTTTTTCAACAAAGGGAAACTGAGGTGTTAGGAAGTCATTGAAGCTTCTAGTTTCATTTAAAATAATAGAAGTGAATGCAAATAGATACAACAATCATGCATGCAAATGCAAGAAAGAATTCCTTTTTAAAGATGATGTGAATTGCCACTTGCATTTGCATTCCCCTTTAAAAACGAATTCCCATTTTATTTGTGTAACATATTTTAGAGTAAACCAGGATATACAGAGTGGGACTAGATTCAGTTTACAATGAATTGATTTAATCATTCTCTTCCTATTTAAATTTCCTTCACAGATATTAAAGATTCATTGATGCAGGCTTTGGCCAGTTATGTTTGTTACCCACAATCCCTGCGTGCTGTCGAGAGGATCCCAGAAGAACAGTAAGTGCTTAAGTGCTTAAGTTCTCATTAAAATGCAGTGATTAATCTGTTTTTTGTTAATGTGTTACTTGTTTTCATTTCACCTTAGGCCAGAAACTTTCTCTGTGCACGTTTGCAAATGATGAAGTGAATGATAACATACTGTTAGTGTACAGTCCTTAGTAAATTTAAAGTGTGTTTTTGGGTTAAACAGGATGTCATTTGGGTAGCTAGCTATAAAGTGCCACCATGGCACTACTTTTGTATTGTTTTGTTCTTTTTTTTTCTTCTTTTTTGATGGTTTTGTTCTTTGTTTTTAAGGATTTTGTATTGTTTTTGATGGTTTTGTTTTGCTTTGTTTTTGGTGGTTTTGTTTTTAAATAGTTTTTGATGGTTTAGTTTTGCTTTGTTTTGGAAGGTTAGTTTTGTTTTTGATGGTTTTGTTTTGCTCTTTTGTTTGGTTAAAGGTTTTGTATTGTTTTTGATGGTTTTGATTTGTTTTTGATTAGTTTTTGATGGTTTAGTTTTTCTTTTTCTTTTTTTTTTCTTTTTCTTTTGTTTTGGAAGATTAGTTTTGTTCTTTTGTTTGGTTTTTGATGGTTTAATGGATTTGTTTGGGTTTTGATGGCTTGTTTTTGTTTGTTTTGTTTTGAAACACATTATATCAATCTAGTAACTTGGAAATTATGCCCAATCATGAAAGACCTGTGCAACATGATTCCTAAAAATAGCATAAAATCAGCCAATTAGAGTGAAGCTTGCCATTTTGAGAAAGCTCCTGCAGATGCACGTGCATTGTGCATCATACAATCTAATTTTCTTGTATAATGTCTTTTTTCTTTGGTTTGGTATTTTGTGCATTTTCTTTTTCTTTTTTTTTTTTTAAATTTGTATAATAATTAAGATGTAATATCTCTCAGGCGAATGGCTATGATGAGGAACTTACTGGCTCCATATGAACAGAGACCTTGGGCTCAGACCAACTGGATCCTGGTTCGTCTTTGGAGGGTACGCTGCATTTCTTTTACTGCCTCACACGGTCCTCCCCCCCACCCCCATTCCACTCACTTCTTTCTTTTTATCTTTTACACCCCCCCCCCCCACCCCCCCCCCCCCCACCCCCCACCATGCCATTATATTCCAGCTCAGAATAGGTGCATTATATCAGAGCCATTATGCAGCATAATGCATAATGCTGTTTCCATTCAACATTTTGAAATGGGCCTGACAAACCAGCTACTCCCATTTAGTTGTTTAACATTTATTATGCTCTAGGTGGCAAAAAAACTGTTTAATTATTTTGTATCTCTTAAAGAAAGCCTTATTGAGTTTATTCATCCGCAAATGTTCCTCTGTTCTTGATAATTTTAAGAGTTTATTGGACTATTATTCTGTTGTTGTCATTTTAATTTATAATAAAAATCACAGATCATTGGTCAGAAAAGACTGTGTCTTTCCATTAGCCCTTTTAGGCCACACACACAGGCTAAAACAGGTTGCCAACTCTTCTTAAACCTCTTCTGTACACACTTTTTATCGCTAATCCGCTAACCATGGGTTAATGTAGTCATGGGTTATTTAATGCAGCTTCATTATTTACATGAGTGACAGTTGCATTCTACAACAATTTTATTTCTGGCCACACTGAACAACTAGTTTAGACCTTAAAAAATGCATAAAAACATTTGAATGCTGCCACAACTACCACAACTTTGCAGTCTGTACGTGGTCTTATATTTTATTCCTCCTGTCAACAGGGTTGTGGCTTTGGCTACAGGTACACACGTCTGCCTCATCTGCTCAAGACCAAACCGGAGGACGCCAACCTGCCCAGCCTGCAAAGTGAGTGACTGGCCTGTCTTCCTCCATCTTTATTTTCAGCCCATTTTCAAACTTTACTGTTTTTCTGAAAACGCATTCTTTACTTTTCTGTACCCTTTTATTTTTGTGTCAGTCTCTCAGTCTCAGTCATCTCCCTCTCTCTCTCTCTCTCTCTCTCTCTCTGGCTTTTCTCTCACTCTTTATAGTTATTATATAATTTGATATTAATAACATGCTTTGTAAAGATTAAATGATTGTAATATAATTAGGAGTTTGGGTAACACTTTAGTTTAGGGTCCAATTCTCACTATTATCTAGTTGCTTATTAGCATGCATATTACTAGGATATTAGCTGTTTATTAGTACTTATAAAGCACATATTAATGCCTTATTCTGCATGACCATATTCTACATCCCTTACTCCTACCAATACCTAAACTTAACAATTACCTTACTAACTATTAATAAGAAGTAATTAGGTTTATTAAGTTTATTGAGGCAAAAGTCATAGTTAATAGTTAATAGTAAGAATTGGACCCAAAACTAAAGTTTGACTGGAGTTTTAATTGATTAAAAATGTAATCAAATCAATGATTAATTAATTGAATTAATCTCAATTAATTGCATATATCAATATACCATCATTCAAAGGCATTATATTGAATAGGATGAATGCATTGAATAGACAAAAAGTGACTTTAGAAGTATATGCTAATAGGATCTCTCTGAGTCTGTCACAATAAAATCACTCTTATTGATGTTCCACAATGCTTTCCCAATCAAAACCCAGAACACACTAGATGCAGTGACTCATTTATATTTACAATAAGCAGTCAGAGCACAAACACTCAAGAGCCATTAATCATCATAAGCACCTTATAAACAGTAATATCAATCATTAAAAAGTTTTTCTGCTTGTTATTTTTCTTAGAAATTTCCTTTAATGATGTCAGCTTCTTAGAGTAGGTTTGTTAGATTCTTTGCTAGGTATACCAATACTAATATCAACCATACCATAGCCTTACTGTTGTAACTAACTGATATATGTATGTATGTATGTATTGTTTGTTTGTTCATTTATTTACTTATTTATTTATTTTATTTCTTTATAACATTTATTCAGTTAAAAAATTGGTAAGCGCTTTGCAGATTTTGCCTAAATAAAGTCGCTAGTTTGGGGCCAAATGTTGGCTTATAGTTATTGATAAACTTTTATTTTTAGATTTCCATAGTTATTAGATTATACTTATATACCATACATTTAAATAATATTTATACTTTATTACAGTATTGTGGCAGCAGGATTAAATGATTGAGCTTGATGAATGCAGTCAACACTACATATTTATTTCATGTCTTGCTGTAGAAAGGGTCCAAATGATGTAATTTCTGTCTGGGTATCACAACAGAATGTTTCAGTTTTAATATTCCCTAACAAGGTTGCAGTCAAATTAATTGAATATTATTTCAGCAGAGTATTTACAAAAGCTGCATGCACAATTGAGTGAGTGGACAGTAAGATTACTATCGGTCTTGGCATTCATTTAACATCAAATTATGTTTGTTCATTGTTCCTGTCCCTGGAATCTACATCCCCACTGACATTATTAGGAGGTTTAGATATATAATGTACAGATGTTGTGATTTTACTAGTGCGGTTGTGACATCATGCTGTTCTTCTGTGTGACTGTAAAAAGTCTCCTTGCTTCTAACTCATTAAAGCCAAACTTTGCACCTTCATGTGCACCCACGGTCTTTGAGGATGTGACTGTTCACTCGTCCGTTGTTTTTTTTTCAGCAGCCTGTCTGATCAATACTTTTTAAGAGACTATCCATCAAGAGATATTCCCCTTATCAATTTACTTTAAAGCTGTATACTCTGAATTTAATCACTTACAATTCACTTCCAGCCTATTTTTTGATTACATAAAAGATGACCCGCTCAGTGTATTGGCATGTCCTTCAGGAAACCATAATTCTGGATGGTAAAACCATGTGAATTGACGTCTTGCAAGTCTCTTGTTGCTTTTAAAGTCAACATGAAACATTCACGACCGATTTTTACTTTGGTAATGTGACTTATTCCAGAGGGAAACACGATGTTCAATAAAAAAATGTGTACTGCGGGATTCAATTTTGCTATTAGGAATTGATTGGATTGTCAGAAGGGTCGATTTGCATACCAGAAGAGAGGCTAGTAGTGCTTAATCAGGAGGCCAATGCTTAGCTGAGGGAATAAATTGTGAAGTTGTCTTTGTGAATGGACACTTGTCTTGACACTTGAGGTTGTCTTGTATGTGATGCATGAATTCCTTCCCTGGTCTGATGAGTCTTGTCTCAATGCTAATTCCAACTTTTTTTCCGCTCTCATTTGCATGACATCCAGGGGATTTGTCAATTGCTAGCTTTCAAAGTAAGTTTTGTTCCCATTTGGTAGATTTCACCTTTTGCTGACCCTTATTAAACACTATCCTAAGTGCCAGTCTGCTGTGATGTAGCCTCACTGACTGACGCAAGCCTAAATCTGGCTCAGAGCAGACTGATTTGCGTTTAGGATTGTGTCCACATGACCATTTACCCAGTCTTACAACTAGTTGTTGTGCTGTTTTGTGCCATTTTTGAAGATCAAGTTTAGCCCAATTTTGTCATGTTTGCTCCCTCAGACCCTTCTAGCTATGTCTTGTCCTTGCCAGTAGTTTGCTGTTTTTTCCCCTCCGTAATTGTGCCAATTATCATGTGAATAATGTGTCACCTCTGTGTCCTACTTACTGCAAATTATTAGTTAATTATGCTGCTCAAAATGCTGGCCACAGTCCAAAGTTATCAGAATCAACATTTGGTTAAAAATATACTGGTAATATACTGGTAACTTTCGTTAGTCTTACAAAAATTTACCACAGTGCAGTGTCCACCTAAACATCGAAGATAACTAGTTGACTTAGTGATCTGGTTGCAGTAGTGCTCTGGTGGCAAGATAATTATTGAATAACAACCAAATCTTCAGTATGTTTTTCACCCAAAGCTATGATCTCAGAAGAATTAAGCACACAAATTGTGGACTACTTTTATGGTGGTTTCTCATCTATTTTGGAGCTTTAAAGCCCCTGTCCTCAATTGTAATTGCTTGAAAAGGAGCGACCAACACATTTGGCAAAATGTATCCTTTTGTGTTTCATGGAAGAGAAATCAATGCAGGCTTGAATTGAAATGAGAGTGAAGTAATCTTTTAAAGGTTTTCCTATCCATTTTGTTTATCGAATCCTACCTTAAAGCAATTTCAGATTGAATTGACTCTGCTGTAACCGAGTGATTGCTTGCCTCTCAATGCCTGGAGTTCTGAAACGTGCGTTCCATGCCATAGTTGCCTACTACCTGGTCTCGCTTATGGTCTTTCTTTCTATGTTTATTCCTCCCTTATTGCCCCTGAGCCCTTATTTTCCAAGCTGCCACTTACATGGACTTCATCTAATTAAACATAAAGGTTGCATCTCTATCAGAGACCTGCACCTCAGCGTCTAATGATTAGCTTTATTTAGAGCTTTATTGCCATTGCTTGCTCTTGCTTTTAACACTGTGCTCAAAGGCTTTTAGTGTGTTTGCGATCGCTGTACTTTTCCAGACAAGGTATTAAATTACCCAGTGTCCTCTTTGTGTGCATATAACGAGAGAGAGTGCCCTTTCAGTGTTCTCCAGATGCGGTCAGATAGCAGTAATAGAATGGCAAGGGGGCTGGGGTGATGTTTTCCCATCACCCCTTTGTTTTGTTTTTTCATTACTTTGTTATTTGGTGTCGTCATTCTGTTCTAATGTAATGTGCAGATCTGATTATTTCCCCTCTCATACGTACATGCTGGACTGGTATTTGCCGTTGTCTCATTATTGAGTAAACAGGGTTGTGGGTGGAGAAAGGAAAAAGGTGGAGTTTTCATGGAAACATTTGCTTCAAGGTGTTCTCATTTGGTCTCATTTGAACGACTGCCCCTCCTCACACCAGCACCCTTTGATTGCCTCTCCTAGGACAGAAGCATAATCACGATCCCTGTTGGGCAGCGGTGATGAGGCATACCTGACTGGCACCTCGTCACCACTGCTTTTTAAATACTCTTCTCAAGAGACCAGTCTTTTCCCCAGTGCATGCATGATGGTTTCCCCGTAGGTCCAGGAAAGGAGTAGGTAGGGAATCCCATGGCACCAGAAGTAGTCACCTTACCTGCTTTCCAAGACCAAGGTAAACATTGCAGCTGACCAACCAAAACTCGGTTGTGTGATGAGGTGTAGCTGAAGTTGCTAATGCCTCATCACTGCTGCCTTTAAATACAGACAATGTCTGGCCTAAAGAGCCCAATCTCTTCCCCAGTGCAAGAGAATCGCTTGACACCAGAAGTAGAGTCAGCTTACGTGCTTTCCAAGACAAGCTACGCTTTGCATCTGACTGACTAAGAGGCCAGCCATTTGATGAGGTGCAGTTGAAGTTAACATCGCCTTGTCACTACTGCCTTTAAATGCAGAGCATGTCTTTCCTTGAGAGACTGGTCTCAATGGTGCACGACAGTGTCCCTGTAGGTTCAAGAAGGAAGCTGGCAGTGAATCCTACACTACCAGAGGTAGAGTTGCCGTACCAAGTCTCCGACCGACTGGCTTACTTTCCTTGAAGCCAAGTTGTCACACTTTCAGAAGAAATGCGCATAAATTGTACCTTTAGGATTAAAATACCTTGCCACTGGGGTAGAAGTCCCAGGCACACTTTTGTGCATATATAAGACACAAAGGACTGCCTTTTTTTTGTTTCTGATGGTATTCGAAACCTGCCAACTCTCACTTTTCAGGCTTGGAGAGGAGAGTCTGTAGGCCACTGAACCCTGCCCCTGCCTGAACCTTTATTAACACCTCTAGACTCTCATTGTCCAGTTACAGTGATGACACTACATCCTCTTTCAGTTCAACTTCATTCTCCCATAGACTCTTGATTCCCCCTTTTTAATATTTTAAAATCATTTCAAACAAATTCCTCTCTTTGCCTCTGTATCTGTCTTTGCTCATCCTGCCACATGATGTAAGTGATGTCTGGTTTTATTTCTTAGCAAGAATCTCTGGTATTATGATTACATTAAGAGCACTGTATATCCTAAACTTTAGAAAAAAAATAAAAATGCTGGTTTGATCATTGTGGGTACGTTGACTGATCCACATTTTATCTTATACACAAACAGAAGGGCATGGCCTAAATTATTTTTGAAATAGACTATTCAATTTTTTTTTTTAGTATTATTGTTGTGATACTTAAGATTTACCAAAATAAGACTGGCACACTCTATTGAATAAACATGTTTTTCTCTGACTGGATACAGAGCCCTGTCCATCACTTCTGCTGCAGAGACACATGGCTGAACTCCTTAGTCAAGACAAAGACATGGCTGCCAGTTTTCTCAATAGCGTCTTAAACCAGCTCAACTGGGCCTTTTCCGAATTCATCGGCATGATACAGGAGGTAAGAAACATTTGTCGTCTCATCACTGATCTTCTAATGTGTAAGACAAACAGAAAGTCCCACCCCAAACTCCAGAAGCCAGAAGTGTCGACCCACTGAAAAAAAAAACAGCAATGTTTTGAGAGAGCCAGAGTAAATGTTTTCTTTAACCAAATCTCACACATAAAATCAAACTCTACTGGTTTAAAACTGTAGGGATCGTTTCCACCGCCCCACTGATTAGCCATGTAATACTTTAACTTTGCAATAACTCTATCAGAGCCTGTAAATTATTCATAATGACAATGTAATCACGACTGCCACTTGATATTTGAACTGAATTACCATCATCTTGCATTTTCATTGTGAAATTATTCTTTGCATAGTGCAAGTTACTCAGTCTTTGAAATATTCATTAGCTTTTAATTGTGTCAATAAGATGTGTCTAATAACGAGACCTCTGCAACTTTTTAAGAAAATGTGAGTGCTTACATGAAAATATCAACTCCACAATGCAAGGGTGTTGCTAATGCATTCTGGTGTTGCTAGGCTTTTGTGAAAATGTTCTGGGTGGTTGCCAGGGCATTGCTAAGGTATTCTGACTGGCGGGTGGTGTGTTCATTATCAGTTGATATGGTGTTTTGGTCGCTAGTACTTGGTAGGCCGTTGCTATGATATTGTGGGTTGTTCAAAGAGATTTGCTTGGTGGTTACGGGAGTATTTTGGATGGTTGTCAGGGCGTTGCTAAGGTACAGTTGCTAAGATGTATTGAGCGCTTGTTAGAGTATTATTAGGTGGTTGCTATGGTGTACTTCATGGTTTCTAGGGCATTGTTAGGCAGTTGCTATTCAGTAAGTAAGAAATGTATGCTTAAAGTGATAGTATGCCTTTCTTTAACAAGCCACATGATTTGAGGTATCATTCATGTTTGTTGCTCAAACACAGATACAGTTTACATTTAATTTATGTATAAACCAAAGCTTAAAACTTAAGATGACATAAAATGCTATTCTTTTGCTCCCTTGCAAGCACTGGTATTTCCTTCAGGAAATGCAAATGTAGTTTACCTTGCACTCCATTAACCCTTTTAACAACTTCATCCAGCTGCACACTAATTTGATCATTTGGACACCATAGACACATCCTTTTGGGAAGAGTAGCTCTCCAGCCCTTCCCGTGGTAGGGTTATTAGTAAACGCAGGCTTTGGAGTCTAAGGGGGAGATAGAGAAGAAAGCAAAACCTCCCTGATCTATAATGGTGGTGAATTAAACCTCAGACGTGAAAGCACTTTCTCACCAGGCTTTCTCCTCTACTCTTAAATCGGTGTCTTTCAGGAGAGCTGAAACGGTGAAACTCTGCTTATTGCAGATTGGATTGTGATTCGTATGCCACTTTGCCTGGAGGTTGACTGGCTCTTAGCAGCGCCTTTCATCTGCGATGATCCAGGAATTAAGAGGCAGTGGTCTCCAGGGGAATTTGTGATGTGTTTACTGCCTCAGTTTCAGTGACGCTAAATTGGAATGAAGGGTAGATGCAGGAAAGAATCTGATGAGAATGTCTAAGCATGTTTTTGTGTACTTAAGTTTTATGTCTAAAGAAATGAAGAGTAAAATGTGTATGGTGCTTGTGAAAAACTCACTGACATCATGCTATATTGTTGAGGGGTTTTACAAAGCATTGCTATACAGTTGTTCTGAGTGGTTTTTAACATGTTGCTATGCAGACACTAGGGTGTGCTTGGTCGTTGCAGAGTGCAGGGGGGTTGCTGGGTGGATGTCGGGTGGTTGCAGTGGGGTAGTTGGGAGGGTTTCTTGGTGGTTGCAGGAGTATTCCGGGTCCTTAGTCAAAAGAGCCCACAGTCTTATCCTCAATGTATTGCTGTTATTGTAAGTTGATTGTCAATGGGTTTTTTGTTTCATCATTTCGTGCAATAATGCAGTCCCATCGCAACAGTCTCATAATGTCTATTTTGACTTGGTGCATCTTTTTATTGTCTCTTCATGTCTTCATTTATTCCCTGTCAGATCCAACAGGCAGCCGAGCGACCTGAGAGGAATTTCGTGGACACACGGCAGTTAAAAGTGTGCGCGACCTGTTTTGACCTCTCTGTCAGTCTGTTACGGGTTCTGGAGATGACCATCACTCTAGTGCCAGAAATATTCCTGGACTGGACCCGCCCCTCTGCTGAGCTGCTGCTACGCCGATTGGCTCAGGTGAGAGTGATTGACAGCTGAGATGTTTTCTGAAGATGCTATACTAAATTATAAAGCAGCATTCAAAACTTGCAAAAGTGAAGTGAAATTCATTTTATGTTTACCATTAAGATTTTTCTAAAGTAGTTTCATGTAGAACTCTGAGTTAATGATCCTGTTTGAAGCAATTGCACTTGCTATTAAACATAAGATTTTTTTATTTTCTCAGACTAAAGCAGTCTACAGCAAAACCTAAATTAACAATGCTGAGAAAATGTGTGAACCTCAAACATTCTGCTTCAAAGGGGGTCATATCATAAAAAAGCGAATTTCTATCTTGAAATAAGAGGTCGGTGTACTATGTAGACAACTAACTAGACTAGTTAGTCTACTGTTTGTGTAGACAAAGATGTCAGAAACTGCCTTTCCAGTCCAGTGTTATTTTAGTATTATATTCTATTATATATTTATTAATTAATAATTTGAATTTTAGTTTAAGTTTTAATCATTTTATGTGCTTTTGCCATTTCTCTTTAGTTTTAATTTATTTTTATTTCAGTTTTAATAATTATAGTACTTTACCTTATTTTTTTGTTTCAGTTAATTGACAAGGTTAGAGTTGTCAAAAGTACTGACTTCGGTACCTAGTCGGTACTGAAATGATCAACGCTGTAAAAACGTTGTAAATAATCATCAGTGAAGCTCTTCACCGAGCACACAGATACACATGGGAGCGTTTGAAAGCAGGCGTCTGTCAGTGGACTGGTCTGCGATAGACGCCTGCTTTCAAATGCTCCCGCTCCCGCTTTCAAAGCGCTTTCAAATTCAAACGCTTCTGTGTGCTTTCGTTTACGTTTAATTTGGTGTCTTTTTAACTACTGCTCCAGAGGCATACAATTCACACTTTTTCAACATGAAGTCAAGACATTAAGGATACTAAATTTCGGACGGATATTGGATATCTCAAATGGTTTGGCCATGGCGAGGCAACATATATATGGCGAAAAAAGGGAAACAGGAAGTGTGTTATAACATCTGCAAACATTGACTGATTTTGATGAAACTTCAGCTGTGTGTTCATTGTAGGAGGCTGATTACATTTTTGAGACTATTGTGAGTCAAAGCCATAGTGCCACCAACTGGCAACAGGACTTTCAAAATGCTTTGAAATCGCCCTCTTATCTTTACCCAATTGACTTCAAACTTTGTCAGAATAATGTCAAGACAGATGTAGACGTGTAAAAGGATTCTTGATATCTTAAATGCTGTTGCTATGGCAACATGTCAAACTTTTATAATATTCTTGGGTGTTTTTAAGGCTCTTAGCATACTTCAAATTACATGAAACTCGACACACAAATCAAAGTTGTTGCCCAGTAGACATGGGCAAAGCATTAGAAATGGGCGGGGAGGAGGGGCTCTACAGCGCCACCTTTTGACAAAAGTTGGGGGGTTAGTCTTACCTATAGTCATCAAGCTTGACACATATATTGTTCTCATCAAGCTGGACAACTTGCTATTTTACAGTCATTAGCTCTGACCAACAGGAAGTCAGATATTTTGGTTTGAATGTGGATTTTTTTTTAATAATGAGGCTCTGATTTTTTTTTTTTTTTTTAAGTATTCCTATAGGAGATTCATGTAATCACCACTAAACTCTGTCAACATGAAACAAACACACTGAAGATGCTAAATTGCATAGTGTTGCCATGACGAGGGATTAAATTTATGACTAAAAAGGGAAACGAGAAGTGTCTCATGTCGTGTAAAATCATTGTTTGATTTAAATTAAATTGAGATTGTAGTCGAAGTCACCAGGGTGGTGGTGGCACCGGGGTTTTGGCCCGTCATCGCTGCTTGCAGCTATATTTTCAGTTTAAAATTGCCAAAAATTCATTTGAATAGTTTCAGTTTACTGTTTACAACACTGTTTCAGTCCATCCAGACTATTTTTTGCAACTAAACAAAACCAGTCATCAAGATTATCACAACCATGAGCTCATTAACCCATGACAGCCTTCATTTACATAGCAACATATGAACATAAGGCCAGTATGTGAGGTTAGCCAATCAGAGATCATTTAGATTTAGAGGTCTTAGATTTAGAGGTACAGTATCACAAACTCTGTGGCGAGTTCTGTGTAAGGTATTGCAATGCATCAAGTTTTCCAATTTTTGTCTTTGTCCATCATTGTACTTGATTTGCATATATTCTTTTAGTGAATTGGGTGCTTCAGCAGTGGAGATATCATGTGAAAAACAAGACTATCAATAGACACAATTCGTTCTTTGTAAATTCCCCCCAAAATGTTATTAAATTATAGAGTATAAGCAATTTAAAGCATAAAGTGTCATGGCTCAGCAGCACAAAGAATCTGTAATGGATGAAAGCTAATGGTCTGTGTTTATTGATCCATAAATGATGTCATTTTATTAAACAGTAAAAGTTCTTACAAGGGTGATTGAGAAGAGAACAGTCATAGCAAAAGGATGAAAGCCATTTGATGCTTTTCACATTTATGGGCACAGTTTTTTGATAGGAGTGTGTGTTTATTGACAATGTATGTGGCGCCACAAATAGTGCACACTTTGGTCTCCCATTACTTAACGCAATTAAAGGCACAAATCTCTTGTTTCTTGTATTTTTTTTTTTTTATGCACATGATTTTCTATGGCATTGGGTGATGAAATAAAATAATCTTATTTGGTTTTCTTAATTTTACACATTTTAGTGTTGACTACACTATCTCAGTTATTCAACCGAGTTACCACCAAGTTGTTGGAACAAAAATATCTTAAATTATAGGAATATATAGGAATATAAGTTCTTCAATAACAAAAATTAATGTTTGGTACCCCTGCTGAGTGACTGTTCAATTTAAGCTGAATCTGTAGTTTTGCAACCCTGCTACCCATTCTGGCATAGTTTTTTTTCTTCCTATATTTGATTTGAATAATAAAAATCATGGTTTTGAACTGTATCTACGCATCAAAATGTTTGGTAACAGGGTTGAAAAAAAAAAAAATCAAACGTCATTTAAAATACATGTAAAGACCTTATATAATATTTAATAATTTTTCTTAATTATCATTACATCTTGAGGTTAATTATCATTTAACATTTAATATTGTCAGGAGGTTACGTACATCCTTTTTAATTTTCAGATGCTGTTTTGTACTCTATTCATGGAAAGTGGCATGCAAATGAGGAGCAAGTGTATATTGTTCTCAGGGCCACTGCATGTTTTCAAGGCCTCAATTACAGAGGAGACAGCTTTGAAAGTGTATTTTCTGCTGGGTTTTTCTCTGAACGCTTACGTGGGCTCTATTCCCAGCAGAGTGTCCATTCACCTGCGGCTTGTAATCAGGCTTTAACTGAAGCACACCTGTGAGCACAGCAGGCATCCACATGTCCTTGAAGAGCAGAATCCATCCATTTAGATTTTTTTCTGTCCTTGAAGGATTTATCCTATCTTCGGATACAATAACATGCATTGTGCTATAGTAAACGTCAACAAATTGTCACCTGACAGCTTGGTACCTCTGAATTCAATTCTTGGCCACAGGATGTTGAGCTCAAGAGGTGTGCTAAAAAAGCGAAGGGAATAATTATTGCAGTCTGGTCACTTTGATTTATGACCAGATGTGTTTGAAACTGGATCAAGTGAAATCTGTTGATATTAAAGGAACAGTTCACCCAAAAATGTGAATTTTGTTATTTAGTCACCAACCATGTTGTTACAAACCTATATGGCTTTGGTTTCTTCTGCAGAACACAATGTAAGATATTCTAAAAAAATGTTCATAAATAAATATATATATATATATATATTATATATATATATATATATATATATATATATATATATTATATATATATATATAATATACACACACACACACACACACAATATTTTGGTTTAAAAACATTTTTATTATTTGTCTGCAGCTCCTGAACCAGGTGTTAAATCGAGTTACAGCGGAAAGAAACCTGTTCGACAGGGTGGTCAGCTTGCGCCTCCCAGGTAATTTTAACCAATTTCCTTCTTATGTAAGAAACAATAATGCACCTACATAAATGCAAATAGAAGCATTGAACTTGAACTGCATGCATTAGTACGCACTTGAGGATGCACTTGAATACAATTATATTTCTGAAACACTTAGTGTGCGGTACTGAATTTAAACCTCTCAGGTATTTTGGTTTGTCCTTGATCGTGTCCCCTGTAAGCCGAAATATGGTTTGATGTAACCCAACAGTCATCTTTTCACTTGTTCCTATTTATAGCAGCTTGTTTCAAGTCCCAGAACGAATAAAAAGTAATTTGATAAGCATTTTGCGACGTTCTTGACATCACCTCTGAAACCCTTTTGGAAGTTTGGAAAGTCAGCCTGCATGCTCAGGGAATGATATTAGATGAATAGTCAAGAGATTTCACGGCGAGTTTATATGAAAACATAATCCAATTAAGGAGCATACTGAAACCATCATCAGGCCAGTTTTTCATCCTTGACACTGCAGAACGTTACATTTATAATAAATGAGTTTGGGTCATGTTGTTACCTGAACTTTACCCCTAGATGGCCAAACAGAGCAGCGAGGCTTTCAGTGCATTTTAAAGTTGTTATTAGATGGCACATTTTGATGCATGTCACTGTGGTCTCGGATTCAGTGACCTACTATCCTACTCAAGTGCTGTTTAGTGGCTTTAATAGATTTTATTTATTCATCACTCTATGAGTTCTTCAGTCGTATTCATTATACATTTTATGATTTAGGGGTTTTCATTTTTTAGGGGTTTATGTAAGTCCATCAATGAACTTCAGAGTAAATTTGCTATGAAAGCATTAAGCTGTCCTTGGAAAAGTCAAATGGAATTGCCTTTTTTCTTAATAGCAAGATTTCTCCTTGCAGAAAGAAAATTTATCTAAAACTGAAATCACTTGAAATAGGCTTTTTCTTGGGAAGTCATTTTCTGCCTAACTAAATAAGAAAATTACATCATGCATACCTCATTTTTTTACTTGCCCAACCAAAAATTCCACACCCGTAAGACCTTCATCATCTTCAAAACACAAATTAAGACATTTTGATGAAATCCAAGAGCTCTCTGACTCATCAATAGACAGCAATTTAATTACCACTGTCAAGGTCCAGAAAAGTACTAAAGACATCGTTAAAATAGTCAACGTGACTACAGTGGTTCAACCTTAATTTAATGAAGCGACGAGCATACTTTGTGTGCGCATAAACAATCTCTTCTTTTCCCTGTCAGTCTCCTTATGCAGTTGACGCAGTAAGCACAGTGCAGAGCTTCCGTGTTTTACGTCAGAATGCTGACTCATTATTGACCGGCTCCTGTGTCAGCACCACACGCTGTGCTGCTCACGTGATCAGCTTTGGCCAGTACTGAGCTGTGTGTGTGTATAAATATTAATACAATACATATATACATTTAAAATGATGTTTCATATATATTTACATATTTAGAGTTGTCAAAAGGACTAACTTCGGTATCTAGTCGATACTGAAATTTTAGTACTTTGAGCGCTGTTGAGCGGATTCGTTAACACCTCTGATTGGCTATTGTGTTCACGGCTCATCGGATATGTCTGTGATTGGCTTCAATGATCAACGCTGTAAAAATGTTGTAAATAGTCATCAATAAAGCTCTTCACTAAGCACTTACACAGATAAACATGGGAGCGTTTGAAAGCAGGCGGTGTTCAATCAGAGGTGTTTACGAGTCCGCTCAACAGTGCTCAAAGCGTCACATTTTTAAAATTTTAGTACCGACAGGTACCGAAGTCAGTACTTTTGACAACTCTAGTTTGTAGTTAATTTTAAATGACAATTGTTGTGATTTAAAGAAAGATAAACAGTCCGTAATACATTTTAAGTATATAAAAACAATTAAAAATAAAATATATTTGAGTGAAGTGTAATCTGCACCTCTACCACCAAAGGGAATAGTAAAGAAGATAATTTTCAAACAAAATTCCCAAACATTGTCCCCTTCTTTCATTGGTCAGACAAACCGAGAGTTTGAGTCAGTGCTGTGTTGGGCTGATTAGGATTTTTGATTACATATTTTATGTATTTAATCAGAATCAGATCTGTTTTTGTTATAAAATATAAAACAAAAAGTAATTACCTGAACCACTAATAAAACCATGTTTTATTTTCTGTTTAGGCCTGGAGAGTGTTGATCACTACCCCATCCTAGTGGCTGTTACAGGGATATTAGTGCGCATTCTGGTCGACTCCAATAAACAAGGGTGAGTTTATGGCTTTGTATTTCTTTATTTTTCCATCTGTATTATGGGCTTTCCATATTTATGGGCACGCTTACTGATGTAGACTAAGAAAAAACACATTAAAGTAATAAATGGTCGGGCCGTCCAGCCCTGCATTGTAGTTTTACAGAAACCAAGCATCTGTTTTGTTTGTTTCTGTCTGGATTTGGTCTATGAGACTCCATGCCATGTGTTTCTGGTTCAAGTGCCTTTTCAAAGAGCACATTTGTTGTGAGGAAATGGGCGCATGGCAGAGGTTTGTGTGTCTTGGAATGAGTCTGTGTGCCTTTGCTCTGAGTTCCAGAAGTAATCGACAGTTAATTGCATGTTCTGCTGCCTGAGGGAAGTCTGACACCCGTGTCCCTGTTGTGTGTCTGTGGGTCAGAGCAACAGGATTCAGGACAGAACCTGTCCTGTGGGGAGGTGAAATCTAATAACGAACTCCTGTTGAAAGAAATGAGAATTCTGAGAGAACAAAGAAAGGACAAACGGGGTCTCCAATTTATCATTGTTGCTCTCATGATTTTTTTTTTTTTTTTGTAGTTGTGGCATTTGAAATTATTTCACTATAGGCTGAAGCTTTATGGCAATTTTGTTCTGTTTTGTTTTTTGTTTTTTTTGCGACTAATGACAATTTTTACAGATATTTTCTATCAGAATGCACACTACCATACTTCCTAATAATTTGTGCACCAGGAAATTTATTGAATTGGTCAAAAGTGACAGTAAAGACATTTATAATGTTACAAAAAGTTTCTGTTTCAAATAAATTCTGTTTTTTTAAACCTTGTATTCATCAAAGAATCCTGAATTTATTATTAAATTTAAATCAAATTTAGAATTTAATTAAAAAAATTGCATCCCCCCTCCCCACCATTCTAAACAGGTTTATTGTCAACCCTGTTGCATTTAAAATGTTAAAATTTGAGGTCAGCCTTCATTTCTTCTGTTCAGTCCGTTGAGGTCAGACGTCCACGAGAAAAAAAAAACATGAACACACTGAAGAGCTACTTTATAGTAGAAACTAGTTGTAATTCTCATTGAAAGAGACACTGACACTGTTTTTCATGTTTAATACTGTAAAGCTGCTGCTTTTAAATGGGACATCGAATGAAATTTTCACTTCTTTAGCTTTTTTTTTTTTTTCATTTAGTTAGGTTTCTGGCATGTCTGCCAGCTTAGAAAATAAATAAAACATGCAGCCAGTTTGTTATGGGCTGTCTGAGTCTGAAACTGTGTCATCCATCGAGCTGTTCCAATTTGCAGCCAATTTCTACCTAGATAGCTAGCCATTTGAATAAGACCACCTCCAAACAATATAGGGAGTCTTGAAAAAAAAAAAAAAGAAAAAAAAAAATCTGCTTGTGTGTTTCTTTTGTTTAGTGCTAGCAAACACCAACATCTGAGGTAGTAGCTTATAGTATGAGTGCCCAACATTAATTTTCATACATGAGGTAATAGCTTACAATAGATGTGTGCTAACATGAATTTTCATAGGAAATTGTGAGAGTAACCATCCACAATATGGTTGACTAATGTAATTCGTATGTTAGCTTAGATCTGAATGATGAATTTGCTGTTATCAATAGTCTAAATTGACGTATAAGAGTTCAACAAGACTGTATAGAGGTTCATCTGTTATTTGGCAAATGGGCACTTGGAGTTTGTCTATATGTATGTTAGTATGTTTAGCTGCGGCAGTTTTGTCACTAATGTAGAATGTTTTCTCAGTTTGCCATGTGTGCTACGGTGGACCGATAGACTAGACGATTTACGGAAGAGAGGAGCGGGATGAGCAGTAGCTCGTTGTCATTTAAAGAGACGTGCACTGAAATGGGTCGCTCTGAACAGAGCTGTTTTTGAAAAGGAAAAAGGGTGTTGTTTTACATGACCATTGAGGAATTTTAACCGAAGAATGTTACAGACATTTCATGAAGACCCTAAAGAATCATACCAACTGTGGAAAATGGGCGTCCGATGTCCCCTTTAAACAATCTGTTGTATAAAATACATAAACATGACATGACTTGCAAACATCCACATCACTATAACCAGATGCTTTCTTAACTGTTGTTTTCTCACTGCTGTCATTTTTGTTGTGTGTGTATTTTTTTATTGAGAGGAAAGCACGCAGCACATATTTAAATATTCTTCTAAACATTGCTTAGCGTTGGGATGTTCACAAACTGTATATCGCTGCTCACGTATTTCAAACTTCTTTTTACCAGAAAGTGAAGAACGAAAAATAACTTTGCTGTAAAATTATCTGGGCCTTTACTGTGATCCCCAGTGTCTATAGCTCTCATACTTTGGGCCTGAGATGGGAAAATGTGATCGGAATTCTTCATTTTTTTAAAAAAAAGAAATAAACAAATAAATACAATTTATTAAAATAACATTTATAAATAAAAGCTTAGCAAATGGCAGTATTTCTTGAGAATGAGTAATATACATTCTCATTGTTCACAAACAGCATAGTGAATAGTGTAATTATGCAAATTAGGACAGACTGCATTTTGTTATCTGTATTTTAAAAGCAAGAAAAAAAAAGCATTGCACATCCTTTCAAAATACATGTCTATCAGAAATTGATATGCAGCTTTGATATTTGTGTCGGTCATGAAATAATGAATTATACCAGAGATAACAAGGATCATGACGGAATTTGAAAGATGCTTCTGAGGATATTAAAAGGATATTCCTGCATGTTCCTGGAATCTGATTAAGCTATCTATAGATATGGTCACTGGACAGGCTTTTTATGGCATCTCTCTTGAACTTTACAAACCTGTGATCAGTAATGTTCCTCAGATGCATTGAACTTCCTAGACACACAAATGAGTTTGGAAATAGATCTCTGGAAGAATAATGAATCGTACTGTGATCTGATTTCCGGAAAAGCCTGATAGATGGCTCTCTATCATGGAAGACTTGATGTCTCTGTGTGAGCACTGAGCAGATGTTTAACACTTCACAAGCTTGAGAAGGAAGGGTTCTGTGGAAACATTCATTTTATGTGCATGAATCCAGAATGAATCAATGCTTTAGAGATAACATATAGTGTAGACAGATAAATTGCAGGCAATTTTAAATGGTTTCTGACAATAAAAGAAGAACTGCATTAAAAGCTTCACAGTGGGTTTATCATATTTTAATTTAAAGATAATCAGGCCACTGATTTCTTGTTTTGATATCACTATTGCATTCTCGCTGGTTTTAGGGTTTGACTGTTGCTACTCTTGTTCATTATTCATTATTTATGCATAGCTAATTTGGTAGTGCAGTGTTTATTGGTCAAGTAAGACTGTGCTCATATAAGGGAAATGGTTGTATTGAATTGTTCACATTTAAACCCAATGCAATATATAGTGCAATAACCAGCATCAATTTTTTTGTTTTTTTTTTTGTTTTGTTTAGTAAAAACTTTTGTTGATGTCACTGCAATTCCCATACTTTGATTAGTGCCATTTTCATATTTTTATTTTTATTTTTTTATTATTATTTTTCATTGCATTGCATTGCTAAGAACATACATAAGCAATGCCAGGGGTAAATACAATTGAGAGTACAATTGCAGGTTACAAAATCAGATAAATGTCATAGAAATGACACAATGAGACCGTTTTAAGGGGTTTGGAGTTGCTGGATGTAAAGAGAGTGTCCAAGTAGGATTTAAGTTCCTTATAAAATATAAAAAAGTAAGGCTTAGCACCCTGAAATTTACATTTATGTAAGAAAATTTCGCTAGAAAAATAAACACATTTATCAATAAATATTGGTCCTTTACATCTTTATCAAAGTTGTGCAGACCAAATAAAACATCTTTGTATAATAAAGAAAAACTTTGTGATTAAAAATGTGCGTGCAAAAGTACAGAAATCCTTCCAGAACAGATTTGTATAGGAGCATTCCCAGAAGAGATGAGAAATAGATTCGTCTTCAGCACCACAAAAAGAACATAAAGAATCAATATCAGGAAACTTTTTTTTTTTTTTTTTATATATATAAGTAAAGCTTTACAGGATACAAAAGATGAAGTAATTTGTAGGACACATCCTTGACCTTATTGGTTATTAAATATTTAGATGACAAAGTCCACACTTTCTTCCATGGAATATTGACAAATTGGCCATTCCAGTAGGACACAATGTAAGGACGAGAAGCAATCTCATTCTGAAATAACTGTCTAATTCTCCTGTTCCGACCAGAAGAGTTAAATAAAAAACAGATATTTCCAATTATCCAATCATGGTATCAAAAGGATGAGCAACTGACAAAGAAATCTGGGATCTAGCTGAGTCTCTGAGAAGAGTTATTGCTCCATAAGGAATGGCATCCATTACTATAGCAAAATCTTGTGGAGTGACAGTATGTTATACTTGTTTAAAAACTCTGAATATGAATACAAGTGTCCATCAGCATGGATTAATTGAGAGAGCAAAATACAATTATTATTCACCCAATCTGGGAAAAACAATTACTTATTTTTTATAAAGAATATCACAATTATTCCAAATAAAGTACCAGTGAGGACTAAAATTATGTTTATAAATTAGGTGCCAGGCCAAAAGTGCTTGTTTATGAAAATTAGATAATTTAAGGGGCAATTTAATGATGTTGTAGTTACAAAACAATAAGAAAGGGAGACCTTCCACCTTAGAGAAAACAAGATTAGGAAGAATATTCCAGAATGAAACAGGGTTTGTTAAGTACTGTTTTAACCAATTTATGGTTTTGAAAGTATTATTTAAGGAAGTAAAATCTAGAAAGTTTAGACCACCACATTCATAATTATTAATAACCACAGACTTTTTAACATAATGCCTCTTATGCTTCTACAGAAAATCAAATAGCATTCTGTCAATATTGTCAATTCTGTCAATTTAAGATTTAAATTTAAACCAGAAGCTTTAGAGTAAAAATGTATGTATTGTATGGCAATCGGAATCTGTGATTTATCTTTTAAAAACAGGGTAGTGTCATCAGCTAGCTGACTAATAAGTATATGTTTGTTGTCAATAGTAATACCTTGCAGCTGACTACTCAAAAGAGAGGAGGAAAGAAGTTGTGCAGCTACAAGAAATAAATAAGGGGATACAGGGCAACCCTGACAAACTCTACAACTGAAATCTAGGCGAAGTACCTGACTTAAGGTTGATGGAACAGTTGGCATTATTATAAAGAGTTCTTAATAATTTTCAGAATGGATCACCAAACTCAAGCTTTTGAAGAGATTAAAAAAAAAAAAAAATTGTGTTCAAGAGAGTCAAAAGCCTTGTAAAAATCGACAAAAAGAATAAAGCGGTCATCATTAACTAATTCGCTATAGTCTAATAAATCTAGAGCAAGTCGGATATTGTTTGATATATGTCTTTTTGGCATAAATCCTGATTGAGTCTCATCGATAACTGAACTTAGAATACACTTGAGTCTTTTGGCACAAAGCCCAAGCTAAAATTTTATAATCATTATTAAGGAGACAAATAGGTTGCCAATTATCTATCAAAGTAACATCTTTTTTAGGTTTAGGTATCAGAGTTAAAAGCCCTTGTGTTTAACTAGAAGGCAAAGTTTCTGACTGAATACTCTCCAAAAACATCTCTAGCAGGAATGGTGCCAATTCTTCAGCCAAGCCTTTGTAGAACTCGGCCTTTAGGCCATCGGTTACAGGAGATTTGTTATTTTTAAGGCCCTCAATCCCCTCAATTACCTCAGTGATGGTTTTATCGCATGCGAGCTGCTCATCTTTAGATATTTAGGGCTGAATCCTTACAGTAATTAGATTTATAAAGTTCTGAATAGAAATTACTACAAAAACAGGCTATTTATATCAAAATGCCATTAATTTGCAGCAAACTAATGGTAAGATTCTTAGAGTTGTGTTTTTCCATTCTAAAAAAATAAGCAGAGCTCTGTTCTCCTTGTTCTAGCCATTTCCTCCTTGAGGGGACATGGGAACTTTCAGCCTTGTATTTATAAATACTGTCTAATTTCGATTTGAGCTCTGCGAGTTCTTTCAGGTCAGTTTCTGATAAGCCATCCTGAGTTTTTTTGCCAAATGGCTACTAAAATGCCTAATGCACATTCCTACTTCATATTTTAGCAACTCCCAATTTAGGCCAAATTTTTTGTCAGAAGAAGCTTTCACCCAGTAGTATTGAATCAGAAAGGAAACAGATTCATAGTTGTGAAAGTCCATCTTGTCAGATTGCCGTGAAACACGCGACATCTCTTTCCTTTTGTCAGCAGTTGACTCCATATTTCAAATCTCAACGAAGGCAAAAAGATAGATGTGGGTGATTTTGCGCAAAAGTAATTTTAAGGAATGATGTTTATGTCGTTATAAAAGATTGTCAGCAGAGCTCTGCGAAACTTAGGTTAGCAGGTTGCCATCTTGGACTCCACCCCCAACCCCCCCCCCCCCCAGTGCCATTTTCATATATTGTTTTCCCCTCATATAGTTGTGTTGTGTGAAGCATCTATTTGTGTAGTATAAATATCTGTCTTTCAATAAATGAGGTCATCATAACTGCATGTGTAATAGTTATTAAAGTTCATGTTAAGCAATATTAAAATGTGTTTTGAGTTTGTCACACAATAGAAAATGTGTTATTAACCACACAGCCAAATTTGAATGATTTAAAAAAAAAAAAAAAAAAAAAATTGTCTAATGAGTCAAACATACTGATGCATATAAACAAAAGAATCACGTTAAAGGTTTGCAAAATTTAGTAGCGTTACTGTGGACTACCTACTAATTATAACATAAGGACAAAAGGCAACTTACACTCATTGGTGGGCACGTACTGCCGACTGTGGCACCATATGTCGGCGCCGCGAGATGGGAAGATAAAGGCTGAGGCGGGAGATAGTCGGTCTGGCTCCATTTCATCAGTTGTCGGTGGGAGATAGTAGGTTCACCATTCACCAATAACAGCGGATTATCAGTGAATCCCAGTGGTCTCTGATGAAAGTTTGTAAAACCTGCAGATGGCGGGTGTTGGCAGTGATTGTCAGTTCTCCATCAAGATGGAGATTGAGCTGTTTTGTGTATTATCGCAACCAGGTAATATGCATTTGCATGACGAAGGCATAGCTAGCTAGCACAATGTAGGCTGTAGTAACTAATAGTAATGACAGTAACTTGCGATTGAGCGGGCAAGACACTGATGCTAATACGCTGTTGTTATTATAGTGTTAGGGGCGGGGCCATGCTCGGTGGCTCCGGTGTGTACAAATGTACATTTTCATGTAGAAAAATATATAGAATTAACATATACAGAAATATAGTATGTCTAATTCATCATTACTATTTTCTATAGAGGGAAATACCTGACAGTGAATATATAAATTTTATATATATATTTATATAATTTTTTTTTGTTCTACTTTCTAGCAATAATACATACAGTTCTCGCCTTATTATTATTATTTTTTTTATTTTTTTTGGATATTGCACTTTTTCTAATTTCTTAGTATTTAATAGATATATTTAGATATATTTAATTGTCTCTTTACATAAATGCATATCTTACCTTTTGTATACTTGTAGGGACATTAAATTGCATGCATGTATATGTGTGTGTGTATATATAATATAATATAATATAATATATATATATATATATATATATATATATATATATATATATATATATATATATAAAATATGTATGTATGTATGTATGTATATATACATGTGTGTGTGTATATATATATATATATATATATATATATATATATATATATATATATATATATATATATATATATATATATATAGATCCCGCCTTAATTTTACCTGAGAATGAATTATATAATGCGAATCTTAACAGATCTTTAAGACCTTCTGGGCTGCTTTACATTTTTTGTACTGTTGCACTGTTGCCCACAGCAACTATACCAATTACCCACAATGCTGCTCCATTCCAGAGCTGTGGTGTTCTCTTATCTTCTCAAGATGGTCTAGCTTCTCTTTCCACGTGCTCCGATAAGACATGACCTTTTTCTTTGAATGTCACCAGTGTTCTTCTACTTGTTTCAGAAGTTCTTATAAGGTCTTTTTATAAGGTCGAACTAACCCTGTACATACACTGGAAAGAGACACTGAGTTTGTCAGGTCACTTGTGTTTACAGGTGAACATGCAAGATTGTGTCTTGAGAAGATGACCTTTCCAAACTTGATATGACTGCAACACCTCTAAGCTATGGCCAAAAACAACCTTTTTCCATGAGCGTTTAGAAGTGTGCAGCATGTCTGTACGTTTTCAGTTTTCTCGTTCTTGAATCGCTAATGGTTTGTTCTGACTTGAAAGCCTTGATAACCCAGTTTGTTCATAGATATCATATGTTCAGAGATATTGCATTATGATTGGCAAGAATTGCAATGAGAGGACCATGCTTTTATGGCCGTACAACTTCGCTTTCAGTTTGATTTATGCAGGAAAACTAGGTTTGGAAACCGTGTAGTCTGACTTGTTACAAATGACTCTTATTAGTTGTTTAATTGAAATGAATGAGTCAAAAAGACTCTGTTTGAATCAATTTAATGACTTGCTTGCTTTTTAGTGTATTCAATGAACTGCCTTTAATTTCTAATTAATTAATTATTCAACATTTAACTAAAATGTTGTTGTTTGGTTTACTTAAGTCAAATATTCTTTATTACCAAATATTCTTTAATTTGGAACTATTGTAATTGGAATTAAGGATGGTTAAGTGAAATCAGAAAGTTAAATTCTTTATGAATCTCATCCCTGCAGAAAACCCCATCTTATTTCACCCTGAATATATAGAGGGCAGAAAATTTCCTCCGAAACACCTCTGTTATCATCAGATGGTAAATGGGGAACAAACTGAACTCCGGCTAAATTTGGCATATTATATCCGGCACAAATTCGCTAATGAGAAAATAATTGGTGTGACACCTGGCACCTTCCCTCTTCCTGACTTCCTTCAGAAATCTACACTTGCTCGAGGTGTGGGGATGTAGTCATGGTTTGTTTCTACTTTATTTCTATTCTATTAAAATATCCAACTTAAAAAATGTGGACTGAGCTCATTTACTTTATCTGTATACATGTCATGCATGTTTTGCTATAAAAGTGTGCAACTTGTAAATTTTTTTTCTTCTTCTTCCCACAAATTTGATTTCAAGCATAGAAAATCAAGCTTGAAATTAAAAGCAGCCATTTTGAATGACTTAAGGTTACTGGTCCCTGATTATACATTTTGTAGTTTATTTAATGTAGAGTTCTCTGATTAAGTTGCATTAGCATTCAAATGTTCAATGCACAAACCAAAAGCTTTTTTATATTTTTCTTTGCCCCATGAAACAACCTCCTATCTCATTGAAGATTAGGTGATGTCAGAAGAAAACTTCAGCTATTTTTACTGGTTGTATCACTTTTCAGAAATTGAAACACAACAATATTTATACATTTATTTAACACACCATACTTCTTATTTCCTTGTGTTTGTATGAACAAATCAATTAGCTAGTCACGCTAGTTTCCCGAAACCGTATTGCCGCAAACCTGACGTTCAACCACGTTGGTGAATGACGTCACGCAGGTGGTGAGTAATAACTTCTTTAAATGAATCCGTTTGAGATCGAATTAAAGCTAGATTTTTTGCTATAAATTGCGGACATGGCATTAGTGGACATTCTCATTTTACTCAGTTATTTTGCTTTATTTCCAGATTAAGTCAAATGCTTTTTCTTATGTACTAGAGCACGTATGCACATGCGCACTCGTCAAAAACGGTGCTTTAAATCTCTTGACAACATTGTACTTAATGTCAATTTGCTTATTTTGCTCAAGATAACGATTTATTAAGTCCACATGTCATAAAAACAAGAAACTATGCTTCTAACCACAGCTCGAGAGCTGTCGTTTTAACCACACAAGTTTGTGGTGCAGTTTGTGAATGTTCGTTTGAACTATGGTTTCGGGAAATGCCAAATCATTGAACTATGTAAGTAACGATGGAACTTGTGATGTTAGTTGGCTAACGATGCTTTTGGGAAACGCACCCCAGGTTAATATAGGCAGAAACTAACAAGGTAATGAACAACAGCTGAATGTAATCATGGCTGATAAGTCCAAGCAGTGGATTATGGGAAATGGAGTCCGTGATAGTGAGGCAGTAGTCCGGGGTGGAGTGCCCTCTGGTGGCTATTAAGGGCACTCCAGTGGGTGATCATGACAAATATACATTTAAGAATATTCATAATGTAAAAATCAGAGTAAACATTTTATAATAGTCAGTATTTAAAGATAATAATCAGAAGTAGCATTTGAAAATGCAATGAAAATGCAATAATCATAATTTTTTTTTAAAACAATCATGATGTAATAATTTGAATAAACATTTTATAATAAGAATAAACATTGTCTAATAATTAAAATGTAATAATAATCAGAATAAACATTTTACACATTTCATAATAATCAGAATAAACATTTTACACATTTCATAATAATCAGAATAAACATTTTATAATTATCAGAATGTAATAATCAGAATAATCATTTTATAATGATTAGAATGTAATAATATTCAGAAATAGCATTTTATAAAAATCAAAATGCAGTAATCTAAATGAAAATGTAAGAGTAATCAGAATGTAGTAATTAGAATTTGATGGTTAGAATGTAATACATTTCATAATAATCAAGATGTAATAATCAGAATAACAATCAGAACAAACATTTTGTCGTAAGAATAAACATTTTGTAATAATTCAGATTATTATTTTTTTGTATAAATATTCCAGTAATATATTTAACAATGACCACTGTTTTGGTTGTGATTTGTCTGCTTAACACTCTAAATTGAACATCAGTTATGATTACATAATGGTGTGACCATTAAGTGCATGACTAATGAAATTTAAGCAGATGTATGGGAAATTAATGTTAGATCTTGTGTATAATAGTGCCAGGTTTGGCATAGCCCAGTCTTGACACTCTCAGTACTAGCCTTTACTATGAGGTCGGTTCTTTCAGCAATTGGGATCCCTATTTCATGTCCAATTAGTTCTTCAAATCTTCTGTCATCTCCTCCAAACTGCCTGTAATTTTCCACAAGAACCAAAGAGCTTTGTGGGACCTCTGCCAAGTTCCTCGGGTGGGGTTGGTCCAGCATCCCTTTGCTTTTAGTGTAGAGTGAAGGAACCACATTGAGCCACACCAACAAAAAATCCATTCCAAACCTATATGACTTACAGTACTTCTGTGGAACACAAAAGAAGGTATTTTGAAAAATGTCTTTTGGAAGTGGTTAAAATTGACTTCCTGAGGGGTTTAAAGTTGCTCTCCAGTTCTGCTCACCATCTTGGAGTTAAAAACGAAGAAAATTATGGTAAACGATGACATTTCTATCACTATAATGGAAAATAATTGCGCTAATGAGCTGTTCATTGTATCCTGTCCTTCAGAGGTCACTTAAAACGGTTCTCTTGAGGTCATAAAGCATCCCAGGGCACTTAACTTAAAAAATAAGGAGTGTTACCTTGGTTTCGACCTTGGTCTTTGGAATGATTTCCCCCAAAGGTCCATTAAGACCTTTTCTAATAATCTTTTCAATGTGAATTACCTCTCTTCTGTCCACCTCCAAATAGCATAATGGTGATGGACTGCCGCAGTATTGTCCATAAGTGGAGGTCAATAGAAGTTTAAAAAGTTCTGTGGCTGTACCATGGTGCAGTTATGATACAATGATAAAATCATGGTAAGTGGTGTTTTTGGTGGCCACTTTAGCACTGGTAAGTTATACCTTGAAAGGGTCCATCCATACAGAACTTGTTTTGCATTTTTTTAAAAGTTGCATTTTTATAACAATTAATGCTTTTCTGATGGTGCATTTTGATTCTATTAGTGTATATTTTGTACACACAACTTGTATATGCAACAACAAGTAAACATGTCAGCAGTGTTGATTTCATCTTGAACAAAAACTATTGCAATATCATTTTTGATCGTGATTGAATCAATTGACAAAAATATTGATACAAAGACGCATACTTGAAATTAAAGTGTGACACGGGAGTGGATTTTCAAACCTGTCCCGTCCCAATCCCACAAAAAAAATCCCGTCTCATCCCAATCCCATGGAAAAACTAGGGGAAAATCCCGTCTTGTCCCAATTCCAGAAAATTGACTCCCATTCATGTTTGGTTCTCTCCTTCATTGTCACAATTATACAGGGCTTTAATGTTGTGCGCATGCTGTGGCTTCTCTGCGTGAGCGCAATCTCTCTTCTGGATTGGGAATAGCAAAAATGCATCCTGTCCTAATGTCCTAATATTACTGCATATAGAAACCGCTGGCGACTCTGGCGAGATAGAATTAGCAATATAATATATAGTCTATATAGCAATAATAAATGTATGTGTATTTTCTTCATAATTTCTTCAGTCCCGATAGCAGAACCGTTAACGTCAGAGCTTATTGATAGGCTACACCATAATTTAGCCACGGGGCCCATTTAATACCGGGTTTCGGTACTTATCTCTACGCACACCAAAGCAAACAGAAGAGCATAAAAAGACAGGGAAACTAAAATTGAGTTCAAAATTAAAATATATAGTTTATTTATGTAAACTGTATTTGTGTATTGTTATTACGATTCCTGGTCCTGCCCACTCCCGCTAACATTTTTTCGTGCCCTGTCCCAATCACGTGATTAATAGTGATTTTGTTTCCCATCCCATTGGATTCCCGAAAAAATGTCAGCCTCTACTTGAAATATTGATTCAATATTGTGAGGAAAAAGAAATGTTGGCAATTTCTAAGTTAGCTTAACCATTACCCACTGAGTTTCTCCTTTTATATTTATTAACTAAAAGCAACACATATTATATCTTTAAGGATATTTTAAAAAGTAGATGTCATGAACATGTCCTCCGTGAGACATAGTAAAAGTCAGGTAAAGATGTCCGTCTAGCTCATGTTTACAATTAAATACAATGAAAGACAGTTATATCATGCTATTGAATGATTAACATGTTTATATGCCTTTGTACTTGCATGATAGCCCAAGTTACTTCAGAGAACATCATGATATTACCATGATATATATCCACTAGGGGTGTAATGATACACAAACATGATGGTTCGGTATTGAAGTCATGGTTTGGTACGGGTTCGGTACAGCAGGGGGGAAAAAAACTAAACATAAAAAAACAAACAACAACAACAACAAAAAAAAAAAACTATCTCTGCTAATGCTGTAAACTATATACAGGAAGCCTTTTCTTGCACATTAGCATAATATTAAAGATTACAATTAACAACAGAGCCAAAATTATTAAATTCAGTTGCTGTTTATTTTTAGAATAAACACTTCAATCAATCTAATTAAAATTATTTTTCTACTCTAATTAATTTTTTAAATATAATAATTTACACAGTTCAGTCTTAACTCATTTTCATGACAAATGTATTTAAACATATTAAACAATTAAGACATTACTAACAGGTAAAGTAAATGTAATGAATATATAAGCTAATATAGTGCATATATTTAGTGAAATGCTCCCTTAATTTCTTTAGTGAACTATCATGCTGTTGACACTAAATGACTTTCCTGAGGTAAATGTAATGCCATGTGAGATGATATTCTAATGCTGTTTTATTTATGTCTCTCTGCGGTTAAAACACTGGTTGAGAGATTACATGTAAACATATCTATGCATAGATCGTTTATCTTCTTCTCTGCTTTTTCCTGTTGTGGTGGTTAGCAAACAGCGTTGCATTACCGCGCACACCCCCTTCTGGATTGGAGTGTGAATCACCTGTGACCGACTGTATTCGTCGTCTGACTATATGCACCGATCTGAACCGAACCAAACTTCAAGATGAATACATGTGTAACAGTGTTACCTGTTACCCTTTTATTTTTGATCATACACACCACTAGGGAGCGCTGGAGCGATAAAACCCCAGGTATTTAAACTGTTAGGAGTGTAGAAGAAGTCAGGTTGTTTGGAAGAACGAAGCATGAGCTGTTTCTCAATATGCGTTCTTGTCTGTACTTTTGTTCTTGTGGACTTGTGAAACGTCATCAGTCGCTGTCCAAGTACTGTTCCAATTCAAAGTTCACATCTAGCCAAGTACATTTAAAATCTCCGGATGTGTTCTTGATCCGCCCCTTTTATCGAGGATTCATCGAGAGGTGACTTGTGCAGACTTGAGACAGCCAGGTATCCCAGAATGCATCTTGCATTAACCAGCAAACATCAATAGTAAAGGAGAAAACCAGCGTAATTTAAACATATTACTGTTATGTCATGATATGTAGTTTTAAGAGTTTTTCAGGTGAGAATGTCCTGGTTTAAAGCTCAAATGTGTGGTTTATTGATAAAGATAGATAGACGTTTTCAGAGTTGTGAGATCCAATCGAACTTGCCAAGTCCTAACTACCAAGGACGCAAGTCCGAACTTTGCGAACTTGGTATTGAGAAACGCCTATGGTCTTAACATAGCAGCTCCAGCAAAACTCATTGGAGTCCTGATTGAGAAACTTTGTTTCCAGTTCAATCATATGGGCTCTTTAAATGTTGCTTTATATTTTGGTGTCTTTAATCTGTATGAGTAGTTGCAAGGACACTATTTATATGGACATCAAGTGTTTTTCCCTATTGGATTGTTCACTACATTACCTTATGGATAATCAAATGTCCTGAGTACAAGGATTTGACTGTGGACTATTTTGTTTGCTGGATTATTTGAAGAGCACTTGAGGAGTGTTTTCTACTTTTTTTTTTTTTTGGTTCATTATCAACGGGACATGGATATTATCCTAAACATTGACTATTCAACGTGCTTGGTGATGATTCTATATTTACCCAAAGAATCAGTCATCTACAGCTTTGAACTAATCAGAAAAGCTTTGTTTTCCATTGTCATTGCCATTCTTTTCCTGTTGTTTCACATTACTTTATAGACAGTCTACAAGTATATTACTTTGATTTACTGTACTGATTTATTTCAGTTCATTCTCATGTTTCATGTTCTATTTGAGACATTCAATTTATATAAAGGTGGAAAAATATAAGTCTTGTCTTTGTTGTTTGTGACAATACACTGGGAAATAGATTAATATATATATTTTAGCAGTGTTAAGTTAATAGTTGGTGGGCCCCTCCTGTATTTCAGATATGTATAACTGCTTGCCACTACTGTTGACAGTGGTTATACATGTACCGTTACACCCTATAATATCCACAACTCCATTGTATTAGCATTGTACTAACATGGTGCTTTATCCCAAAAAAAAAACTGGTATTTTTTTGTAGCGTAAAGTTCTACACCATTAATCGAGCTAGGTATATAATGAAATACCCATGCGTTGATGTTAATATGCTGCCTGAAAATAAAGCACATGGCAGATAAAGAGGCATTAGCATCATTAGCATCATTTCATCTAGTATAACCTTTATGTGGTGACTGTGTTTGTTTTGACAGTCTTACATTTGGGCACACATTCGTTAGTGGCTCATTCATATGCTGGGCTTGATGAAGCAGAGCCAAAAGTGTGTCAGTTTGCCACTTTTTAATTAGCCCATTTCTCCTTTTGCCCACTGACAAAAGCTAAGAGAGGACAAAGCAAAGCAGCATTAACGCTGGCTTCACCGTTCATTAACTAAAGGGTCAGACATGTTTTTCTCTGTAGCTGGTGCAACAAAAACAGCCAAAAAGGGTTCTCAATAGATGACGCTAGTGCTTCAGTTCCTTACTTAGCATTGTTTTTTGAGGAGCTAATCAAACAAATGGCTATATCGATTTTCATTCACAAAGTGTGATATAATGTACAGAATGCGATTGGCAATAAAACAAAAAATTGTCCAAAAGCTAATGAAATGAATGCTATATAAATTTTTGTTTAAGAATGTGTGATACACTGTACAAAATGTAATGCATATATCAAGATTAGTAATGCAAGTAAATTACGACAAAATAAATTTTCACTGATTGTGCATTTTGACTTTGTCAGTCTATTTTGTACGCACACTGTGGATAACAGTCCACAGTCCTGCAGTCACACTTTTTCCATTAAGGGACAATAGTTACCCCCTTAAATTAATTTTCCAGTGTATTTTTATTTTATTTTTATATTTATAAATAACTTTTTAAAATAAGTAATATTTAAAATAAAAAAGGTTCAACAGAGAAATATGCAATGATAGTCAAAACGAAGTGATACTTTTAAATATTAAACTAAAACTGTCGGTAGGTGTCGGAGTGAGTCATCGAATGGCAAGTGGCAGTATTTTGAATGGGTCATTGAATCATTTACGATTTGTTCAGAGCCGCAGATTCATTCACAAAACACAGCTGTGTGTTGCAGTTCTTCTGTGGCTTTCGTTGGAACTATTATTTCGTTGCAAAATTGAGCAAACAACACTAACCATACTGCGTTTAAAATGTTTATCACTTAACATTACCCTTTTTTTGGTGAATTGTTATATAAAATCAATGTCACTTTTGCAATCGTGTAGATGTTTGGGATAAAAAAATTGCATTCTTGCTCGTATAATATATTATCAACATTAAAAACAAGAACTCACAGGGTTTTTGTATCGAAGAGAGTTTGAGCCTTAAATCGATCTCTATGCACAGTCTGTGTCTATAAGCTATTTGTTCTTCATGCTAGTAAGTGCTAAATCCCCACTTTTACAAAGGTACAATGTCGAGAATTGCAGTAATGTAGCGCAATTGGCTAAGACGGCATACTCTGCAGGCAACTTATTTGCATGCTGCTTGTATGGATGCAGTCAGTTTTGACCGCAAAAGATTGGATGTCATGTTTACGACATTTTGCCTGAAATACATGCTTGTTTATAATGTTATTTCAATGTGGGGTAGAATTAAATAAATGGGAAAACTCAGTACCCCCTCTTGTCATCTCGCGTGCCCCAGTTTGAGAACCACGGGTACAAATGCTGCCAGTGTGAAAGCACAATGAGCGCATGCTGCTCCCACTCTTTAAACGCACAGCTTCTGCGCTGCCTCGGTGTGAAACAGAAACATTTTTTGTTATAGGCCTACTGGTTGAAAGTCTGGTCATATCCTGATACAGAAACATTTTTTTCCTGATAGCAATCACTATGTTAAACAGTCTAAATGTATTTTTTATAAATATATCATCTGTGGAAGGCGTAGGACCATGAAATGTTCATCCAATCATTATATTTGGTCTGAATGCAATAGTATGATGTCCTACCTCCCTGCCAACTAGAGCTGCATGATTCTACTTAAATTGAGAATCATTAAATTGAGTTTTTGTTTCAAACGGAGATCACGATTCTCCAACGATTCTGACAACTAAACAGAATAACAAATAATTTACTAGAGGTTCTGACAAAATGTTAATTGCTGCAGTCTATTTAAAATGTTTAATTCATCTGAATTAATTCTTTAAAAAACAGTTTGAATGAATGATTCAATGACTCATAAATATTTCATTACTGGATGAATCAGTATTTCTGAATGAACCTCTTGAATGAACGATTCAATGGCAAATACATTTTTTAAACCGTTGCTTGTCACCTGACTTCATCTGTTTCACATGATTTTTGGTAAAATTTGTTATTTTCTATGTTAATCAGGTCAATTTTGATCAAGCAGTGCTTTGCAGGAGCAGAGCAGGTGCGGCAGTGCCGCGATCGTTTCAGCGCCAAGTCTATTTTTGTGTGCGGTGTGAATGCTCTGTTAACATGGGCGCCGAAAAAAATACGCTCTGCTTATGCTCTGTTTACACGTGTGGTGTAAAAACAGCGTAACGATGTATTTGATACAATCGTTATTTGAAGTGCCAAGTTATTTGAAGTAGCTGTTTCAAGAGGTGATTTGTTCTATTTTGATCGCTATACCGTAGACATGTTTATATCCGAACTGTAAACTTTTATCCCAGTACTTCTGTGATATGAACATTTGTAACGCAGAAATAACGACACTCTGTGGTTGAAAAGACTGTTTGTGAAGCCGTTTCATACACAAAAACTGTTCTGGATCACCGGCAGAGGCAGTGCCCACGCAGATTTGAATGTTCTGGTGTGATTTTTGTCAAAGGTTTAATAGACACAGCAGAATCATTGTCATACAGGAATGGGATCACGTGGGTGTTTGAATCGAGATTGCGGTCTTTTAACGATTAATCGTGCAGCTCTACTGTCAATGTATGTTTTTACTAGGGATGCACTGATACCGATACTAGTATCGGTATCGGGCCCGATACCAAGCTCATGTACTTGTACTTGTACTTGTACTTGTACTCGTAAAAATGCATGCTTTCAATCACAATTCGTTATCGATTATTGAAGGTGGGATAGGCGGAATCGCGCTGAATGACACAGACCAGAAGCGCGCTCTCTCTTTCTTGCGCGCGATCCCAGTTCTCTCAGACGGCTTGCGATTAGTTCTCCTTGCGCCTGAATGGTCAAATGCACACATAGTTGTCAAAATGTTCATCGTGTGGAGTATCTCACGTAAATACAGTCAGTTATGGCTTAAGTGGATGTAAATGTTTGGTTGAAAACAGGATATGTGTTAGTATCCATGGATTCGGTCTTAAAGGGACCATAGCCTATATTTCTCATTAATGTTAATAAAACAACATAAAAATTATTACTTTTTTTGTTAGAGTAATAATAAAGAAGCTGTCCTACATTCATTAGTCTCACTGTGTTGTGCTTGGAAAACTACAACATCACCAATATGTTGGTATAGGTATCGGCGAGTACTAGAAAAAAGTGTCGGTACTCGTACTCTGTCCTTAAAAAATGGTGTTGGTGCATCCCTAGTTTTTACATACCCTGTTACATACCCTAGTTTGCACCCTGTTCGCGCAGACATCATACATCATCATGCTATTTCATGCTATGCAGAGTACAGACACACGTCACAGAGCACCGCAAACAAACAGCAGCCGTCTTTTACATTTCATCCAAAACAACAAGCTTCACACCATAACTACCGTAATTAAGAGATGGCAACCCATAATGTTCTACCCGGAGCTGTTCAGTTAGACTCTGAATTATGCGTTTCCATGTCAACAGTATCAACACCGAAATTAATCTGCAGCAGTCAGGTACAAGCTCTCTAAGTTGTTTATGTTTATTATTATTGTAATGTTAATGTGCTTTGAGAAGTGAAGTGGTTTAATGCTGTCTCTTGTTAAACTTTGCCAAGAGCATGTGTGTGTGTGTGTGTGTGTGCCTTCATGTGTTTTGGAGGAGAAGTGGCTTTGGAGACGCCCTGAAGGGAGGATGGGATGCTATGATTTAAAAGCTAGCTTGCTATTGCTAGCCTCTCTGAAAATGTCCTGTTGCACCTTTAATTACCGAAACTGTATTTCCAGTTTCAGTTTTTGGTTAAATGAACATTTCAGTTTCTGTGTTTCAGTAATTGATTTTGGTGCATCACTAATCAGGATTTAGTCGCGATATATTACAATGATGTAGCCCCCTAGAGTTTTACGCAGTTATACAAGTTCAGTGCAGTACCGTAGTTTTCCTGTAGGGGCCACTGTATGATCTGGTTAATAGAGATGTAAAGATTAGAAGAAGAAGACTGATCGTAGCTGGTACGCACGAGATGATCAAGCGCTGTATTTAAAATATTATAACTTCACAAAAGTACTTTCTGATGTTTAAATGTGTAAACTTTTCATATAAATTGTTCAACGTACAGGAACGCGCAATGAAATATTCAATAACTTTCCCTTTTTCCATATCATAGGATTTTATTACCCATTCTGCCCTTATCATCAACTCCTCATATTGTATAATCATCAGCATTTAAGCACACAATCTGTCATGATATTGCTCTTCAAAGGGAATCGCAAAGAACACGCCAGGCTTATTGTCGTTAAAGTAGGCCCTGAGTTCAACAGTATTTGAGCGGTGGGGAATTTGATCATCTGCAATAGGTTGCAGTATGTTCATGGGTTTCAAAAGGAATTCGAATTCACATTGATGTCGATTGAGAAGTTATTTCTGCGAACTCTGGTGAGTTTCTGTGTTAACAGAAATGTTAAGTTGATGTGTTTTAAACTGATTTAATGATCAGAAACAAAATTGTATATATGTTATAGTGTACGAAAAAACAGTTGTACACTATAAAAGATGTTAAAAGATGTTTATTGAAATTTTTTTTTTGTATTTCAATACACTTTTTGCAAACGGAGATCAGGGAAACGGATAGATTTTATTCTTGTTAAATGTATTTTGTGACGTTCCCTGTGTATATGGGGGAAAAAATGATTTACTCATATGGAGTTTATCGTGACAAGCTAATGTGAATCTTAAGAGATGTTAACTCTGAATTGTGGTGTTTTGTGTAGACAGTTTTTTTTTTTTGCCTGATTCCATCCTGTGACATGATCAACTGTGAGCTTATGTGAGCTATATCGAGCCAGACCCTGTGATTCTGTGAAGGCCTTACTGTTGATGTTCAACTTCGACCTGTCTTCATCAAGGGATTCTTTTCAATTACAGCTAAGCTGTTACTTTACACACACTGCCCGGGTAGTAGGGAGAAACAAAGGGCCTTATACATACATTCGTTTTACACTACACACCAACTTGCGAAGGACCCAGGAGGACTTTTGGACATTTTCTTTTCTTTCTTTCTTTCTTTTTTTTTTTTTTTCTTTCTTTATGCACAGCCTGGACTAAATATAGAATTTTTCCCATTCCAGCAGTGTTGTGTTGGGACGATACAGCAAAATATTAACTTGTTTCTTCTATTTTTTTTTTCTGTTATATGTGCAATAAATGTGCTGGCTGTTAGCTGCTTCATACCATTTGGCCCAAATGTCATTTTTATCCTCCCAAGAGTCGAACCTAGCCATATACCTATTCAGAGTAATATGATAGTGTTATACTGACAACTGTTGCCGTGTTACAATATGATTTCCGATCATGAAACCATTGACATAGATACAGATAGGCCTACCTAAAGTATTGATGTAGTAATGTGAAGAAGTAGAATCGTGATATACCGATATCTGATTTTAACATACTTCGCCATGCTTTAGCCATTATTAAGTTAGCCTAACCACTAGCTAATAGGAACCAAAGTATACTTTGTTTCTTTAAAACAAAGGGCTTAAAACAAGAGGTGTGGCCTAGTAGTTAGCAAACATGCTATTATACAGTATATAGTACTATACATTTACTTAGGCAGATAGCATTCTAATCATCACTTCCCATCCTCTTCTACTTTACTCTTAATAAAAGTGACAAAAAGGCCAAAAATAATATTTAAACCCACTTGCTAAAATAGTTGGTAAGTTTTTTTTACTAACAACTTCGCTAACTTTTGCTAATTAATTAGGAAATGCAGGCTTAAACCAATATGAGTATATTGTAAATGATGACGGAATTTTCATTTTTAGGTGAGCATGCATTTAAGCTCAATTGTAAAGGTTCTTTTGAAGAACGGCAAAGTTTGAGTGGCGTAACACAACAATGAGGTTCCGCGCCAGTGTGAGACATTTATTCTGATAACGAACACATATGCCTCCCCAATCTCTTGTGGAAGAAAAAAATCAATTTAGATAATTTCCCCCTATTATTGTTGGCTAAAAGGCATCAGATACAGCTTGCAGTGCTGTACTAATTAGATTGTGACACAGTGTAATTGGCTTTAGCAGCTTTAGGGGAAGGAAAGGACTATGAGAAGGAGGGGAACATTTCACCCTCACTGTCTTTTCAACACCCTGAGCAGGACGTGCTGATAACCTCATGACCACTGATTCAGTGACTGTGAATTGTTCTCCCTGTCCAATGAATCTCACTAACAATAAGTATTTCAATTGAATAGTGAAACCATTTTTGTGGACATGGTACCATAGTAATATATATGTATATGTGTGTATATATATGTATATATATATTTCACATGCCTTGTTAGTACCATATATTAATACTATAATACCAGGGTTGTATGGTACCATGGTAATACCATCTTTTTTTAGACTTGTACAGTGGGAATACCATGCTTTTTGGATATAGTAAGTCATTCTATGTTTTTCTGGATGTACCATGATAAATCTTTTTTTTTTTTTTTTGATACGGTACCATGATAAATTCATGGTTTTTGAACATATATGGTGATTATGCTGTTTTTTTTTATTTTTTTTTCAACATGTATATTTGTTTTGAGATATGACATCATTCTTATCATGCTTTTATTGTACTACCATGGTTATACCTTGTTTTCTTTTTGCCATGAACCTTGGTAATACCTCATTTTTTTGACATTTCATGCAAATACCATGTTTATGAGTATGATAATTGTTCAGTACTGTAATATTTCCGTCTGACTCATTTATTAATGTACCATGGTACAGCTACAGTACTTTTTGTACAGCCACCTTCAGATTAATTTGTACTGTTTACAAATGAATTACATTATGATAAAAATATATATTGGCTTAAATTGTTGCTGATAAATTGTTAAAATACAGTTGTCATGCAAAATATTTACATGTTAACTACAAATACATTGTCACCTCAACTACAAAAATTAAAAATTGATTGCATATGGTGCCAACAGCCTGCTAAACTACTCCCGAATTACCTTAATTTCAGAATATGAGTCACAACACAAGTTAGTCCTAATATTCCTGCTTTCAGAAGATCGTTTACAGTAATTCCTCACATGCCAGCATATAATTCAAATCCGCTTTAGATTTTGAAACAATCCCATCAGTTTGATGGCGCAGAGCTCAGAAGTTCTGCTGGGCTCGGCTGATTCATCTGAAAAGCTTTTAATGCTGATGTTTCCAGTCTAATCTTTTGAGCACTGATTACATTTCGAAAGGATTTGCAAATCACATTTAAACCTAAACATATCAATATATTTTTTTGTTTTTTTGTTAATAAAGCAAATAAATCCTGATTATTTACACTATTTTATTAATGAATGAACACTATATATATAAATTTGAACACATCAAATTTGGCTGAGAAATTACTCCCAAAATATTTTATTTGATTCAACATGGAATTTATTACACATACTCTTTTGGACCATGAGGGTGAGTAAATGATGACTGAATTTTCATTTTAGGGTGAACTATACCTTTAATGTTTTCTTTTGTTTTTCTATTACTATGGAAATATGAAAATTATTTTTTAATGAAATTATACTCTATATTTTCATTTAAACGGCTGATTCTTTCAGGAGTTAAATAAATGGTTCTCTCTAAGAATGGTCCATTACCATTAGGCTTGTTGGATTTGAAGTGGCGCTGCACAGACCAATTGGTGAATATTTTTGTTGGCAAAATTGAGCAAAACAGACATTATTGTGTGTAAAATAACACAATATTAACTTCTTATTTATTGAACTGTTGTATAAAATTAGTATCAAATTTGCATGCTATTCTGGACAGAAAAACAGCAATCGTGTGATATAGCTTAACTGTATAATATGATGTAAATATTAGACAAAAACTCAAACGAGGCATTTTTTACCCCATATTTTGAATTTTAGGGACATTCTAACTACATTCTATAGGCTCCATCACAGTTAAGTTGTTCTGCATTATATTTGTCATCAATCAAGTGAATAAAATGTAAGATGACCTATGTAGGTCTGGGGCAGGGCAAGTGCGTTAAATGCATTAATAATACTGTGTGTGTGTGTGTGTGTGTATGTATGTATGTGTACACCCCTCACATTTTTGTAAATATTTTATTATATCTTTTCATGTGACAACACTGAAGAAATGACACTTTGCTACAATGTAAAGTAGTGAGTGTACAGCTTGAATAACAGTGTAAATTTGCTGTCCCTTCAAAATAACTCAACACACAGCCATTAATGTCTAAACAGCTGGCCACAAAAGTCAGTACACCCTTAAGTGAAAATGTCCAAATTGGGCCCAAAGTGTCAATATTTTGTGTGGCCACCATTATTTTCCAGCACTTCCTTAACCCTCTTGGGCATGGAGTTCACCAGAGCTTCACAGGTTGCCACTTGAGTCCTCTTCCACTCCTCCATGACGACATCACGGAGCTGGTGGATGTTAGAGACTTTGTGCTCCTCCACCTTTCGTTTGAGGATGCCCCACAGATGCTCATTAGGGTTTAGTTCTGGAGACATGCTTGGCCAGTCCATCACCTTTACCCTCAGCTTCTTTAGCAAGGCAGTGGTCATCTTGGAGGTGTGTTCGGGGTCGTTATCATGTTGGAATACTGCCCTGCAGGCCCAGTCTCCAAAGGGAAGGGATCATGCTCTGCTCATTCATGGTTCCCTCAATGAACTGTAGCTCCCCAGTGCCGGCAGCACTCATGCAGCCCCAGACCATGACACTCCCACCACCATGCTTGACTGTAGGCAAGACACACTTGTCTTTGTACTCCTCACCTGGTTGCCGCCACACACGCTTGACACCATCTGAACCAAATAAGTTTATCTTGGTCTCATCAGACAACAGGACATGGTTCCAGTAATCCATGTCCTTAGTCTGCTTGTCTTCAGCAAACTGTTTGTGGGCTTTCTTGTGTATCATCTTTAGAAGAGGCTTCCTTCTGGGACGACAGCCATGCAGACCAATTTGATGCAGTGTGCGGCGTATGGTCTGAGCACTGACAGGCTGACCCCCCACCCCTTCAACCTCTGCAGCAATGCTGGCAGCACTCATACGTCTATTTCCCAAACACAACCTCTGGATATGGTGCTGAGCACATGCACTCAACTCCTTTGGTCGACCATGGCGAGGCCTGTTCTGAGTGGAACCTGTCCTGTTAAACCGCTGTATGGTCTTGGCCACCGTGCTGCAGCTCAGTTTCAGGGTCTTGGCAATCTTCTTATAGCCTACGCCATCTTTATGTAGAGCAACAATTCTTTTTTTCAGATCCTCAGAGAGTTCTTTGCCATAAGGTGCCATGTTGAACTTCCAGTGACCAGTATGAGATAGTGAGAGCAATAACACCAAATTTAACACACCTGCTCCCCATTCACACCTGAGACCTTGTAACACTAACGAATCACATGACACCGACAGAAAATGGCTAATTGGGCCCAATTTGGACATTTTTACTTAGGGGTGTATTCACTTTTGTGGCCAGCGGTTTAGACATTAATGGCTATGTGTTGAGTTATTTTGAGGGGACCGCAAATTTACACTGTTATACAAGCTGTACACTCACTACTTTACATTGTAGCAAAGTGTCATTTCTTCAGTGCTGTCACATGAAAAGATATAATAAAATATTTACAAAAATTTGAGGGGTGCACTCCCTTCTGTGAGATACTGTGTGTGTATATATATATATTTTGTAACATGGTATTAGAGGGATAATTCCAAAAGGTACACTTTAATTACAAAATATTCAGGAACCAGGAATAACGCAGGTACTACGGATGAAGACTGAGGGAGTACACAGGGAGTAAATACATGGAACAAACAAAGGAGCTTAATGAGTAAATTAACAGGGCACATGTGAATGACATGACTAAATAAACAGACTGGGGAAAACTAGGTCACAGGGACTGAACCAAAAACACAATGAAACACAGTTTTCAAGATTGATCTCCATAGTGACAGTTTATCACCATTGATTCTTCCTGCTGTCACAAACACTTGTCTTCAGCGCTGGATGATTGTGCGACTTGAGACATCTGCAGCCACATTGACCCCTCCGTCACACGCCCTGCTTGTTTACTGTCTTTATGTATATTTGCACTTTTACTTTAACATGCTGATTTAGTACTACAGAATAAAGTCGGCCGTCGGTGGACTTGAAAAATGGTGTGTACTGACATCTTTCTGTGGTTAACACAACATTCCTTCTGATGTTTATTCATGTTTATTTGATGCTATAAATTAACTAGTAGGAAGAGATGATCGGTTCCTGTGCAGCTTGAACTGAGGTGCTACAGCCGATCTGTCACAACACATTAAAGAGCCACAAAACGGTATTTATTGGTTAAATTTCTTTAAAAATTAGATATTTGAGATTTGAAATTTTTAGACTCACATCAAAAGTAACCTGCTCTGTCTTGTCTGTCGACGCGTTGTCAGTGTCCTTTTTGCTCCATGATGTATTTTTCACTGCGTGAGAACATGATGTGTGACGTGAGAGCGGCATAGCTTGTTGGACGTAGCAACATTAACTAAAGGGGGCGGGTCTTTGCAGACGGCCAATTCCACGGTTGGATTTGTGTAGGGTAGGCAGTTTTTTCTTGTTATCATTTTTATTTCCTGTCACTGTGCAGGTTTTTTATTATATATGACAGTGTAAACAGCCCAATAAGCCTTTTGTTTAAAGGCCTAGTTTATGTCCCATAGACCGGTCCGTTGCATTACGATTGCCAGCAGTATCAATAATGTAAAAAGATGTGATGTGCAGTCAAATGTCCTGGTATGTATGCTGTTCAAATGAGTGTTCTCACTGATATGCTTGTTGTCCCTTGTGGAGTTTTGACATGTTTTATAGACTTGATATTTTTTCTTATTCAAATATGTTTCTTGAGCAATAAGAATGATTTCTGAGGGATTGTGTAACAGCTTTCCATCACAAAAACTACATTTTAAAATACAAAATATATTTAAATATAAAACAGCTCTTTAATATTGTAATAATATTTCACTGTTTTACTGTATTTCTGTTAAATAAATGCTGCCTTGGTGAACATAAAATACCTTTAAACATTAAATATCTTAAATATTCCAAACTTTTAACCAAGAGTTTGTGTGCATCAGAAGTGTTTAAATGAAATTTTAAAAATTAAATCTATTCTGAAAAGAAGAATTTTTTTTTATGTTTTTCAAAGTAAAAAGAAAAACAGGTTGCTATGGCAACAAGTAGGCTACTGGTGTTGAGCCTCTAACAGTCTCAAACTTGCAAGTATTGAGTCAGACATCAAAGCCTTGACATCAGCAATGCTGTAACTTCACCCGTCGTATTAGGTGTGTACATTGATTCAGATTCGCTGCTCATTCAGGATAGTTTTAATGCCTTTTACATTATTTGTACTCAAATTCATGCAGAAGTGTTGCAATGAAAGCAAGTGATGCATTGCAATGTGACAACTAGATCAGTCCCATTTTAATCAATGTTGATAACACTGCAAGTGTAGCAATGTCACTGCATGCAGTGTAGACAGCTTCATTGATTATGATGGGAGTGGTGTCCTAGTTTTCCATTTTTTTTTTTACCAGCCAAAAATAAAAATAAATAATTAAATATATATTTAGAAATGGTTTTCTTTGTGCAGAGCCCCATTGTAAATGAAATGTTTGCTTATTTTGATAATGTCAGTTATATCGGCATCATATCGGTCATTCATTTATTCATTAGGTCATTCATTCTACTCACAAACTCACTCACTCATTCTACTCACTAACTCATTCATTCTACTCACTAACTCACTCATTCATTCTACTCATTCATTCTACTCACTAACTCACTCATTCTACTCACTCACTAACTCACTCATTCTACTCACTAACTCACTCATTCATTCTACTCACTAACTCACTCATTCATTCTACTCATTCATTCTACTCACTAACTCACTCATTCTACTCACTCACTAACTCACTCATTCTACTCACTAACTCACTCATTCATTCTACTCACTAACTCACTCATTCTACTCACTAACTCACTCATTCATTCTACTCACTAACTCACTCATTCATTCTACTCACTAACTCACTCATTCATTCTACTCATTCATTCTACTCACTTACTCACTCATTCTACTCACTCACTAACTCACTCATTCTACTCACTAACTCACTCATTCATTCTACTCACTAACTCACTCATTCTACTCACTAACTCACTCATTCATTCTACTCACTAACTCACTCATTCTACTCACTAACTCATTCATTCTACTCACTCATTCTACTCACTTACTCACTCATTCTACTCACTCACTAACTCACTCATTCTACTCACTTACTCATTCTACTCACTCACTAACTCACTCATTCTACTCACTAACTCACTCACTAACTAACTCACTCACTCATTCTACTCACTCATTCTACTCACTAACTCACTCACTAACTAACTCACTCATTCTACTCACTAACTCACTCATTCATTCTACTCACTCACTCATTCTACTCACTAACTCATTCATTCTACTCACTAACTCATTCATTCTACTCACTAACTCACTCATTAATTCTACTCATTCATTCTACTCACTAACTCACTCATTCATTCTACTCATTCATTCTACTCACTTACTCATTCTACTCACTCACTAACTCACTCATTCTACTCACTAACTCACTCATTCTACTCACTAACTCATTCATTCTACTCATTCATTCTACTCATTCATTCTACTCATTCATTCTACTCACTCATTCTACTCACTTACTCACTCATTCTACTCACTCACTAACTCACTCATTCTACTCACTTACTCATTCTACTCACTCACTAACTCACTCATTCTACTCACTAACTCACTCACTAACTAACTCACTCATTCTACTCACTCATTCTACTCACTAACTCACTCACTAACTCACTCATTCTACTCACTAACTCACTCATTCTACTCACTAACTCATTCATTCTACTCATTCATTCTACTCACTCACTCATTCTACTCACTTACTCACTCATTCTACTCACTCACTAACTCACTCATTCTACTCACTTACTCATTCTACTCACTCACTAACTCACTCATTCTACTCACTCATTCTACTCACTAACTCACTCACTAACTAACTTACTCACTCATTCTACTCACTCATTCTACTCACTCATTCTACTCACTCATTCTATTCATTCACTCATTCTACTCATTCACTCATTCTACTCACTAACTCACTCACTAACTCACTCACTCATTCTACTCACTAACTCACTATTTCTACTCACTAACTCACTCACTAACTCACTCATTCTACTCACTAACTCACTCACTAACTCACTCACTCATTCTACTCACTAACTCATTCTACTCACTCACTCACTCATTCTACTCACTCATTCTACTCACTCACACTCACTCACTCCTCACTCACTCACTCACTCTCACTCACTCACACTCACTCACTCTCTCTCTCACTCACTCACTCACACTCACTCACTCACTCACTCACTCACTCTCACTCACTCACTCACTCACTCACTCACTCTCACTCACTCTCACTCACTCACTCACTCACTCACTCACTCACTCATTCTACTCACTCACTCACTCACTCACTCACTCACTCACTCACCCATTCATTCATTCCACTCACTCACTCACTCACTCACTCAATTTAATTCAATTCAATTCATATTGCTTTATTGGCCTGACATATTTCAGTACATATTGCCAAAGCATTGCATAAAGCAAAGCAAAAACAAACAAGAACATATATAAAGTGCATTCATATATATATATATATATATATATATATATATATATATATATATATATATATATATATATATATAGTATTATAATATGGATGTGTTCACTCCATACCTCTTAGTTTGTGGCAATTATAAATATGGTGTGCTAATAAAGAGGAAGAAGGTCCTTCACCAAGTAATATTTTCAGTGACTGGAACTCAGGGATAATATGCTGTATTTGACAGTACAGTGATTCTCTTAAGGTTGTGTATTTATCACAGTGGAGGAGAAAGTGTGCCTCTGTCTAAACTGCCCCTGATCTGCATTCATTACAGACGTTCTTTTTTAGGTAAACATGTCTTCTTATGTCGTCCTCTTTCTATGGCCAGCTGATGGTCACTAAGTCTGTACTTGGTTCTTCAGGACTAGATTTTAAGTGTATCCAGAACATTAAAGCTCTTTTTTTAATAATTAAATTGAGAGGAAGACGGCCTAGTTCTGCCCTACAGGCGTTATTAGATGTGTTTCTGTGGACATGAAGGATGCTTCTACAGAACTCTACATGTAAACCTTCTAAAGGATGTTTGTCCCAAACCTTATGGCTGTAGTTACTCGTTTGACCCCAGACCTCACTTCCATATAAGGCAATAGGCAGTATCACACTATCAAAAATCCTTGTCCAAATTCTGATTGGAAAGTTTATTTTGAATAATTTAGTTCGTATGGCATGCATTGCAGGCTTTTATAAGTAATGTTTTAATTGCCAAATTGAAATTTCCAGTGGGTGTTAAGACCAAACCAAGATAATTATATTGTAAAGAGTGTTGAAGATTGGTGTTGTTTACAGTAAATGCATGTTTATGTTCCAGATTTCTGGGTTTTTTCTGGAATATCATAGTCTTACTTTTTTAGAATGTTGTCTTCTAAGGCCCAATCATGGCAGTATTTAGTTAAAATGTCTAGGTTGTTCTGGAGACCTTCCGCCGTTTTAAATTTATTATTAGTTAGTAATAAAATTAGTAAGTCGGCTGCATACAGTAAATATTTGACTCTCTGATTGGTCCAGTAGATCTGCCAATTCATTAATATAAATGTTAAATAAAGTTGGGCTGAGGCAGCAGCCTTGTCTGACCCCTCGCTCTTGGGAAAAATATTCTGTTCTCTGTTGACCAATTTTTACTGCACATTTATTTTGGTTATACATGTTTTTAATTAAGTTGTATATTTTACCCCCAATACCACTTTGAATGATTTTATAAAACAATCCTTTATGTCAAATGGAGTCAAAAGCTTTCTTGAAATCTACGAAGCATGCAAATATTTTTCCGTCTTTCTTTTGGTGTACATTTTTGTTTATTAATATGTGTAGTGTGTGAATATGATCAGCGGTTCGATAGGGAGGAAGCCAATTTGAGATTTGCTGATGACATTGTGCTGCTTTAAGAAAAATGAAACCCGAGAGTTAATTATAGAACAAAATACTTTTCCTAAATTACTGGTTACAGTAGTTATTAGGGTCTGTTTTGTCTCCACTTTTAAAGATGGGAGAAATTAGCCCTGTATTCCAGACCTCTGGAAAAACACCTGAACTCAGAATCAAGTTAAAGAGTTTGAGCAATGCATTCTGAAGTTCAGGAGAGCTGTTTTTTAGCATCTCATTTTTTATTTTGTCAGGGCCACAGGATTTATTAGATTTGAGAGATTTCAGTTTTCCACTAAATTCTTGTTGGATTATTGGATAATCTAGTGGATTTTGGTTGTTTTTGATGCATGACTCAAGAGCGTTCAGTTTTTCAAGGACTTTTAATTGTTTGGGATTATTTAAAGGGTCAGTTTGATTGCTATAGAGGTTCTCAAAATAATCTTTCCAAATTTGACCATCTTGTATGGCTGGTTCTTGTGGCTTTGTAGTGTTCAAACTGTTCCACATGCTCCAGAACTGGCCTTGATCAATTGTGTTTTCAATTTCTTGAAGCGTGTTGTTATAATAATCCAGTTTCTTCTGTCTTAGTGTGTTTTTTGTATCGTTTTCAGAAGTTCTGAGTGTTTTAAGTGCAACTCAGTGTTGACTGGATCTTTTGTGTTTTTGATTTGAAATGAATCGTAGCTCTTGTCTAATTGTTTTACAGTCATGGTCAAACCATTTTTGAGAAGGTTTTTGTTTAGTGCTTTTTTTTGTGTTTACATGGTATCATTTTATTTAAGTGCGCTTTTTTTTGCTATATTTTCAAAAATGTCATTAATATGCTTAAATGCTAAATCAATTCCCCTCCGATTATTATCAAATGTTAAATTGCTAAACAATGTTATGGAATTGACCATTTCATTTGAGTTTAGTCCATCTATATGATGTTACGTTTATATAGATGAATTGGCTTTTTATGTATTTCTCTTGATTTGATGTTTTCACCCTTAATGGAAATATTGATCTGTGATCAGACAAGGGTGACTGAGCTTTGATGGTAAATGCACTGAAATAGGAGGGGATTATATTTGATATGGCCAAATTTACAACACTGTTCCCAAAATTTGAGCCATAGGTAAAGTGTCCACAAGAATCTTCTTTGATTCTACCATTCAGGATATAAAGACCTAAAGTTTGACAAAGGTGAGCTATCTCCTTCCCATGTCTATTAACTCCAGTATCCTGGTTATTTCTTCTAGGTAGGGTATTAAAGAGGTCTTGGGGTACTTGTGTGAACAGATGTTTATCTCCTGAATGATCAATGTAATCTAGTTCTAAACCAGTTCGAGCATTTAAATCTTCACATAGTAAAATTTTCCCCTGAGTTTGATATTAATAAAATTCTTCCCGTAAAGTGTGAAATATTTCATCATCGTAGTATAGAGAATCTGATGGAGGAATACAAATTCAGAATTCCAAAGTTTTTATCCAATTTTAACCCTATGTGATTTTTGCCTTGCTGTACTGGTGATGTAAAAGGGGCAAGATAATTTTTTATCCATATAACTAAACCTCCAGAATCTCTGACACGATGTATTGAGTTGAGTTTCCATGAGTGCTCTATGATTTCAGAGTAACCTGCAGGAAAATCTTAAATATGAATAATGATTAAAATAAACTAATAATAATAATAATAATCACAATTTTTTTAACCATTGATTGTGTCGTGAGTGTTAATTAATGAGTAAAATTAAATATTCAAGAAAGAAAATAAGTAATAGTAATATTAAAGTATGTATAACAGTAGTAAAACTGGTTAAGTTGAAAATAAATCTTTGTGAATAATTATTTAAATAAATAAACAAATAGAATAATAATAATCATTGTGTTGTGAATGTTAATTAAACAATTCTAAAGATTATTTCATCAGCTGTTGTTTAAATAGATTTTGTGCGTTTTAGTTAAACATTTTGTTGCACAGGAGACTTAGCAGTCGTTTAATTTCCCCCACATCACTGGAGGAGAGTTCATGAGCGGATGATGAGGGCGGCTGCTGTCGTGACACTACCTGGGCGTAGGTCGGTGTCTGCTGGGGCGGCCCGGGTGGATGGCGCTGGGGTGGGGCTTCAGCGTAGGGTCGTCTCTCTTGTTGTCTGTGAGACTATCGTGAAGTCGTGGGTCGTCTCTGAAGTTCTTGTGGTGATCTTGAGTGAGGTGAAGGTCCAGATGGATCAAACAGCTGCATTCTCATCTGATTTCTTTTTGTTCCTCTATAGCCAGTTGGGAAGCATCCAAGGGCAACATCCTTGATAGCTTTGGCAAAAATCCTGTCTCCATCCTTATTCAGGTGGAGACTGTCATGCAGGTGCCATGGTCTTATAGAACTATGATAGACTAAGTGCACGTTGGGCAGGCAGGAACAGGTGTGACGGACCTCTTCATTGATTTGATCAATCACAGAGGGAGGGATGTCGAGCCGTGGGAGCAGAGTGGAGATCAGCACACGTTTAGCGGGGAATGTCCGTGAGGCTTTCTTCTCCATCTCATACATAGCCTTGGCTTTGCCTTCATTTAGACTGTGGAGGTCGTTCGTGCCTGAATGGATGATAATGCATTGCGGACTGCCGAGTTCCTCTTTAGTGAGCAGTTCATGAGCACGTTCTGTGTTTCTGCAGTGGAGCGCTAGAACTCGCTGTTTGGGGAACAGTTTCTCTGGTTCTATGTTTTTCCCAATCGAGTCCATCAGAAGAACCACTGGTGTTCTGTGGGAGAGTGGCCGTTTGTGATTGAAGTCCTTCACATGGACATTCACGGTGTCTGGAGGTGAAGAGCTGTGTGACGTCACTTCATGATAGGGTTGTGAATCACTTTCAGTGCTGAAGTTGTTGTTGGGAGATTCACTTTCCTTGTTTTTAAGCTTTAAACACATCGCAGTCTGCTCTTCCAGCTTTCCTTTTTAACTCTTAGATGTTTCTCTCTAACTTTCTTTCTCTCTGTATTGAATCCTCTTTCAGTTTTGACATTTTAGCCTTAATCTTCATGTTGATGTTGTGCAAATCTTTTATTTTGGCCTGAAGATTTTTTTGATAGTAAGTTAATTTGGGCGGTTAAGAATGAGCTGTTTTAATTCTGACAGCTCCATCTCTAGAAGAGCCATTTTCTCAGGGAGACAGCGGAGATAACTGGATGTGTGTGTGTCCTGCTCGATCATCAGTTCATCAAATGGAGCAGGAGAGTAGGCCATCAGTCCATTCTTCTCTTCAGATTCTTCTTTAATGGTGCAAGCTGTTTCCTTCTCGACTGTCTGTTTTAAAAGGGGAAGTGATTTTTCAAAAGCTTGGAGACTAGCTTCATTTCCTTGAATTAAGACCATTCCAGTGTTGTACAGATTGATGGTTTGGATCTGTGAGGAGCGGTCAGCTGATTCAAAAACACTGATCTGACAACCTTTACAGATTCCCCTCTTCTTAGTGTATGGGAATAAGTTACTAATAGCACTTTTCCAAATGTGGTTCCTCTCTGTATAGAAAATCAGATTTGTCCTCTTTTCTTGAGATGTCATATCAACATAAAGAGATTCAGGGTGTTCATGTAACAGTTTGAACATTTTTCTTTGATCTCCTTTAATGTCGGCAGGATAAATGATCTCCATGGCTACCGCTGAATGCGTCCGTTATTGACAGTTGAGATTTATGGTGCTGGCAATTGTTAAAAAATAACAAAAAAAGTAAAATATATATAAAATGTATATAACAAAAATCTTCTTAATCTTCTTAATGATGAACTGTATTACCTTGTTTTGATGTCTTTATCTCGTCTCATCTTGTCTTGTGTTTGCGCTGATGATCGCCATCTGTTGTATGGCTGCAGCGCCGGCGCTCTCTCTCATGGCCACTGAAGTTACTATAAATCGCAGTTGCGGCTCTTTCAATGAAACGACTGAAAATGATTGCGTCGTTTCTATAGTTTTATATTTCTACAAGTGTTAAACATAGGTTTTGTGAGTTTTTACCCCAATTAACAGCAGTACTTTTGTGAATTAATAGGAGCTCATATCTAGTGCATCTGTTCAGAACGTCGTCACGGCAACTTACTCACTTTATTCATTACACTCACTCACTCACTCACTCACTCGTTTCACTCACTCACTCGTTCCACTCGTTTCACTCACTCTCTCGTTCCACTCACTTCATTCATTACTCACTCACTCCCTCGCACGTTTCGCTCGCTCGTTCCACTCGTTTCACTCACTCACTCACTCCCTCGCACGTTCCACTCACTCGTTTCACTCACTTCATTCATTACTTACTCACTCACTCACTCGCACGTTCCACTCACTTACTCGTTTCACTCAATTCAGTAGACTCACTCACTTACTCACTCGCACGTTCCACTCACTCACCTGTTTCACTCACACGTTTCACTCACTCACTCATTCCACTCACTCACTCGTTCACTCACTCGTTTCACTCACTCACTCGTTTCACTCACTCGTTTCACTCACTCACTTGTTCCACTCACTTCATTCATTCCACTCACTCACTCGTTTCACTCGCACATTCCACTCACTCACTCACTCGTTCCACTCACTCTCACTCACTCACTCTCACTCACTCACTCACTCACTCACTCACTCACTCGTTCCACTCACACTCACTCTCACTCACTCACTCACTCACTCGTTCCACTCACACTCACTCTCACTCACTCACTCGTTCCACTCACACTCACTCACTCACTCACTCGTTCCACTCACACTCACTCACTCACTCACTCACTCACTCGTTCCACTCACACTCACTCACTCACTCACTCGTTCCACTCACACTCACTCACTCACTCACTCGTTCCACTCACACTCACTCACTCACTCACTCACTCGTTCCACTCACACTCACTCACTCTCACTCACTCTCACTCACTCACTCACTCACTCACTCACTCGTTCCACTCACACTCACTCACACTCACTCACTCACTCACTCACACACTCGTTCCACTCACACTCACTCACACTCACTCACTCTCACTCACTCACTCTCACTCACTCACTCACTCACTCACTCACTCACTCGTTCCACTCACACTCACTCTCACTCACTCACTCGTTCCACTCACACTCACTCACTCTCACTCACTCTCACTCACTCACTCACTCACTCACTCACTCGTTCCACTCACACTCACTCACACTCACTCACACTCACTCACTCACTCACTCACTCACTCACTCGTTCCACTCACACTCACTCTCACTCACTCACTCGTTCCACTCACACTCACTCTCACTCACTCACTCACTCACTCACTCACTCGTTCCACTCACACTCACTCACACTCACTCACACTCACTCACTCACTCACTCACTCACTCGTTCCACTCACACTCACTCTCACTCACTCACTCGTTCCACTCACACTCACTCTCACTCACTCACTCACTCACTCACTCACTCGTTCCACTCACACTCACTCACACTCACTCACTCACTCACTCACACTCACTCACTCACTCACTCACTCGTTCCACTCACACTCACTCTCACTCACTCACTCGTTCCACTCACACTCACTCACTCTCACTCACTCTCACTCACTCTCACTCACTCACTCACTCACTCACTCACTCACTCGTTCCACTCACACTCACTCACACTCACTCACACTCACTCACTCACTCACTCACTCACTCACTCGTTCCACTCACACTCACTCTCACTCACTCACTCGTTCCACTCACACTCACTCTCACTCACTCACTCACTCACTCACTCGTTCCACTCACACTCACTCACTCTCACTCACTCACTCACTCACTCACTCACTCACTCACTCACTCGTTCCACTCACTCACTCACTCACTCACTCACTCACTCACTCACTCCACTCACTCACTCACTCACTCGTTCCACTCACACTCACTCTCACTCACTCACTCACTCGTTCCACTCACACTCACTCTCACTCACTCACTCACTCACTCGTTCCACTCACTCACTCTCACTCACTCACTCTCACTCACTCACTCGTTCCTCTCACTCACTCACTCACTCACTCACTCACTCACTCGTTCCACTCACACTCACTCTCACTCACTCACTCACTCGTTCCACTCACACTCACTCACTCTCACTCACTCACTCACTCACTCACTCGTTCCACTCACACTCACTCACTCTCTCTCTCACTCACTCACTCACTCGTTCCACTCACACTCACTCACTCACTCGTTCCACTCACTCACTCACTCACTCACTCGTTCCACTCACTCACTCACTCACTCACTCTCACTCACTCACTCACTCACTCACTCTCTCTCTCTCTCTCTCTCTCTCTCTCTCTCACTCTCTCACTCACTCACTCACTCACTCACTCGTTCCACTCTCACTCACTCTCACTCACTCACTCACTCACTCACTCACTCGTTCCACTCACTGACTCACTCTCTCACTCACTCACTCACTCTCTCACTCACTCACTCACTCACTCTCACTCACTCACTCACTCACTCACTCACTCACTCGTTCCACTCACACTCACTCACTCACTCACTCACTCGTTCCACTCACTGACTCACTCTCTCACTCTCTCACTCACTCACTCACTCACTCGTTCCACTCACTCACTCGTTCCACTCACTCACTCAGTGCAGGATTTTGACCATGATCCAGTGTCTCAGAGTGGCTTGGTTCATTTACTTTTTCAACAAAAGTTTAAAAAACAGTATATTTTACATTGTAATAGTATTATTCCAATATATTTTTGTTTAGTATTCTAATATTCATCTAAGACATCTAATATTCAAAACTCAAGTAAAAAAAAAAAAAATAATAATTAAAAAAAAAATCTAAAAATAAATTAGAGAAAAACAAAATATTGCAATGTAATTCTTTTCTAATATTGTGCAGCCCTGATTATGAATAACTGAATGAGAAAAAAGCAACACTTTTTATTGTTGTGTAATTTGTTTTCAGGTATCAAAGTCTTGCCTTTTGTATCATTACGAAAGTTGTTTCATGACTTGTGGATGTTTTTTTTCTGGAAACACTGAAAAAATACTTTGTGGGTTTGATTTTATTTTTATTTTTTTTTATTGAAGACATTTTTTTCCCCCATCCTCACCTCATTTCAAATCTCTAGTCAGTGCCATGCTGTCCTGTCATTCCTACAGTGCATCATAACAGATCACATTCACAGTCAGAATAACATTTTAGCATTTCAAGCAGAGGGAGGAATTCATATATTGTCATTTAGTCTCATTCATTATTGATTTACACTGGAAATAAAGAAAGATGTGGCATTTACAAACAAGATTTTTCAACCAGAAGTTGTAAACATCATTGTCTTCCATTGAATTATCAGCATTGTTTTTTGTTTTGTTTTTTTTTCCCTTGCTGATACACAGTGCGTGGGCAGAGTTTTCAAGAAAAAGTCTTGTGAATTTATAAGAAGAGAAGCTATTGAAGACTGAAGTTGTATGGCTTATATACAAGAAATACAGTATACAAGAAACGCAGTGAAAAGGAGGTTACGGCCCGAGATGTGTTTGTCATCTTATCCACGGAGATTATTGTGGAGATGCACGAGTGGTCCATATGTCAGGGACAAAGGGCTGGTGTGTGACCGCTGGTTTGGATCGACACGTCTTCAGAGAGAAGAAAAAAAAAAAAAAAAAATGAGAGAGAATAAGAACTGAGAGTGTAACACAAGCAAAAGCAATCAATTCAGGATTTTCTCAATATTGTGCCTATGACATTTGATACTTCCTCCAGAAAGCCTGAAGAGGGATTTTACATTGTGGATTTGCTCGATTATTAAAACAGTAGTTCACCTAAAAATGAAAACCTCATGATGAAGAAAGTCAAACCAATATGACTTCCTTTGTTCTGTTGAACACAAAAGGGAAGTTTTGAAGATTGTGCATTCTTCTGTTTTACATTAAATGTGAAAAAAGAACCATAGTAGTAGTTTTAAAACGTAGTAGTTTAAAATACTAGCACACTTGCATTCGTTAATTACTTTTTTTAAATCGTTTTTTGAAAGAAATCATTTGTACAAAATTTATTTGATCAAAAATAAAGTAAAAGCAGTAATATTGTTACAATTTAAAAGTAACTATACTGTTTTGTATTTTAATATATTTTAAAATGTCACTTATTTGGTTTTCAAATAAATGCAGCCTTGGTGAGCATAAGAGACTTCTTTCAAAAACAATAAAAAAATCATAATTATTCCAAACTTTTGACCGTAGTGTAAATGGAAAAAGTTATGAGAGCTATACTGTAAAAAAGTTTGATTCTTTTGTGATAAAGGGGTAAAAATGTTATTTGTGAAACCTATTAACCACATTATATGTAGTTTGGACTGTAAAATACTGTAATATTTGTAGTTTTTGGAAGAAAAAATTTGTCACTTATCCTATAATTTACAGTGTAAATCTACATAATACATTTACTTTAATGTATGTAACCAGTGCTGGCAAAATTAGTTGTAATGAGCAAATTAAAATAGTTAGTTACCCTTAAGGTAACTAAAGTTCGAATCAAAATGAGTTATTGTTATTAATCACAGGGGAAGCACCAGTCGTCCAGAAGCGAGCAGAGGAAAACAGCATTTTTCATGGACAAAGGAAAGGTACTCCTCTCAGAAAACACAAATAAAGATACTTTTAGATGTTTGATTGCTATTTGGAGCATTGGGATCACTAGACGAGGGCTTAATTAACTCATTTTTGTGAAAACCTCAATTTCGATGAAAACTGACATTTTTCACTTGTTTTGCCTGTAGCTCGAAATTAGACCGTGCACATTCCGACTCATTTTGCCAGCATGGGTCACATATAATTAACTTTCACAGTAAACTTGTTAATAGTTTTATTTTGTAATTAAAAATATAAGCCACATTATAACTTCTAATAGTAAAAACACTAAAAAGGATAGAGTTGTTAAAAAAGGTTAAAAGTTTGAAAATATTACTTTTTTTACCTCACTTTTTTCTTGTATATTTAAGGTTTCGTTTTTTTACAGTGTACAATAGAGTTAAATATTTTCGGTGAATAGCAACTTAAATTTTTGTCTTTCTTTAGAAATAAATTATTGTATTTTTTTTTTACCATACATTGTATGGAAATGAGCAGCTTGGACTTTCTACAAAATTTCTCCTTTTGCATTCTACAGATGAAAGAAAATCCTGATGTTTATCACTATTGTGTATTCCTTTAGCATTCATCCCATTTCTCATTTATTACATTGGCAACTGTCTTACCAAGGACAATTTAACACAAAGCATCACATCCCTGTTGCTCCATCATGCATTTGCATGTGTGTGTATTTGCGCCCATCTGACCAGCTCTGGCAGGAACGGGTCTTTCTCACTCGTCTAGAACAGTGATGAGATGACCATCCTTTGAGGTGTGATGGCCAGTGTTCTTGTAAGCTTTTTGCTTTTAATGTGTATCTACATTCTTAATATAAAGGTTTCGTTACACATTTTAAAAATCTAAAGAATATCCACTTTGTGTATTGAAAGGTTTCCATGTAAATTTAAGGTTATTCATGGAACCATAGATGACAATAAGGTGTGATAACAACATATCACAAAAAAAGTCCTGAAATAGAGGCAACAGATTGATTTAAACTAATGAATCACTCCTGAAATTGATTAGCAGCATTAGTTATGGATGTTTTATGGAAAATATTGAGGTAGAAGAGCAGGCAATGCTTTTCCAGAGCTCTGCCAGAGAGAAAATATGTGAATCAATTTCTATTGAATCAAAACCCTTTATTTGGCATGGCAGTTTTCACTTACTGTTCAATTCTGAACCTTGACTCACTCAACCCGCAGTTTACGGGCACGTCAAAGCTGTAAGAACGCTTCTCACAAGCTCTGCGGTGACTCATGGACGCATGCAGTCATGGAAGTACAGAACATTACCTTTTATTTTTTTTCCCCTGTGATGCTTAAAAATAAGAAATTTTGGCCCTGTGGGGTGTTATTAGACAGTTATGATGATAAGTAATAGACTGAGGTTGCAGCATTCGGCAATGATTCCCTGCTCTGTGAGACTCCACGCCATAGGTGGTCAACGTTCCCGATCAGTAAATACTGGTTTAATGCAGCCATTACGAAAACAGCCAAATGGAGCTCTTGAATTGCAGAATTGCTGCCTAGTCATGCCTATTTGCAGAGTGAAAAAAAAAAAAAAAGAAGAAGAAGAAAAAAAAGTTCAGTTCTCTTTGTACTTTTGGCTCAGACCAGAAAAGAAAAGATATATTTAGTCCAGTTTGCTTAGCATTCACACAGTTTTAACACTGAATCTAAAGATATAAAACAAAAAATAACTTTTATGACGTATATTTTGCTAAACTTACCGAACATCCAAAACAATGCTGTGTGCTAAACGCTCGTTGTATGTGTGTCTGTACATACAGTATAATGGTATTTTTACCAGCTGAGAACTCACCGATAGCTTATTAAATCTGTAAAGGAGTCAAATCAGCAGCAGGAATTATTCCATTACACACACACACAAAGATCTGCTGCAAAGAGATGGCAGTTCTGACGCCTGTATCGAACTGTAATGGAAAACATCACAATTATGATGAGAGAAGCCAGGCATGCTTGAGCATTCTGTCCTTTTTAGGGTTGCATCCTGTGACATCACTTCCTGTTTTTGGTTCGTTTAGATGTCTTTGGTCTGTGACCGTACCAGAATTTGTTTGGAAGTGGACAAGATCCCCTAAAAATGTCTTGGTCTGTATGGCCACGTTCACACTGTCAGTTTTTGCCAACCGCATTTACTTAAAGGTGTGAGTCTCAAAATGTCTTGTTCACACAGCAACTTACATCAGCGTCTTGAATACTCTCTGTATGAACATGCAACAGTGGGGCACAGTGACTGGATCTAAAACCTTCAGATGACACACAGCTCATCTCTCCCTCGCTGTAAGTTACTGAAAGTGAATCCACACACGACACCCCTTAGCGTAGCCGCTCTCTCGCACTGTATGACATGACAGACAACTAGTTGTCCAGTGCGGTTCTGTTCACACAGCGCAAATATTCAGAGAATGTGGTTGTGAGTCCTGAAAATTTACAGGTGTGAGTTCGGTTATAGAATGTAGTTGTCACTCCCGTAAATAACTGTACTGTGTGTGAATGTAACCGTATTAAGGACTCAAATACAGGACTGACAACGTATTCTGCTGCTATGTTTGGTGCGCAACCGGGTTCGGATTACACATATTCAAATGAACCGTACTAACAGAGCAATCACACCAGAGTTTGTTTTAATCGAACCAAACCTGCCAAGTGTGAACACACCCTTAAGGTAACTAAAGTTCTCGTAAAGCATTTTGTCTTTAAACAATAAATTAATAGATATATTATTCAGAATGAAGACTTTTAAGTCACTTTGCAGAAGGAAGGGTAGACTGTGCTCAGTTTGAGTTTTCTTCCCTCAAAGGTGTTATATTAACAAAACAGTCCCAAAACGATCATTTTTTTTAAACCACGCTGAAAAAAAAATTGATGTCTGTTTTACTTTTAAACTAGTTTTATTTCTGCAGTGCCTTGAAGACTTCTATTTAAATAGACTCTGCGCATGTCAGATAAGCAACACCAGTTTGTTCAGTATAGTACAGTCACATCCTTTAATAACCTCTTTGCACAACATGCATCACATTAAGACAGTCTGAAATGTTCAAACTGTTAAGATCGGATTGCAGGGATCAGGAACTTGTTAAATTAACTTCTGCTGCTCTTTAATTTAAGCTGGTATAATTTAAAAGGTTATGCAGAGCCGTAGGTGCTACACAAGCAGGAATGGTGCAAAGTTTTGCTTTTCCTTAGTTCTTCTGATGTAATATAATGGTATTTATCCCACTTCTTCCTTATGATACCTTGACTGGGTAAGCCAAATTCTGAACAACAAATTACATTGATGCCAGTGTAGTTTGATGTTTTATTTTTGCATCTTCATTTTAAAATATGCTGTTTTTGGACTGGGTTGGACATGTTTTCACAGTACTGTGAACTCAAGCCACATTGTAAAATGTTTTAAAAGAACATTTTTCTTTTAAGAAATCTGTAATCATGGCACCTGTGTAATACCTGATAATTCCAACCAAAATCCTCAGCATTTCACGTGCTGATTCAAGCCACCTTGTATTTTGCAGACTTTCTTTCTCACCCTTTACCTGTGAAACTGAGCTGTTTAATACTCAGCAGCAGTTGTATACTGGTTCCTCAGCCTGCAGTGCATCAGGAAGGTTTTTTCCAAACATCTGTTGTGCTGTTTGGCTACAGTGCTGCACCATTATTTGTTAGGTGTTTATAAGGTTTTGTCTCTCATGAGATTTATTTTTCAATGTGAGAGCTGTACTAATATGGTGAAAGTCTTTGAACGTGATGTCATATTTAATTGCTTGTCTGCTATACAGTGCTAATAGCAGTAAGTCATCGTAAGCCTGCCCTGGATGGCTTCATCAAATACTAGCGAAGCGGCTAACTGACGGCTCAGAGCACTCATTAACAATGCCTGCTAATTAACTTAAGCGGACTCCAGGCTCAGGGTTCATGTCTAAACATCCTGTTTGGTTTAGAGAGTGAAAAAGGATACGCACACACACACACACACACACACACACACACACACACACACACACACATATCTAACAAGAGAAGTCCTTAATGATAGTGCTGTCGATACCCAGACCAAAACCAGTTTAAATGCTTATGAAGAGCATTAATGAAAAAAATACTTCCAAATACAAGTCTGCAGAAAATCTGCCCAGTCTCTGTTTCACTCTACTTCAGTTTTATCGTTGGCTCCAAATTTTCTTTCAGTTTTTCATTTCATTTTATGTTTGTGTGTTTCAATAGTAATGTGCACTTGAGAAGGCTGACCTGCAAGGATTGGCGTTACTTTGACCTGGTCCCTGACGTCCAAGACTTTCCACTTTCTCCTACATGGATCGATTTCCACTTTAAATGAATCTAGGGCAAAGCTGTAATTCCATCATATTTCTTTCTGAAAGAATTTTTAAATGTTTTTTAATTTATTTATTTCAGTGTGTTTTATTTATTTATTTATTCATTTATTTATATTTGAAATACATTTTCTGCACTTTTATAAACTACCAACATGACCTAGTCGCAAACTTCGTAGTGCGAATTGCCATGCCTTAATATTATCTTTAGCTTAGTCATGAATAGGTTTTGGATTGTTGGGCTTTTTTCAAATGCTGAAGTCAGAGAGATGTCATAAATTGTTAAGGAAGGCAGCCGGACATTTCTTCTAAAGTCATACATTAGAGAGTCTGTCCACTTTTGAGTATACTAGCATTCCCTCTGTGACATTAGGAATGAGGATGTTAAGAAATGGGACTCCTGTTTGAATAAGAAAGTCAGTCCTTGACAATTTTATTAAGCTTTCTCTCTTTCTTTCCTTTGTGGAAAACAAAACAAGTGAGTGGTAGCCATGGGAGTCAAGCAAGATATTCATTGGGTTGCAGCTTAAATTTCAACCTATTCCTCTCACAAAGTCAGATGGACCACTTTTAAGATTTTTATAGTGCTTATTTCCCTGTTTTTCCTTATTGTTGTCCCATCCACATTTATTGTATGCAGAAGAACAGCATGAACAATCTGTTAAAGTTGCAGTCACATTTACATTTTTATGTAAATGTGACTTGCATTGCATTCAAGGTACACATTTACATTTGATCAATTCTTGCATCCCTGGGAATTGAACCCATTCGGGTGCGAGGAGAACTGATCACACGCTGTCTGCGAGAACTGGGATCGCACGCAAGAAAGGGAGAGCGCACACACGAGAGAGACCGCTTCTGGTCTGTGTCATTCCACCTATCCCACCTTCACTAATCAATAACGAATTGCAATTGAAAGCATGCAGTTCGCAATGTGTGGGTTGTCATCATTAATTTTTAAGTGTTTCCACACCCCTGAGGCTGACATTGTTTCTGCTGCTACTGCTGGTATCTCTGTGCACGGAAAATTCTGACAAGCTTATCGGGCCCGATACGATACTGGTATCGGTATCTGTGCATCCCTAGTTTGAGCTACAGGAAAACACAGTAAATAACAAAGTTTAACAAACAATTGCTCAAACAGTACAGCATGGTGCTAGCAACACGAAGGTCATAGCTTTTATTTACAGGGAAAGCAAGAACTTTTCCCAAGTGAAATCCAGTAATTTCAATAGAAGTGAATGGGCATTTCGCATGAGGGTGAAAGATGTCCCCAAGCAGATTTCTAAACTTGTTCAAACTGCAACAGAGGATTTGTGGCAGAGAAAGGCTGCTTGGTTTGAAAGTGACTTCTGTGCGAGCTGTGCTTCATGCCTTTTTTGCTAATGTGACAACACCATTATTGCACTGCCAATAAGATGCACAGTGATCTTCATATGTATGTATGTGTGTGTATATATACAGTGCCCTCTGTAAGTATTGGAACAGTAAAGACAAAATTGCTCTGTTAGCTGTGGTGTCAAGACATCTACATAATGTCACATTTTATTATTGGCTGTTTTACCAACTAACAAGAACTGCACTTTGAGTTTCATCCCTCTGCCTAATGTGAGCATAAGTATTGGGACGGTTTAACTTAAAGCAAATGTAAAACTGTAAAAGCTCATATTTAATTGTAAATCCCTTGCAAGAAATCACAGGAGCGAGTCTGTGACCCATAGACATCAACAGACTCTTGGTTTCACACTTTGAAATGCTTTTCCAAGCCTTTAATACAGCCATTTTCAACGGTTGCTTGTTTTAGGGAGTTTCTGGCTTTAGTCTTCTCTTCATCTGGTGAAATGTGTAGGATTTAAATCTGGAGACTGACTTCGGTAATCTAAAACCCACAATTTCTTTACCATGATAATCTCCTTGATTGAGTTGGCAGTACTAGTGTTTTGGGTCAATGTCCTGTTGCCATATGAAGCCTTTCCCAGTGAGTCTGGTGGCATTTTCTTTTGTACACTTCTGAATTCATTCTTCTGCTGCCATCATTGAATAAGTCATCAATAAAGATGAGTGAGCCTGTTCCAGAGGCAGACATGCATGCCCATAACATGATACTGCCTCCACCATGCTTTCCAGATGAGCTTGTATGCCTTGGATCATTTGCAGTTTCTTTTTTCTCCACGCTTTTGCTTTCCCACTTTGATGAAGATTAATCTTTGTCTCATCTGTCCTTAAAATTCTGTTCTAAAACTCTACTGGCTCAGGTTTTTGCAAATTCAAATCGGCTTTCCTGTTTTTGGTACTGATCATATGTTTGATCTTGCTGTGTATCCACTGTAATTCTGTTGGTGAAGTCTCCTGCGAACAACATATTGTGAGACCATCACCCCAGCTTTCTGGAAGTTGCTGGTGATTTTACTAACAGTTATTTTAGAGTTTTTTTCATAGCCCTTGTCATTTGTCTATCATCAAATGCTGTTGATATTCTTAGATGACCTGGTCATCGTCGGTTGCTGAAGCTTGCCAGTGGTATCTGTCTTTTTCAGTACTTTCCAAACTGGACATTCCAAGTCAGTCTTATCTTATTTAACATGCATTTCACCAGCTGAAGAGGAGACTAAAGGTAGAAACTCTCCAAAACAAGCAACCATTGAAAATGGCTGCATTAAAGGCTTGGAAAAGCATTTCAAAGTGTGAAACCAAGAGTCTGTTGATGTCTATGGGTCACAGACTTACTCCTATGCTTGCTTGCAAGGGATTTACAATTAAATATGAGCTTTTACACGGTTACATTTGCTTTAAGTTAAACCATCCCAATACTTATTCTCACATTAGGCAGAGGGATGAAACTCTAAAAGTGCTGCACTTCTAGTTGGTAAATCATGTTATGTTAAAACAGCCCATAATAAAATGGGACATTCTGTACTTCTGCCTCATATTAATCTTTTAATCATATTTATAGATGTCTTGACACCACAGCTAAAAGAACAATTTTGTCTTTACTGTCCCAACACTGCTGGAGGGCACTGTGTGTGTGTGTGTATATGTATATATAATACATATATATATTATCAAAGTGCGCATGTGCTCGGACCTACACTGATGCCGTGTGTTGTTCACGCAATTTCACCAATGAAGTCCGTGACATTATTCTTAGTTTTTCCCTTCTCCAAATCGCTAAAATCTGGCAACACAATTTGCTGCGCAGTCTCTGCTCCATATCTTCATCCAGATGGCACGAAGAACATGACAGCAGCGTAGGCAAACCCGCCATTGTGATGTTTATCACAACGCCGTGTAATATCTAGTAAATGCATAAAATGTATTTTAAATTTGATGCGAGAAGATTAAAACAATGGCCGGTAACATGCATACTGTATGCCTATCTGAGTGTGGTTTAACCATACTTATTAGCGAATAACCAGAGTAATGAAAATTGCATGTAAAGTGAATAATTCTGCTCATGTCATGTAAAAATCTTACTGCCATTAAGACGCTACTCTGATTATGATAAATAATCGCATTATTGGTGCACATGTAAACATAGTCATTGTTTGTTTCATGGGGAAAACCTAACACAACATAAAATAATGATTATTTATAATAAAACTTAACTTAAATTTTCGCTGTAATATCTGCAATGTGTTTTTGAATTCATTCTGAGTTATGGACCAAAGTGTGTTCATATTATTGACATCTTTACTGAAGCTGCATCATCTTAATTTTACATTGCATCACACAGGGAATATAAACACTGAACTCTGTATGCATTAATTAACAAGTTTAACTGTCCCCAGACTTTATGTAGGCCTGTGTTGAAAATCGCTTCAGTTGAAACATGAGGTCGTTTTATTAGGCTAATTCGCCCCTGTGTTTTAATTCCATTGTTGTAGTTAAATTGTGGCTGCCTTTTAGCCTACTTATTCGTTTCTTTGTTTTTCAAATCATAAGAACAAATGAATTGGCTACAATGTTCCCATGTTTTAACTTATAGGCTATAAAGGAATAATTTAATAAAAAGTGATCAACAATTTCACAATTTAGACCCACCTAAAAATCTCAATTAATTTATTTTATGGCATAATGCACACCTTGTGTAATAATTTAGAATACTGGTGAGCAGTGTTGGGCACCTTACTATATAATTAGTTATAGTTACTAGTTACTTCTCACAAATAGTAACTGAGTTAGTAACTGAGTTACATCATTATAAAAGTAACTAATTACCAGAGAAAATAACTATTGTGTAACTTAAAAAAAAAATGTGGAGTGATGAGAGTCAGCAATGTCAACTTCATCTTTGCAGACACTGATTCAGAAAACATTACTTTATTAATAAACAATTAAAATGTCTCCTTGCTGTTTTTGTCACATTCATAATCATTACTTTTGCCGGTTCTTTATGACAAGCTTTATGCGTGCGCTTGAGTGCTATATAGCCTATATACGCTCATCATTATGGTTTATTCTCTCCAGTATTTAAGAAATTAAATTAATATAAATGTGATTAGTCAACTAATGGTTTAAATGAACAACTACTAGTCAACTAGAAAAAACTTATTTAAAATATTTTTGATCCAGCATGTCACAAAGGGTATTCTGGTTTGAGCTTGCGCTCAGCTCGCATGATCTGACACAGACACACACACGAAGCATCGGACATTATTATCACTTTAAAATTATATTTGTGTATGACTAACCTGTACTATTTATTTACATCAAAATGCTTTGCAGGTCTATCATCTCTAGTCACAAACCAATCATCATCAGTTAGCCTGTGTCCCACCCCAACAGACACACCAGAGAAAAAACTTTGCAGGTCCTATGAGAGAGAGAGAGAGACTCGGATGAAAACCGCTTCAGTGAACTCAATTATAGTAACGCAGCATTTTTTTTTTTTTTGTCAGTAACGGTAACGCCGTTGTAACGGGGGAAAAAGTAATTTGTTTGATTCCTCGTTACTGAAAAAAGTAACACCGTTAGTAACGCTGTTTATTTGTAACGCTGTTATTCCCATCACTGCTGGTGAGTGCTGTATAGTAAAATGTAAGCACACTTCATGTGCTGCCCTGTAATCTTTCATTGTAACAGTAGTCAAATAGCTGGTACATTAAGAGATTAAATGTCATAATACTATAATACTATTAGTCTACTGTTACTATTATTAAAGTAATTTATTTCATTATTTTATCTTCATTTACAATTATAGCCTTATTGAGCAATGTTGCAATCCGTCCCTTTGCGCCACCTGGTGGTGAATTCAAGAACGAGTGTCACATCTGACTGGATTGTATTTAACTCTGTGGTACCATGGCGGTAATAGGCATTTTGGTTGACTACCTACTGTATATATATATCACCCGTACAGTCCACAGAATCAAAGAACAACCAAATAACAACCATAGTGAAGGATTCATATCAGACGCGGGTTACTGCTAAATGTGTCCAGACAGTATTTGTAGGGGGCCAATCTCAGCTCTGTATTAGTCTGCCTGGCATGGAAAGTTCATCAGAACAACTGTAAATATTCTTGATTGATGAGCACTCTAAATTTGCTTGCTGGTAATCGAAGGACTGTTGTCGAGCTATATGATGAAATACCCATGAAATGGATGGGCCAGAACAGCAGGAAATGAAAGATGTTGTAAAGGAAGATGATTTATCTGTCAAGTCTTCTCAGGGATTCCAACAGAACCCCTCGCCTTAATTTCATCTTCAATGCAAAGCTAAAGCAAGGGTAGTCCTTTTCTGAATTTGCACATTTTGCGGCGTAAAGCTATTTGCATGGCAGAATGTATTTTTTGTAATGCTCTTGATTCAAATTTTTTGATTCGGATGATGGTTTGTCATTCGTCATGATTGCTAAGGTCCCGCTTTAGACACACTGTAGTTAAATAACCTATTTAATTCTCTCAAATGCAAGGTTCTATTTGTTTATTTTTTATAACGCTTTCAGTCCCTCTTAAACGTGCAGGAATAGAGTCAAGCTAATCAATTACACATTCCTCATTTACATGTTCACAGGCTGTTGGACAAAACTGTTGGATTTGTCCTGCTGAGCTTTAATGGTGGAAATACTGCAGAAAAGCTAGCAAATGAAAGCTGAGCTGATGTGACTGCATTATGAGAGACTAAAGCAGTGTGTTTGTTTGCATGCCTTGTCATCAAGGCCTTTCTGCATTAAATGTCTGAAATAAGTGAATTAAGAAGAAAATATCCCTTTTAAATTAATGACTAAGCTGTGATGGACCGTTTACACCAAGTGCAATAAAGACTAATAAACAAAACTATAAAATATGGTTTTCCACCAAATGCCAGATAATCATAATTTTTAGGGAAAAATGTAAATTTATATAAACTTCATATGAATTCATTTTTATCCTGTCTATCTGTCTGTCTGTCTGTCTGTCTGTCTCAAGAGTTGGGGTGAAAATGCCTTTTTACTTTTACGTTTTTTGTTTTGTTTCCAAGGGGTTGCCAGTGTGGACTAGTAATCTATGTGTCTTATAGCAGCAACAGTAAAGAGAAAATATCTTTGATCCCTTAATGCTCGTGGCTCAAACAAAAGCCCATATTGGTCTTCCCACACAGGCATCTGAAACTCGGTATGGTGCATGAGGGAAGAACATTTTAGATCTCAGCAGATGTAAAGACTTCAGGATTTCCCTTTACTTATTGTTCATTCACCTGCAATATAGAATGCACAATATGCCCATACTGTGAATATGTGTGTTGTAAACTTCCTTGTTGATGCTTTTTTTAGAGGTGCTTGCATGTATATATACTGCATACGTTTTATGCTACTTTATATATCATTATCATTGTTAACATGATATAAGATTCGTCATTAACATAAGATTTTAGTCATACTACTACCCTGTGTGTTATTGGGTATTGTCTCATCTTCTTCTTTTCTAATGATGGAATATTCACAGTACACACATGCACATGAAACTGATATAGAAATAGTCCTCTTACAGAAAAAACCTTGGGTTTTAATTAGCCCCAGGCTCATATGAGGTTTCTCCCTTTGCTTTTTTTTGTGCTGTCACAGTTTTGACATATTGTTCTTTGACAGTATTGATCCCGTGATAAATAATACACTAATGAGGTGGGCCGCACACAGCTCAGAGGCAGCAATTGCAGTCCCCTAACAGGAGTTTTGCACTGCATGATAAGACACGTACCCAGCAGAACATACACTCAGGGTGGTGACAATGATGGAATGTACTATAAATGACAAATGTGGATATTGTAAGACATTTCACGACTTTAAAATATTTTGCTTTAGGGAGAGTGGGGGTAGGATGTGCCAGTGGGTAAGTTGTGTCAGCTGCTTAATGTAGCAGATCATGTTAATATTTATTTAAGAAATGGCCTGTCAGATTCAACTGAATTACTAAATGCGTATGAAAAAAGTAAATTTTATTCCTAATATATGTATCAATATATGTTGTTGAAATGAAAATGTATTAAACAATGTAAAATTTGTCTGGCTAAATTTTAGCCATGAATCACTGATTGAAGCATTTTTCCCAAAATGTTTCAGATGCTTCGAGGTAAGATATGCCTCAACTAATCATGATAGTAAGCTTTTCATCCAAATGCAAATATTTATGTTTTCAAAAAAGTTGCAGCTTAGTTAATAAAAATGTTGATGTGCTGCAAAATAGATTAAAATTTAGAATATGTGAATATTGTGGATTTGTAAGTATTTTTTTTTTTCTGATTTACATTCATATTTTTATTTGAAATGTAAGTTTATTTTTTCTCTAGTAATTCAACGTAACCCTTGATTTTGAGATTTTGAGAAGTAATATTTCTGTGCCCCTATTTTAAAGATGCTTAATTGATGCCATTGTAAAATACATTTTGAAGTATATTTATGAATGCTAGAAAACTTAGTGATAGTCTACCTAAAAGTGAAAATTCTGCCATCTTTTATTCACCCTCATGTCTTTCCAAATCTCTCTTACTTTCTTCTGTGGAACTTTCAAAAAGTATATTTTAAACAGTTTTGGTAACCAAGCACCTTTGGTTATCATTGACTTCCAATGTATGAACATATTGACATATTTCACAAAAATATCATCTTTTATTTTTCAAAGAAGAAAGTCAGTTTTGGAATGAGATGAGGGTAAGTAAATGATGGCAAACCTTTCATTTTTAGATGAACTATCCCTTTAGTGGCACAAATTACCCCACTCTTTTGTACCTTCAGAGCCTAGGGGTGGAAACTTTGCATGCCTTGGATGTCAAAATGCAAAATTGTCCATGCAAATTTGGTTAGGATTATAGTACAAAACAGTGTGGTTAATATAAATATGATTGTGATGATGGTAGTTTTAGTGACGGCAGTAAAGCTTTGATTCATAAAGCAGATGGAACACGTTAGTATGCAGTTATTCTGGGGAAGATAGGCTTCGGCTCAAGGGTAATGTACTATTGTAAAATACTCCCTTTAACTACCTGTTTTAATTTGTGGGTCACGGCATATCTCCAAATCAACACACAAACTTGATTAATCAGATTTGTTCCCTTCACTCTGGCCTGATGTTCCAAAAATTAAAGTGGTTTAGTGGTTTGTACTGCAACTTTAGTGGTCAGTAGAATATTTGTGTGCCATTGTCATCCAAATAAGGGCATTTTTGGATGCTATAAACAAACGTAGCCATGATATTAGGTTTGATCCCAGATATATCACAAACGTTCTCTAATGATCTGGCTGGCAGCAGCTTTTGATGACGTTTTGTTCTTATATGCAGTTGCAAACAAAATGTTATATTTACTCTTGAATAGAAAACGTCAGGACACTATAGGACATTCTATAATTTGGATGCTCACCTTCACCAAAGTGACTTTAATTAACAATAAGAAGGCAGACATTTACCTCTGGGGTCGAAGCAAAAGGATTTATTAGGAAGCTGATAAAGAAGGGATTCATGGAAGGGGGAGAAGGGTGGGAGGCAAGGGGAAACGTGGAATGCTTAGAGAGGGGAAAAAGTACTTCAGTATTTTCACAGATTCCATTTTATTCAATTTCATCTATTTCAAGTTAATAATCTCATTAAGAATATATATCTGTGTGATATCCACATTCGCTCTGATAGCTTAGGAGCACCACTTTGCATGTCTAAATGTCATTTTTTGTAAAAACTTCTCAACAATCCCCACTATTTTGTAGATGCATTTTTATGACCAAAATTACATTACATTTTCAAATTGGGCATGACCGCTTGAAAAGGATTTACTGCTGCTAACTACTCACCAAGTTGTCAATGTGAAACACAGGGGTACAAAGGACACCTAAAAAAAGTCAACATTCTAGTCATATCTGTAAAAAACTAGAAATTCAGTATGCTCTTGTCATTCTCCTTCATATCATTCATGCTATTTCTAGAGTAAAGTAGGGTTTATGCAGTATTCTGTGGGTTATATGCTCTAGACAAGGCATTCATAGCTATGAATCTATCAAGGCTCAAGCAGTGGTAAAGGGGAAGCTTTTACCCTTCTCAGCTTTTGTAGTTTCAAACCATTTCCTTCATCTTGTATCGTCTCATGGCTCAGTCAAGCCTTAAAGCCAAATCTTGGGAGCGCATGGCTCCATCTTTTTTAATTTCTTTTTTTATATCGTTATTCTCTCTGATTGTATGTGCTTTCCTGCTCTGTTCTGCTCCCTGCTAAGAGCTTTCAAAGCCCTCTCCCTGATCTGTCCTGAGTAGCTGTGCAGTTGCAGACTGCCACGTTGAAGGACCCACATGCTCATTTGAGCAGGTCGTTGGGATGACAGTAAGCAGCCGCTATGGCACAATAGTGGTGTCTGAGAAGACGGAAGTGACAGAGTCAGCATCGCTCCGTGTTACTGCCAGCTTGGGATGCTCGAGGGCCAGTGCTGCCCGCGGCCTCCCGTTCTGTGCCTCCTTGATGGGTTCCAGAAAGACCACATGCTTGTTGTTACTGACCTTGCGGCCGGGGCCCTCCGTGGTGGCAGGTGGCGTGGGCGTCAGGATAGATGACTGGGCGCTGCATTCATTTGCAGGGCTTGGTGTCGCTGGTAGGGGCTGCTTGCGGCACCAGCAGCGACAGGGTGTCAGGTAGAGGTACATTAAGACCAGAACCAGGCTGACAACACAGCCCAGCAGGGTTGTGAAGCCAGTATTAAAGGACTCCACCTCCTGATGGTGTAACAACACAGTTACATTAACTTCATGAGTCTCATTGCGTGACTCTTGATGGTTTTGAGCCATGCACAAGTATACCCCAGAGTCCTCCACTTGAGCTGCCAAGATTTCCAAAGTACCATTTGCATACATTCGCAGAGTATTGTTATTACCAGGGGGAGCAATGTATTCCTTACGAGGTGATACCCACCAGTAGGTAAGATGCTTTCCCTTTAATGATGTTTCACAATCTAACTTCACTGAATTCCCAGCGTCTGCTGTCATACTCTCTGTCTTTGCTTGAAGTTTTAGTGTGCAATTCTCAAAGAATCGCACATGTTGAAGAAACCGCACTGAAGCACGGTGCTCGCCATAAAGCAAGCAGGTATGTTCCTCCCGAAAATCTCTCACTGAGGTAAAGCCTCTATGCTCCCATTGTTTAAACATGCTGTACATGGAGCACTCACAAATTAGGGTATTGTTGTGCAGGAACAACCCTTGCTGTACTGATTCCTCTAGAGCTGCAATATCCTCGACTGGAAGGTTGGGCATACGATTCGAGCTTAGATCCAAGGTAATCAAATTGGCATGTTCTTGAATGGAAAAGAAGGGGAAGTCTGTCAGTCTGTTATGGCTCAGGTAGGCTTTGCGAAGGTTGATCAAACCGCTCAGGGCTTTGCTCTCTACCCTAACTATGCGGTTGTTGTAAAGGAGTAATTCCTTAATTCCTACTAACTCTTGAAAGTAGTGCTGCTCAATTATGTTCAGTTGATTGGAGGAAAGATCCAGATGGCGTATGTTACTTGTATTCCGGAAGGTTCCAGGAGTGAGTCTGCTCAGCTGATTGTGGGCTAACCGTATGGTGTCAAGATTGGGAAGGCCAGCAAAGCTACCATCCTCAAGACATTCTAAGTGGTTGTGGTTGAAATCCAATGTTGCCACCATTACAGGCAACTCTACTGGGACTTGGTCAAGGCCAAGGTTGGTGCAGCTTAGGATATCAGATGCAATCAGGCAGCCAGATGGGAGATTAGCTCTGACTAGCTGCAGCAAAAAAGAGCTCAGCATTAGGGGAGCGGCCACACCCTGAACACACAGCATTATGCCGTAAGGATGCTTTGGTTAGGAATCAGAGCAGCCAGAGTTTTACCAGGGTAGAGGTCCACACGCTGTTTGAGACAGAGTTGTCGTCTTGATTAGCTATTCCTATCCTTAAAAATCGGACAGATCAAATCGCAAGAGAGGGGGAGAACAAAAAGAAATCTGTTATTTAATACAGCGGATACCTAATTATACTTAATAATACAGCAGATACTTAATAATTCTTTGCTCACTTGGCACTGTTCTGTCAGCCTAAGGCATGAGAGTGCACCTATTCGAGGACTATTATTATTTAATCAACTTACTGTCAGCCTGATCCAGAAACACCACATTAAACAGTGAAATTCTAATCTTAGAAGTTGAAGACCACAAGATTATCTTTACCTTAAGATTGCCAACAGTTACTCCAAATGACCCGCCTCATATCTCCTTGTTTGGCTGGCACTTGGATTTTGAGTGCTTCTCCAGATTTTTGTCCATTCTCAGGTAGAGAGGGTTGAAGGCATTGTCATTTAAGTCACTGAAGGAAGAACAATTGTTTTTGCCCTATCCTCAAGGCTGAGCCCAACCTTCTGTGAACCATCCTTTTAACAGTTGGTGTTGTTTTGCAGTCCTGACATCTGAGATGGAACAGAAGAGGTCTTAAATCAAGAGCTAGCTTGCTGCCGCAGGCTAGAGGATGTTTTTGAGAAAGTCAGCATCCTGTCCAGTTCAGTTATTATAGTTGCTCTCAGTTGAACAGCAGGCACACAACGTGTCACACTGGTCCACACGAACCCTCACAATACAAGAAATCTGTTGTTTGTTTTAACCAGAAGATAAGGACACAGCACAGTTGTTTATCAATGTTCCTTCAGTACCTGGAGAAAGTAGTCCTTAAATTTTCGATATATACCTTTTTTTCCCCGTTCATTTTGTTAAGATGTCAAAAAACATTTGCTGTGTTGGGACTAATAACTCTCGATGACTCTTAAGCTTCCAGTGTCCACGTGGCATCTAGGAAAAACTGGTGAAAAGATGAAAGCAAAAACAATGTTCAGGATCTTAAAGCTTTTTAGTACCTCTTCCAGATCCTGGTCTCTTATCAAAATTTTCTTCTTCAGCATCCATCCTTTCTTTCTGTTCCTCTGATTTTCACTCTAAATTGTATGGGTCTTCCTCGTTTTTCTCTCTGTCTCTCTTTACCTCGCAGAGCTTGAGTGTGTACTACACTCCCTCTCTGCCTCTCTCTTTCCTCTCTGCGCTCTATAAACAGACAGGCATGGAGTTTCGGAGGAGGGGCGCTCTGGAGGGGGGGTTCTTCTGAGTACTGATTGGTTGAAGTTGGAGATTATGAAAGGGAAGTGTTTGCCAGAGCCTCCCTTGGTAGAGCTGTTTTTTCCCCACCCCTTTTGTTCATCCAATTATGCATTTGCTTTCACAGATATCTCTTAGGCAGGTTATGTTTACTCTCTTTAGCTTTAATATCTCATTGACCTGTGTCCTTTAATGGTGATGAATAAGCTGTAATTGCTGGGATTAAAATACATAGTAATGTAAAAAGTGATATGTTTATATTATATTAATTTTATTAATTATTAAATATTAAATATTATATTATATTATATTATATTATATTATGTTATGTTATGTTATGTTATGTTATGTTATGTTATGTTCTAATATATATTTGTATTATTTATCTATATTTGAAAGCTTGTTGTGATTAGCTACTCATTTAAAGGTAAACAGTCTAATTTCGGTGTCACTCGCAGTACCAAATTAAAATACACATCCTTTTGCTTTCTAGTTGCTTCTCCACTATGTGGAAGCAGAATTAGAGACAAATTACAATTTGTATATATATATATATATATATACATTATATATACATTTTATATATATATATATATATATATATATATATATATATATATATATATATATATATATATATATATATAATGTATATTTGAAAAAGGACATAAAATAACAATAAACATAGTCCATATGACTTTATCCTGAGTGTTTTGAAGTCCTACATTTGCGTTGAAAACAATCGAAAATCTTCACGTTGTGCCAGGTTTGATGTAAGCAAAATGGTTCTGACATGTCTATTAACTGAACAAAATTGGCCAAGTTTGAATATCCAGTTCATTGTGTATTCATTAGGGTTGAGTGCACACTATAAACCTGACATTACTCATACTCATGAATTAAAGATTGTTTTTTTCTACGCCTGTGCATAATCTTTATGTATGAATAAACATCTTTATATTGCTTGTAGCACACATTTTCTCTGAATGTATGTGTGTGTGTTTGTGTGTTGGTTCCCATGTAAGCTGTCTCTGCCCCGCGGTCAAAGTTACACAAGCTTGGACTACTGTCAGGGTGCATTATCCTCTGAAACCACTGCTGTTGGCCACTGCCAAAGGTCTTCAAGAAACCCAACACACACACACACACACATACACTCTCACACTCACACTCCTCCGGGTCTCTCTAATACACAACCCATTACTACTTACCGTCTTCGCCAGTTTCATATCTCTAACTGATTGTCAAGGGCCACAATTTCGACAGGTTTCTTGTCACTCTTCCTCAGGTGAAATATTTCATGGAGCGTTTAGCAAAGACAGAGTCTTAGTTGCTCACTGTCAACAGTCCCCCGATTTGACGTTGTTCTGGAAAATTGGTTTCCTGGCTCTAAGCTTGCTCTTTTTTCAAAAACAATACTCTGGAAGTGAAGGAAGACAGGAAGAACAACCCTAAGGTTAATAGCTTAATCTCTCTCGTATATGTTTCCAGACAACCATCAATTTGAGCCGGAAGTTGGTTTGCACCTTTTGATAACACTGACCCAAGAACCAGCAAAGCGTCTAACTACTTATTACAGCATCCCTGCTGGCGTCTTTACTGCACTTTCTTCAGCATGACATTTCTATCTGTTCCCAGAAACACCTTAGAAAGCACTTTCAAACTGCAGCAAGCACCATAAAGTTTAGACAACCCCAGATACAGTGTTACTCTTCCCAAGAGTGTCCTAAACATTGTCATTGGCATGGTGATACCATTTATCACCGTGACAGTCAGTAAATATTTTTTGAAGAGGTTATAAAATATGACTCATGGGAAATGGCTTGGCTTCTGAAATTATATTTAATGGAAGCAGCCCTCAGATGTTGATAGATGCTGTACAAGGTGTTGTGTGTGATGTGTGTGATGGTGAAAGACCTCAGGGGTCTGCTGATGCATTCAAGACAGACAGACATTTGGTTCTCAATGGCTGGGTAGTCAATCATTGAGGACAAACAAAGTGATGTGCCATGAATGTGCCCCAGAAAAGCTTTTTTTTTTGTTGGGAAAGAGTAGGTGGTTAAGTCTGTTGCAGCTAAGAAGTTTCCACTTACAAGTTTGGAAATTGCAATTATGATTTGACGCATGTTCATTCCGACACTGCATTGTTCTACTCTTTCACACCATTGTATGTATTTAAGTACTGTGTACTTTAACATGTATTTTAAGTACCTAGCACAATAGTGATAATGGCACACTGAGAGTAATATCGATGAATTCGATCACCTTTCATTGTTTTCTGCATAATTCTGTGGTAATTACTCAAATTTGCGCTTGTTCATAAATCATAAGTCTTTTTCCAACAGCCTAAAGAACTGTGGATAATAATTTTTCCACTTCAATAAAGCATCAAAAGGCATCTACGGTCCTGGGAAATATCACTTCATCTGCACATCTCTTTTGATCGCTGGCAATTAGATGGGATGTTGCATTATTGTCGAGACGCTGCATGCATTCAATTCAATCAGCAATCTAAGATCTTTTGGGAGCGTGTAAAAAAAAAAACGAACTGCAGCCAGACAATTCATGAACACAAAATAAAAATTGAGGCAGGCTGTTTTGCCGTACTCTACAAATGTTTGAGACAGACTTCATGCAGAGGGGCAAACTGAAGTAGAAAGATTTGAGACATTGTCTCTAAATTGCATCTTTTGTTGTCTGCTTTCTCACTCCTGAACATAATGAAGCACAGTGCTGCTGTCAGAGCAGAGTTCATGTATCATTTTATAGTTATATGAATGCCTGTTTTGTGCAGTATCCCTTTTTTGTGTATATTTGAGTGGATGTGTGGAGCATCTAAAGAATCAGGTTCTTTTAGAATACATTCAGATCAGAGTCACAGTTCAGAGTTATCGGTCCTATACACATAACTGAATATAGTGAAGAAGAAAAGCTCATAAATAAAGAATATGTGGGTCGGAGACATGTTCTAGCGGGTAGTGCACTTGCTCTGACATGTTTCATGGTAGTCTCAGCCTCAGACGCCTACAGTCTGTCCACTGACCATCTCATACTTATTGCTCACAAGAATGCAAGAACTTCTTAAATAATCAGTTTCAGTCTGACTGGCATGTTTACGTATCTCCTAGGATTCTATGGTGACCAGTCTGCCTAGAAATTGAGCTTTATATACAAGATATCGGGTTGCTTTTTCAGTGAGTGCTTTTGAGAAACTAATTACTTGTTTTGCCAGTGATTTGCCAGGCAGTTAATGGCATCACATCATTTTAAGTACATATTTCCATTTACAGAATGAATAATGGCTTTTAATAGGTTTCTTGCTGTTGCCTCTAGTGATGATTATTATGATTATTATTATGTCTCTCATTAGCAGAAAAAGAACAACAACAGCCACCACTACTACTATTACTACTACTACTAACAATAATAATAAAACTATTGATTTATCGATATATAATGTAAGTTAAAAGGATATAAAACTTCAATGAATGGCTGACATGTCCAGTGCAAAAGTTTTGTTTTTATTAATTTATTTCTACATTTTTTTTTTAAATTGCTTTATGTAAGCAATAAGGTACGAGAGACTGTGCTGCTCCGCTTCGCACCTTTCACCCGTGACTAATTCACGATACAGCACTATCCTCGAGTACCTTATTGCTTTTATAAAACGGTTACCACACAATACAAATATTAAAGCCAACAATAACTTTCATGAAGTAAACTTTAAATAAAAGCCTTCCTTCTGCCAGAAAAAAATAGTCCCTGACTGTGAACAGTAGCAGAAGTTACATTGTTACGCCATTAGATGGTGACAAAGACTGTCTTTATGAGTGTGTCAGTCAGTAGTGAAGACTTTTACATTGAAAAGACTGAATTGGGAAAACCCCATAACTGTTAAAAGGACAAGATAATACATCGGACATTTAAACAGATTTTTTTATTATGAACATAGGACTAAACTGAACGAAAATGCTAAATCTGAATGCAGGTAATAAACTCTGGTACGTAGTGATACTGAGAACTGTTGGGTGAAGCGGTCATTGACCAATCAGAAACAAGGACAGGAACTAACCGTTTTATAATACTATTTATATGAAAAATACTACTGTTTTGTCTGAATTTTGGTACACGCAACCATGTTGCAAAAAAAAAAAAATTTTTTTTAAAAAAATTGCTCATACAGTAGAGTATTCAATTTGTGCTCTTATTTGTTAATTTATTGAAAAAGTAAATACTTCAATTCGTGTTGACCAGGGGTAGGCAACCTTATGCCACGCAGAGGGATAATGACAGAATTGCACACCTCCGGCCACGCAAATTGTTTATCGGATCTATGTGCAAGTGCAGGATAAAATCTCACACTTTAATAGTATTTATAGCTCCTAACTTAATAAAACAGAATATGTGACTATGAGGAATGATTACCTCAAAACGTACATCCGTATGGAAGTTTGAAGAAATTTATTTAAATTATAAATACATATACCTCTTTAGCTATTGTCACATTGTCAGTGATTAGGTTGCTGACCCCTGCTATATACAACCCTTTTACCCATGAGCTCCTTGTAAGGTCTGCGGACAGCCCTAATTCTCTAAAAGCGTGCCAAGTGCAGTTTGAGTGTATCCAGGTTTTTTTTTTTTTTTTTTGAGGATGTGAGGGAATCGTGAGCCGTGTGTATGTAGTGATGGAAGCTGTTCCAAAAGCCTCCCCCACGCTCATCTGTCAGCCCCGCTGTGCCTGGGAGAGGCAGGATTGAAGTAGAGTCTCAGAGAGGGGCCAGTGAGTCAGTGTCTGTCTGTTGGGGGCCACAGACGCCACAAATAGCCTCTCCTGTTTACAGGCTCGTGCTCTTGGAGAGACATCTGCTGTCATACTGGGATGCTTTACAATTCAATTCCGATTTGATATATTTTAATATATAAATATTTTATATATAAATATTTAATATATAATAGGGGTAAACATATTTATTTCCTTCAGGGGTTGCAACAATTAGTAGATGCCTTTGATCTAGTTCTGTTCCTAACTGACATATAGTGAGTTGTTTACATAATAGGTAAACATTCACACGCCCACTTGTTGACTAACCAGTAGAAAACTAAGTAGCTGTGGAGCCCTAGAACTGATTAAAATTAGTTAAATAACAGGTTTAAATAAGTTTAAAACAATTAAATGACTAATAAACTAATACAACTAATTAGGGATGCACTAAAATTAAAATTTTGGGCTAAAACAAAAAATGCTGGATGCACTTGGCCAAAAACCGAAACTGAAGCTGAAAATGACTTTTTTAAATTAATTATTCATATCTTGTTTTAAATAAATTTTTTGTGTAATTGTAGGGATGCACAGATACCATTTTTTAAGGACCGAGTATGAGTACCGATACTTTTTTTCTAGTACTCGCCGACACTGATACCGATGCCTATACATTTATTAATTTCTCTCTCTCTCTCTCTCTCTCTCTCTCTCTCTCTCTCTCTCTCTCTCTTTTTTAATTTTTTTAATTTTTTTTATTGATGTTGCAGTTTTCCAAGCACAACACAGTGAGACTAATGAATGTAGGACAGCTTCTTTATTATTACTCTAACAAAAAAGTAATAATTTGTATGTGCTTGTCACAAACTTAAAGAACAAATTTCACAGTGTCCAATAACCTTCAAAGGGCATAATTACCAATATATATAATTGTTATATACAAACATATTATAAACAGTACAACAAATACTATAGAGATACAAATTAAATATATACAATTAAATGTATACATTTATTTAACATGTTTTGTTGTTTTATTAACATTAATGACAAATATAGGCTACGGTCCCTTTAAGACCGAATCCATGGATACTGACACATATCCTGTTTTCACCCAAATGTTAACGTCCACTTAAGCCATAACCGACTGTATTTACGTGAGATACTCCACACAATGCACATTTTGACAACCATGTGTGCATTTGACCATTCAGGCGCAAGGAGAACTGAGAGAGAGCGCGTGCGAGAGAGAGTGCGCTTCTGGTCTGTGTCATTCAGTGCGATTCTGCCTATCCCGCCTTCACTAATCGATAACGAATTGTGATTGAAAGCATGCAGTTCGCAATGTGTGTGTTGTCATCATTAATTTGGAAGTATTTCCACACCTCTGAGGCTGACATTGTTTCTGCTGCTGCCATCGGTGTCTCTGTTCACGAAAAATTCTGTCAGTTATGTCACGTGAAGTATCGGTCTTTGGTATTGGGGGTATTTTTACGAGCACAAGTACATGAGCTTGGTATCGGCCCGATACTAGTATCGGTATCGGTGCATCCCTATGCAATTGTATTATTATTAGTCTTTTTAATTAAATTCAATAATTTTACTGAATCTGAATTTAAAAACTACAAGCCAAATAAAATAACCACACTTTTATTTTCACCCAAAAATTAAAATTCTGTCATTTTATTACTCACCCTCATGTCGTTCTACAACACAAATAAAGATGAAATGATGAAATCTGTTGGCTCAGTGGGGCCTCCATTGCCAGCAAGATAATTAACACTTTCAGATACCCAGAAAGCTACTAAAGACTTATTTAAAACAGTTCATGTGAAGTACAGTGGTTCAACCTTAATGTTATGAAGTGATGAGAATACTTTAGTGCGCCAAAAAAAACTAAATAATGACTTTATTCAACAATATTCAAAACACTGCTTCGAAGCTTTACAAATCTTTTGTTTCGAATCAGAGGTTTGGAGCACCAAAGTCACATGATTTCAGTAAACGAGGCTTTGTTACGTCATAAGTGTTTCGGAATTTAAATAGTTCACATGGCTTTGGTAGTTTGATATGCGATCCAAACTACAGATTAGAAACAAAAGATTCGTAAGGCTTCCAAGCTTCATGAAGCAGTGTATTGAAATCGGTCATCACTAGATATTGTAGATATTATTGTTGTTTTTTTGGCGCACAAAAAGTATTATCTTCACTTTATAATAAGGTTGAACCACAGTATTCACATGAACTTTTTTAAATATGTTTTTAATACCTTTCTGGGCAACGTGTTAATTATCTTGCTGGCAATAGAGGCCTCGCTGAGCCATCGGATTTGGTCAAAAATATCTTAATTTGTGTTCCGAAAATGAACGAAGGTCTTACGGGTGTGGAACGACACAAGGGTGAGTAATTAATGACAGAATTTTCATTTTTTGGGTGAGCTAACCCTTTAAAGTAGACAGAAAATAGGCCTGTATTAAATTAATGTTAAATATCAACATATTAATTTCAGTATATCAATATATTATTCTTCATTCAGTTCTATGCAACAGAATCAGATTTAACAGATTTATTTTTTGACTAATTATCAAAATAAAGGATAGTCCTACAAAGCTAGTATCAGAGCATGTGAGCAAACGGCAGGAAGTGGAGCAGTAAGAGGGTAGCGTCATTTTATGGCTATACCAACCACACCATGTTACAGTACAGTAGGGCTATTGCAAACAGAAACTAACAAGTTCAGAGAAATTTCATGAGTGGAGCGTTTGGGCCATGAGTGACTGAGTTGAGAGCGCAGCGGAGCGGAGACATTGAGCAGTCGCTTTAAAGTTGTGCATCTTCGGAAGCAGAGCCACTTGCAGTTACAAAACATGCTGTGTAAGAGTGAAACCTGATCGCAGAACATGGAGGGGCAGGGCGGCATAATTTCGGCTTATATTTACAGCCTTTTTTTACTTTCAGCCAAAAACTGAACATGCCAAACTCCCTATGGTTGGTGGCTTTACATGTCAGTTAGATGGTCAGTTCCTGTCTAAGTGGCTGGTTCTTGCAAAGAAAACCCCCCAAAGTTGACTAGACTTCATGTCGATAGTCAGAAGTGTCAATGCCTACCTAAAGCTACTGTATTTTTTTTTTTTTTGGTGATTACTGCTGTCTTACCACAAATAGCACCATTAAACTGTGGTGTCTATGCAAAAACAGTGGTACAGTTTTACCGTTTGATTGCTATCTATGCATCTGTATTCATTTTGATGACAAAAAGCAAGGATGAGTGTTTGAAATGCAATCAGTTTGAGACTGTCAGCACAGTCGCCCTCAGAGCGCAGCAGGATGGCTGCCAGGTGCGGGTTGTGTGGGCACTGATCTTGTGTGTGATTTATTTGTTTACTAGACCTCTGTTGTTTGAGCGTTGTTGCCCGTTCAGCCCTGTCATTCTGCGTGTGTACTGTATTGCTAACTTAGCATGACAGCCAGCCGTGCTTTGTAAACACAGCAGCCAGCTGGGTGTGTTTGTATGTGGGCACAAACATATTTGCTCAAGTGTTTGTCTCCCAGTATGGACGTCCTAAAGGTTTGCTCATGTGTCTGTACATCTATAAAGGATTTAGTTTCTGCTGGAACACCATTTCTGCCACAGAGACTGGGGTAAGATGTGTCACCCCCTTAATCTAGCAATCTGTTCACCATTTTTGTCACATGCTAAAAAAAAGTATATATTATATTATATTAAAAATTAGCACAGCTTTCCCCACTTTCCTCACTGATTTACAACACTTAAAATCAAAACAAAAAAACAAAACTTTTATTTATTTTGTTGTGTTTATTGTTTTGTTCTGATTTGTTGTTTGAGTGTTTTGTTTTTGTGTTGGTTGTTTGTTTTGTTTGGGCTTTTGTTTTGCATGTTTTTTGCTTTTTTGTTTTGTTTTAGTTATAATTATAGAAATATTTATTTCAGGTCAGAAAATGTTAGTGTGAATACTTTATATGGAAATGTTTTGTACTTTTGAGTTATTTGTTTGGATCTGACTTAGTCTCACGTAGCCAAACCTTCAGACTGATGGCAGAAGGTCTGGACTCCATTGAAGTTTTCATTGGTCAAGAACAGCCCAAAAGGACGTCTGACCTACATGTAAAGCAAACAATCAAAGTTAGTTTTGATCTGCGTCATGTTTAGGGGCGTGAAAATGTAAAGTCAATAGCTATATTTCCATCCAAAGTTGTGAATTTAACTTGTGTGCAAATTTGGAATATCGCATAAAACATTTGCGAATAAAGCACAGTTTCCATCCAGTGAGTCGAAGACAGCAAAATCGTCACTTCCTCATAAACTGGCACTAAATATCACTAAGAAAAATGGAAGTTGCTGCAGTAGAAGTCACTGTATATAATAATGTTCGTATATAATAAATTACTTGCCCCTCAGATTATGCAGATGAACCACAATAAACAATGTCTTGTTATCTTACATTCAGATGCCTGGTGTTTGTAAATGCAATGTGTGTGGGAATTATACCAAACCACTTTAACGACAGACTTTGCCCAGGCATTACAAAATGACTAAAACAGCATTTCAGATGCTGTGCAACTAGATCGGTCTGCTGGTTTGTCTAGTTATGCCATCCCATCGCAAAGTCACATGTCTTTTTTGATGTGTATCAAGCAATTTATTTGGTAAAAGTGTTTCCATTGTAGTTTATGCGCATGTTTTCATATTGCATAATACATTTATCCAACTCATTTGAGCTCATACGTTTTTTTTTTTTATTCACATTTTTAAAATCTATGCACATCTTAGCGTTTCCATCCAGCGGTTTTTAATGTGATATCCCAAAATGCACATAAAAATAGGTGGTTGGACACATACAATAACAGACCTCACCTAATAAATGATTAATTCAAGAACGTTGTGCAAGTTTACTGCAACAATGGCGCCGTGAATTTCACTCATTGTCACAGTTGTAGACACGAAGGCGTTCTTCTTCCATGAGGGGGGTTTGATGTCACGATGATTCCAGGGGGACCATTAAAGAACGTGACACAGACTTCTCCCAACAGATGACAACTTTCGAAACTCCCAAAGTGTTACCCATTTAGTGTTCCTTATGCATCAGACATTCAGCCAGCAGTCCATGATGTCTGAGGCTGAGACTAGATCCGACTTGGTGACAGACTTTTTTTTTGCAAAACCTGTAGGACTGCAGGGGACACTATTCAGTGTCTCTTTTCTGTTGCTCTTTCTGTTTACCTGTAGATGCTGCTCATTTTCAAACCAAATCATTTCACCCACATAAGCAATGGAGGGAAAAAAAATACTGCATAGTGCATTATTAAAGGAAGTCCTTTTTCCTTTGCTTGCATCATGAGGAATTGTACATGAGTGGGTGTATGCGGCTGGAAAAACACACATGAAAGATTGATCAGTGAGGGTTAGATATACACAGCAGGTGCGTTGGGGTGGCGGGAAGCTCTGTTCAGGTTTTAATGCACAGCCATTAAGGATGAAACTCCATAAATCATCTGCCCATGGTACTTTTTTGTCTTTGGAAAATAGACAAAGCAAAAGGATATCAGTTTGACTGTTAGCAGAAGAGGTGTATAGATCCGTTCAACATCTTGTCTTCATCTGATGTGCCCAAATGTGCAAATAAGGTTTATTTATTTCTGAAGAAGCAAGACATATTTATTTGTTGGAAGTATGTTGACCCCATCACATGAGTTGTGTATGATAGGAAGAGCTCTGTTCTCTCACAGTCTGACAGCTGCGCTCCAGTGAACAATGTCTGCGAGTCTGTCTCTCCCTCTGTCATTTTTAGTGGGGTTTGCTAAGTCAAGCATCACTATTACTACATAGGGTTACAGATTTGTTTAAAAGAGAGAGGGAGAGAGAACCATAGCCTTGTGGGCTCTGACATATGGTGCAAAGCGATTGGGGCAGCCAGCGTTTGTGTACCGACTCGTGGTCCCTTCTTGATCCCATTCCCCTTCCTCCTTTCCAGTAGGAAATCAGTGAAATGAAAGTTTTAGCTTGGATTGACCTGAATAATAGCAGTGATGTATATGTAAGGAGGAATTGTTGAGCAGGACTTATAATGAGTGGTGATGACGGTGCTATTTGTTTGCTGCGGTTGTCATAAGTGGCAGGTTTTGTTATAGAGCAGCAATGTTTCCTCCTGCATTCTTCATTCCAGTGATATCACAAATACTGTTTTGATATGTATAAAAAAAAATATAAAAAAAACAGAATGGAGCCAGTGAGGACTGGGAAAAGTAACTTAATTAGTAAATTAAATGTTCTGTGATTTTAATCTGGATTGTTTAACTGTCTAATTATAAATAATAATAATAATTTTTTATAATAATATTTGGGAGAATATTAATAATAATAATAATAATTTATTTTTAAGTACTAATATCATTACTGCTGATTATTTGGAAGTTCACTGTTTAATTATATGTTCTTTATGGTTACAATTTTTAAACATTTTAATTTTTTTGTTTGTTTTTCAATTTTAAACAATGTATATTTTTTTTATGATTTAATTGATTTAATTATTTAATTATTATTTTTTTAATTCAGAAATTTAAAAAAGCCTTTATTTGCCATTCCAACCTAAACTTTCTTACACATAAAGCAAAAGGCTTTTCTCTAGACCAAAAAGCAATTCCTACCACATTATAAAAGAAAGTGACACCCATGTATATATATATAATTATTATTACTTTATTTATTTTTTTTTAAATTGTATTTGAATTTTATATTGACATAATTTTCCCACTGCGTTACAGTATTGTGTTACTCCCTAAAGAAGTAACTAATCGCATTACTTATGTAAAGTAATGTGTTATGTTACTTTTGCGTTACTTTTTCTCTCCTTGGCTTGTTTTTTTTATTAACGAAAAAACAAAAAACAAAACAAAATATATTTGGCAAATGTAAAGACCTTTCGCAGCAAAAGTGAAAAATAAGCCTCAGGCTGGAGGAAATGCAAATTCACACCTGTACAGTAGAGGGCACCACTCAAACCTTTCAGCTGTGCTGCCATTCTTGATCGCAGAAGAATAGGATGCAGGTGAAGAAAGTTTAACACTTACTTCAATTTAAAAAAAAAAAATATATACATTTTTTTTGCCTATTAGTATGGTTAAATTGGATCATCGAAGGTCAGCAGCAAAAACATTAATTAATAAAGTGAGATTAAATACATAAAGTATATTTGTTCTATTTAACATATTTAATTATTGCAGGTTTGCATTTTGCATTTCAATGCTTTTAGACATTTTGAGGAAAACTGAATCAGTTTTTGTGCAAGTGAGATTAAATGCATGATCACATTTAGTCTAGAGCTACAATAACCATCATGTTTACACAGCGCACACAACACCTCTGCACTCTGTCCCAGTTTCTCTCAACATGGGGACAGGAGAGGTGTCACTCAAAAAATGGGAAAACAAAGTTACCTGCATTACTTATTTGAAAAAGTAACTGAGATGTTTTGCTGTAAATGTAAAAGTAATATGTTACTTTACTAGTTACTTATTACGTAACTCTTATTCCTTGTAATGCGTTACCCCCAACACTGAGTACCATTGCTTGGGATGGACTCTTGACTCTTTTAGCCTGTAATCATGACACTGTAGCAACTACATAGCAACACCCTGACAACCACCCACAACAACCTGAACATCCTCATTCGTTTGTCTTCCAGGATCTCAAGGGCTGCATCTGTGCTGTTGTCGGATCCTTGCTTCCAGCTTCGCTCCATTCAGTACCTGCTGGGAGAAGGAGAAGGTGGAGCCATCGGCACTGACAGCAAACATTTCTCTCTGCATACATGTGAGTCATGACTAAATGCATCCAGGCCCGACGCCACGATGGTGGGGGGGAGGGGTGTGTGTGTGTGTGTGGGGGGGGGGGGTGTGGGGGGTGTAGCAGTTGAAGTCGCAACAGCATCTCACTTTTGCATTTTCAGTGGGATGTTAAATATAGTCCACATTGTTTTTTGTCGCATTGCATGCTTTGATATGAAACGTTTTACAGTCTAAATATACTCCTATTTCTTAGAAAAGTCTTCCATATCCAGTGACGTGAAAGTAATTGTTTGTTCTTAAAATAGCCTCTGCTCTGCCATATCACTCAGCTCTTATTTCAAACACTAAGATCAAATCTGTGCAGTGATTGAGATGTATTATAATTATAATCTGCTCTAACTGGCCTTTACGTAAATTATTTATTTCCTCTTAGCAGGTGAAATTTAGATGGACATCAGGTATGAACAATTTTATTTTCCAGTCTGATTTCCTTTAGCTTGACTGGTTGAGCATTATGCTATCAATTAAATTTTCAAGAACACATAAAGTGATACATTTTTAAGTCACTTATATTTGGACAGCATTATGATGAGAGACCCAATTTTAATAAATTTGACACTAATCCAAACAAATTTATAAGCTATCCTTATTATGGCTTGCAGTCATTTCCAAATTTGAATCTAATTAATTAATTATATGCTGCATACTGAATCAAATTAGTCATAATTAATCACATATTAGTTTTTGCTGAAAAAAGCATTAAAGGGGTCATGAACTAAGAAATCAAAATTCCCTTGATCTTTTGAAATATAATAGGTCATTGTACTGTTTCTGAGCCCGTAAGTCACGACTCACAACTTTGTAGCGTTTCAGGCAAGTCACGCCACACTGCTTGAGCGCAAGGAATTGTGGTAGCTAGATGTAAACAAACCAGCATGGCGGACCGTACGGAGCTTATGCTCATTTACAATAATTTCTGCAACATACTTATCATTTCAGACACATAACATTGTAATACATAATCATGTGTGTATTATTTATCATTATTATATTATTATTAATCTGATTGCAAAGTTATATTGTCCTAAAGTCTATTTCTCACCGTGTACCACTTGCATAAACACTGCATCCGTAGGGGCTGCCGTTGTTGTTTCGCGGGCTATGTGACGTCAGAACGCGGAACTGGGAGTACATCGATCTATTACGAGTTCACGGCAATCTAGTACGAGTTCACAGGTGGGAAGTCACTAGTTTGACTGCCGTTCCAGTGCACTTTCACGGGTAGAAGTTTGGAAAAACGTGGGTTACGGGTTGCCTGGAACGCGGCATTAGATCCACGCCTGCTTCTACATCACTGCCTGTTTAGCCCCACCCACCGATTTGCGTTTTCGCGGTGGGGGTTTAATCCCTAACTGCCTGGCAGCACCAGTTCCACATGTAAGACTTATTTCATATGCAAACATGTCAGCCAATCACAGCAGTGGGTATTAACACTGAAGTCTCACAGCAGACACAAACAGAGCATTCAGACCAGAGGGCTAAAATCAGGGTAGACAAATAGCCTTTTATTTCTCAATTGACCATTTTTGATGTAAAATACTAACATTATAAGTTCATCTCAGGAAACGCTATGAAATAATAATAATAAAAAAATGCAGTTCATGGCCCCTTTAAATGAAGATCATTTAAAAGTCTTAAAGGTGCAGTAAGCGATTTCTAAGAAATGCTGTTAAAAGTGGATCAGGTGTATACACATGATGGGGGAGGAGAGAGAGTGAGCAACAGGGAGATTTGAAGAAAGACTGTAGAAAGAGAGATGGCTGAGAGACATTACAAAATAGAAAAGCTCAGAAGAATATCACTGAAAAAAGAAGGGTTATGGTTAGTCAAGATCTTTAGGACCCGTGAGAGTGCTGGAGAGACCTAAGTGGGAAAGCCTGAAAATGGGGTTGCTTTGAAGTTGCTTTGTTTCTGCTCCATACTTGGGATAGAACGGTATGAGATTTTCACATAAAACCGTCTCAGAAAACATCACGGTTATCGTACCGTGAAAATCTCATATTATTAAACAATTAATTATTATTATTACCATCAGTTAAAATTGAACAAAAAAAGGTTTTTGTTTGAACAAATGCATTATTATGCTTTATTATAACTTTTGTTTGTTTTGTTTATTCAAATTTCAATAAACAAAAATGTCTAATCAATTAAATTTAATAATTGATTATGGATTAGATTAACAACTTATTTGTACAAACTTATCAAACTTGTACAAACTTATTTTGATGGGTTGTAGTGAAGACTTTTAGTTTCAGAGTGTATCTGACAATGGAACAAGCTGAACAAGCAGATCATATAGCAGTCTTTAATATAAACAGACCATGTCACGGTTTGATTTATTGTGCAGTTCTACTTTCGATTTATTCATCCATCCATCAATTTGCGCGTCTTGTGCGAAAATTCTATTTTCATGACTGCAATATAATCAATATTGATTATAAATAAGACAAGATGCAATGGGGACAGTACAATCACGCCATGCTATGCAGGGGGACGACCGAGCATCAGTGCAGAGCACTTGAAAAAAGGGCTCACGACAGACACTCAAGACAGGGTAGTCCAGACAATGGGGACTGAAACACTGTAGTCATCCACCCAAGCCCATAACTAGGGCACCAGATGGGCCTAGGGTACATATATAGAGGGCACAGAACATAGTTAGACCTAGACGTGGTTGGGGTCGTAATGGAAAGCCATAAGCTGGACACAGCAGGGAGGCTCATGTAGAAAGGACCTGCGACTGAAGTGCAGGGATATGCAGATTATAAAACCTGACAAATGTGGATGGTGAGGCCCAGCCAGCCGCTGCACAGATGTCAGCAATGGAAACGCCACAGGACCACGCCCACGAGGAGGCCATACCTCTCGTGCAATGCGCTTTCACACCCAAAGGGCATTGAAGGCCTAAGGAGGAGTAAGCGAGTGCTATAGCGTCGGCTATCCATCTGGAAAGTCTGGGCTTCGTGACCGGAAGACCATTTGTGTGGCCACCGAAGCAGACAAAAAGCTGTTCCGCCTGACGAAAGGAGGCGGAAAGGTCAATGTAAGACCTCAGGGCTCTGACAGGACAGAGTAGGTTCAACTCCTGTTCATCCTGAGAAGGAGGAAGAGCGGAGAGAACTACCATCTGCGCCCTAAAGGGGGTAGATAGGACTTTCGGGACATATCCATATCTCGGTTTCAGGACGACTTTGGAGTCGTTAGGCCCGAACTCAAGACACGAGGGGCTCACAGAAAGCACCTGTAAATCTCCCACACGCTTAACTGATGCTAAAGCTAGCAGCAAGGCAGTTTTCAGCGACAGGGGTCGTAGGTCGGCAGTCTAGATTGGTTCAAAGGGAGGGCCTTTAAGGCCTCTAAGAACCACAGAAAGATCCAAGGTAGGAACCGTGAGGGGACGAGGGGGATTCAACCCACGAACAACAAGGCCGTTTCTCCCTATCGACTGCCCCGCTATAGGGGCGTAAGAAGCTGCTATAGCTGCGACATAGACCTTAAGGCTAGAGGGAGTACGGCCTCTATCCATTAAGTCTTGAAGGAAGGACAATATCTGGGATATGATGACGGTATATCGAGCTCTCTAGGTTTTCTTTCCTTTTCATGGTGGGTCACCACATCTTGGTCTGATCAGACAACATGACAGTGGTGTCCTTCATAAATCGCCAGGGCGGTCTCTCTTCAAAGCCCCTATTCACTCTAGTGAAAACCATCCTAGAGTGGGCCCAGTGCAACCTGCTCTCATTGAGAGCAGCACACATACAGGGCGTGCTGAACATAGGGGCGGACATGGACAATTGACCATTTTTGATGTAAAACACTAACATTATAAGTTCATCTCAGGAAACGCTATGAAATAATAAAAAAAATGCAGTTCATGGCCTCTTTAAATGAAGATCATTTAAAAGTCTTAAAGGTGCAGTAAGCGATTTCTGAAAAATGCAGGTCGGCAGTCTGGATTGGTTCAAAGGGAGGGCCTTTAAGGCCTCTAAGTACCACAGAAAGATCCCAGGTAGGAACCGTGAGGGGACAAGGGGGATTCAACCTCCTGGATCCCTTAAGGATGTGAACAACAAGGCCGTTTCTCCCTATTGACTGCCCCGCTATAGGGGCGTTAGAAGCTGCTATAGCTGCGACATAGACCTTAAGGCTAGAGGGAGCACTGCCTCTATCCATTAAGTCTTGAAGGAAGGACAATATCCGGGATATGTCACAAGTCAATGGATCCTCGCCCCAGGCTGTACAAAGATGGCCCATTTCAGGGAGTAGAGACATCTTGTAGACGGAGCTCTGGCCTGAGAGATAGTGTTCAAGACATTCTCAGGGAGGCTTGCAGGCTCCCATTGAGAAACCACACATGAAGGTCCCACAGTTCGGGTCTGGGGTGCCATATTGTCCCTCTCGCTTGAGAGAGGAGGTCCCGTCTCAGAGGGATTGGCCATGGCTCCGGGGCAATAGCCAAGATAGCTCCAAGAACCATGGTTGGGTCCACCAGGAGGACTTTGTGAGCACCTTCCTTGACTCGACTGATTACATGTGGAGTCAGCGTGATCGAGGGAAGAGCATAAAGGAGGGGGCTGGGTCAGTCATGGGCTGGGCCAGTCGTGGGCCAGTGTGTCCCTGGCTTTGAGAAATATATTCCTCTGAGGGAAGGTTGCTCCGGGACAACATGTCCGCCTCTATGTTCAGCACGCCCTGTATGTATGCTGCTCTCAACGAGAGCAGGTTGCACTGGGCCCAGGATGGTTTTCACTAGAGTGAAGAGGGGCTTTGAAGAGAGGCCGCCCTGGCGATTTATGAAGGACACCACCGTCATGCTGTCTGATCAGACCAAGATTTGGTGACCCACCATGAAAAGGAAGGAAAACCTAGAGAGCTCTATATACCGTCATCATTTCCAGGCGGTTGATATGTAGCTCGCTGTCCAGGCCGTTCCAAGCACCAAAGGCCGGATGGTTTTCGCACTGAGCTCCCCAACCCATCTTGGAGGCATCTGTAAAGATGACCTTCCTCTTGTCTATTGCCCCGATTGCAATAGGCTTAATGGCTGGCGGCTTGTCCTTAGGCGGCTGCTGCTGAGCTGACGCTGACTTACGGCGGCTCGTAGCAGAGGAGCTGGAGCGTTTTGGCAAAAAGTGTTGCATGGCCTGGGGTGACTTTTGTGCCGCTGTGAAGCGCTCTGCGAAACCATCATCGGCAGGCCCAAAGAGACCAGTGGTGGAGACGGACGAGTCGAGAAAGACGGCCTTGTCCGCATCCTTGATCTCAGTCAGGTTGAGCCATAAGTGGCGCTCCAGCACCACCAGGCTGGCCATCAAACGCCCAATAGCCTGAGCTGTGGTCTTCGTGGCGCATAGGGCTAAATCTGTGACGCTACGCAGCTCCTTGAAGGTGGCTGAGTTGTGCCCAGCCTCATCCAGGCCTCTGAGGAGCTTCGCTTGGTACACCTGGAGTACCGCCACGAAGTGTAAAGCAGAAGCTGCCTGACCAGCCGAGGTGTACGCCCGTCCAGCGAGGGCCGAGGTGGTACGGCAGGGCTTGGATGGGTGGGCAGGCTCTTCTCTTCCATCCAATGGCAGCGGGCGGACACAGGTGTGCAGCCACAGCTTCATCCAAAGGAGGCAGCTTTTCATATCCTTTCTGCCTGGCGCCGTCAACAGAGGTGAGAGCGTGAGAGACAGAAGGATGCAGGCGAGCAGAGTAAGAAGCGTGCCATGACTTGGTGAGTCCATCATACACCTCTGGAAAGAAGGCTGCTGACCGCTGAGGAGGTGCTTGGTGGCATCCAGGCAGGAACCACTCGTCTAAGCAGCTGCGTGTTGGTTCCTCAGGCGCAGACCACTCCAGACCGAGCACGGGTGAGCCGATGGATGCCCTGGTGTCAATCGGCTCCAAAGACGGCAAAGGGGTCAGGAAGTGAGCCCGACCACTCCACGGCATCCGAAGCTGCCAAGGACATGCTGTCGTCCAGCGGCTCTTCATCAGATCCCCCGAACAAGACCAAATCAGCTTGGCAGGAGAAATGGACAGGGGAAACCCCTCTATGTGGAGAGATTGAGGCACACTGGACCTGAGCCGACATGACCTCACTCTCATCTGAGCGCTGGGATCCTCTGCCCCAGGAGCCTGTGAGGAAGAAAACGGGAGGGCGCGAGGGGCGGAGTCGCGTTCTGAAAAGAGTACAAAGAGGCCAGACTCCTACTCTCACAGTGAGAGCAGCTCGTTTCCGTGAGTGCGGCTTCTGTGTGGGATTTATACACACTTACTGTGCCCGTCATCAGCGTGCAGAGGGGCTCTCCACGTGCCACAGCCATTGCGTGACATTTGCAACAACGTGGCAGAAATTTGCTCTTTATAAAATAGCTCTTATAGAAAGCAACGGAGTTGCAAAGGATACACCATAGCGCTGACCAGGCTGCTTGAGAGTGGCAAACTGATCTGGCTGCTGCGAAGAGGCGGGCAATCAGAGCTGCACAAGAGCGGCGATCTAAGTGGCGAGCTGAAAGAGCAGCGAGAGAGCTGCAGGCTGCTTGAGGCGGCAGCTGCTAGAGAGCGGCGAGCTGACCAAACTGCTACAGAGCGGCAAGTTGATCAGCAGCGAATCCAGCTGCTTGCAGGTAAGGACGGCTTCAAGTCTCGTAGATCAAGCTAAGAATTGATATTTGCGTCGCTGAAGGAGAATGAATCGATTTGCCACGGTGAGACGGCAGTTTATATAGCCCGAGACCCCGCCCCTTTTGGCAGGCTCAAGCGGGCTCGCTCACCATTGGCTCACGTGTTACACGCCGTCATTAGTTCGTTTTCTTTAACTTCACAAACCAATGGCCGTGCAGTTTACACTGCGTGATTGTATAAAGGCTTCAGAATTGAAGAAAAAGGAGTTTTCCCCGTTGTGTCTTGTCTTAATAAAAATCAATATTAATTAATAAGACGAATGACGCAGTACTCGTGTAGTATTGCAAGGAAACCAAAATATGCTGTTGTTGTAATGTTAGCTATAGTAACAATGACAGTTCCCTTTCGAAAGGGAACTCGCGCTGCTTGCCCTAGGGCTCCCTATGGGGAATGCCTCTGGCATGCCAGGTGTCTGAAGCATGAATCTATACACGACAATGAACTTGACATTGACATCACTGGTGTGACCGTGAGTATAAAAGGCCACCTGTGAATAATGTCATCCACTTTCTTGTGTTCAGGATACAGTTTGTTTGAACGTGTGTTTATTCTGAGACAATTTAGTACTATGGTAAGCACAAGCACTAAGTCGCACAAGCACATTTCTCCCATATCTTCACACTGAGGTATGGAGATCTTGGGGAAGGCCCTATTCTGCCCGCATCCATTGCACTCATGCAAATTGTGCTGATGTTGAGGGGATGCGGGAGCAAGTAGGGGCTCTGACACATTTTTTACATCTGTCCCTGAAGCTTGGCTAGTTGTGAATGTGCTCTCAGACGCCAGACAGTTTACGGAGTAGTAGGCTCTCTGTGATCCTCCTTAGTGACTATTTTGTTTTAACAGGGTTTTTTTCCGCTTCCTTGAGCTTCACTCAGAAAGCGTTATCTTTACTTGTATTTTTAAGTAACTAGTTTTATGTGTTTTTTGAGATTTTAAGGCCAATGTTTTAAGGCCTCCGTCTGCAGAGCTCCACCTGCTGGTGATGTCAAGTTGTTAAGCTTTTTTAGCCCTTTTTTTTAGAATCTGCTATCAACATCTGGCTGTATTGATGCTTTTTAGCTTGATTTAGCTTTGATTTTTATAATATGAGCATCGTTAGGCCTCTTCTCTTTTGACAATGTTGTCTTTATTAAGGCCTCCGCTCTCTAGAGCTCCACCAGAATAACAGTTGCCATTGGTAGGCTCTCTGTGAGCCTACTTCCAAGATATCGTGTGTGGAGCGTTGTTAGGCCTCCTCTCGATTAGAGAGTCGTTATGCTGAGGCCTCCGCTTCTGGAGCTCTGCTTTTATTTTCTTAAATTTGAGCGTCATGAGGCCTCCTCTCACTTAGAGAGTTATCTTTGAGCAGCTGTGAGTTGTAGTCTCTCTGTGAGCCTCCTTGCAAGATATCGTGTATGTGGAGCGTTGTTACGCCTCCTCTCATTAAGAGAGTCGCTAGGTTGAGGCCTCCGCTCATAGAGCTTGGCTATCATTTGCTAAGTCATCAGGCTCTCTCTTGAGCCCCCTTGGTTAATATGAGTGTCATCAGGCCATCAGTTTTCTTTCTTGAGGCTTCTGCTCTCTTAAGAGCTCCGCTAGGATAGCAGTTTTAAATTGAAGGCACTCTGCGAGCCTCCTCGCAAGATGTCCCATGTGTGAATGTTGTTAGGCCTCCTCTCGTTAAGGGAGTCGTTATGTTGAGGCCCAGAGCTCGGCGATTATTTGCTAAGTTGTTAGGCTCTCTTGTGAGCCTCCTTGATTAATATGAGTGTCGTCAGGCATCCTCTCTTTTGAAAGAGTTATTTTTATTGAGTTCTCCGCTTTCTAGAGCTCCGCCAGGATAACAGTTATGAGTCACTGGCTCTCTGTGAGCCTCCTCGCAAGATATCCTAATGTGGAACGTCGTTAGGCCTCCTCTCAATAGGAGAGTCATTATGCTGAGGCCTCCGCTGCTAGAGCTCGACTATTATTTGCAGAATTGTCAGGCTCTCTGTGAGCCTCCTTGGCTAGTGTGAGCATCATCAGGCCTCCTCTGTTTTTAGAGAGTTATCTTTCTTGAGGCCTCCGCTCTCTAGAGATCCACCAGGATAACATTCGTGGGTTGTAGGCTCTCTGTGAGCCTTCTCAAAAGTTATCCTGAGTGTGGATCGTTTTTAGGCCTCCTCTCGATAAGAGAGTCATTATGCTGAGACCTCTGCTCCTAGAGCTTGGTTATTATTTGCTAAGTCATCACTATTTGGCTAATATGAGCAATGTCAGGCATTTTTTCTCTAATTTTAGAGAGTTATATTTCTTGAGGCCTCAGCTCTATAGAACTCCACCAGGATAGTATTTGCGGGTTGTAGGCTCTCTTTGTGCCTCCTTGCAGATATCTGGTGTGTGGGACGTTGTTAGGCCTCCTCTCGATTTAGAGAGTCATTTTCTAGGCTTCCGCTCCTAGAGCTCGGCTGGGTGGTAGGATAGTATGCTTGGTAGTTAGGCTCTCTTGCAGCCTCCTTGGCTACTTAAAGTGTTGCTAGGCCTCCTCTCAATCTGAGAAGCATTCTATAGGCCTCCACTCTGCAGAGCTTCGTGTGCTGACTCAACTCGTCACTTCCCTTGGGTTAGAGTGTTGCCAGGCCTCTTGTTAAGGCCTCCACTCTCCAGGGCTGCTTTTAGGGAAGTTGAGTATTTTAGGCTCTCCATGAGCCTCTTGGAAGCTGGCCTAAGTATGAACGTAGTTAGGCTTCCTCTCTTTAGAGTTATCCTTTTGCATCTGTTCTTGAGAAGCTTTGACCTATGATTGTCGTTGGTGCGCCTTAGGGATTAAGACTCTTTGAGTCTTTGACTTAGCTCAGCCAAAAAGGCACTCATCACTTTAGCATGGCAGAGTGGGTATTTCATTCCCCATAGTGACCCCTAGGGGGGATGCAGTGCGAGTTCCCTTTCGAAAGGGAGCATCTCAGGTTGCTTGAGAATAGGGAACGAGATGCTGCGTCCCTTTGCCATGCTTCAGGCATTCCTGCTCCATCTCCTTCAGACAAGAAGTGGATGACGTTATTCACAGGTGCCCTTTTATACTCACGGTAGCACCAGTGATGATGTCATAGGCTGCCGCCTGCCACTGTCAAGTTTATTGTCATGTTTAGACTCACGCTTCACACCTGGCATGCCAGAGGCATTCCCCATAGTGACCCCTAGGGGTCTCGTTCCCTATTCTCAGGGAATCTTTGTTACATGCGTAATCTGAGACCTTTTGAGTGTCATTATTTGTCTGGAGCTGATGTGCTGTTGGCGACTAATGACGAACTCACGCTTTTGTACACTATATTTTTTGTCTTCCTTTTAGTTCATTTGTCAACTTCGCTTTATTTTCTGTGAAGCATTATTTTACTTTGCTTCAGCTATGATAAAGAGACATCAACTCTTGCATTTTGTGTTTGTGCATTTTGGGGCGGAGCAATGAAGGTGGGGGTGTATTTGTTTGGGTTGATTTCAAATATCAACAGTGTTTCTCAGAAATCACTTACTGCACCTTCAAAAGAAGATAATTGAAGGCATTTATGACATCCATTTCGCAATCATGTTTATTCAACTTTTTTTTTTTTATCCTTTTTAAATATAGGTAAATAATTCATTTTTTTTATATAAGTATAAGTATTTTTATAAAAGTATAAAAAAGTACATTTTATTATATACAATTTTCAAATTATTTATTATTTATATACTATAATTTCTTTTTGTTTTATATAAAGTATTTTATGTAACTAATGTACTAAATTAACATGTTAAATTGACAGCCCTATTTATAATGTCATTTTTGAGTGATCTATATTGAAGTGGCAATGTAACTGACATCAGGAAATCCTCTCTCAATTGTACTGTAGTGCAACTCAATTCCTCCTGCACTGAAGCTGAAGTTTGCTCTAACTAGACTTGCTAGACCTGCTAGACCATCCACCTCAATCCACCACTTACTGTAAAAGGCCTTGATTAATTATTTACACTAAGTGGATGCATTTTCATGTACACTATGCCCACACTTCTAAACTGCTCTACTTGGGGAGAGCATCGGGTATAACAATGAGGTCTTTAGTCATTCAAGAACAAGTTTGTTTACAATATTTGAAAGGAGAGCCTTTTAAATACTCTATAACACCCACCCAAAAACTTTGTACAAGAGTTTAGAGTTTTTAAAAGGAGGGGGAGGGGGATGCATGTATAGATGCATTGCGATTTCTTTCTTAAATTATTCTGGAAAGATTCACAATGTATATTATCACATTATTAAATTATTAATTTATATTAACAATTAATTATAATTGGTTATTGAAAAACAAAAATACTACAGCATTGATTGTTATTATGGCTTTTATATGAATAAAACTTAATTTCTGCCCTTTTTATATATATATATATATATATATATATATATATATATATATATATATATAAAATATACACACAGTGACCTGGGATATTTCATTTGGCTTAAATGGTTTGAACTGATTAATTGAAATTCATATACTATTTTTTAGGTATTCAATTTTAAAGTAATAATATAATATACTATTTAATAGGTATACCTGTTTCATAAAAGGGAGTTTAATGTCATTTGACCCATCTCATACTATACCTCATACATCTAAGTAATAGTTATGATTAGAGGATAAAGGAAAGAGGACAGGATATGACATGGTTAATTTGTACATCAAATTAAGATATTTTTGGTGAAATCCGATAATCATTATAATTCGTTATTAATTCATAATGTTATGAAGCGACGAGAATATTTTGTGCAAAAAGAAAAATTCAACAATTTCCGTCCAACTCATTGTTGGCCGGCTCCTGCGTCAGCATCACATGCATGCGTCATGCTGCTCAGGTGAACAGCGTCAATAATGAGTCTGCGTTCTGACACAAAAACACGGAAGCCTGCACTGTCTATACAATGTAAACAGCATAGGAGACTTGACAGGGGAGAGTTGAAATTGTTGAATAAAGTTGTTATTTTTGTTTTGTTTTTGTGCACAAAAAGTATTCTCATCGCTTCATAACATTTCATCAAAAATATCTTCATTTGTGTTCTGAAGATGAATGAAGGTCTTACAAGTTTGGAACGACATGAGGGTGATTCATTAATGACAATTTCATTTTTGGGTGAACTAACCCTTTAATGTGTGTCACATTAGCGAATTTTCTGTGGACAACTATGGTCCATTGTCTATCGTCAATAGTGTATCGATGTTTGAAGCACAGCTCACATGCAGAAGTCACATTCAAGCAGCTTTCTGTTGGTCAACACAGCTAATTTGTATGATGAACTCAAACTTGTTGAGAAATCTGGAAATATTTCACCCTCACATGAAATTTCCAATCACATGGATTTCTACTAAATTACTGGATTCCGGCCATGAAAATTGAACTAAGGTAAATTTGACCAGATCTTTATGCCGTTGCCGATAACTTTTTTTTAGATGTCAAGTGTTGAGAATTCTCGGGAGTGATTCTCGGAGTCAAATGATTCGAGAGTTAAGGATCCCCACCCCTATCTATTAGAGATTATAGGCGAGAAGAAATAAGGTTTTCTAATGCAGGTTGATGTTGGTCTTTATTTTCGTTCTTCAACAACTCTTCATTCAGGCGGGTTTTCTTCACACTGCCCATTCCGCTCAGCTCTGAGGGACAGTGTGGTGTGAATCTCCAGGCTTACGAGGAAGAAGCTGGTCTCTTTCGTAGTCATGGAGACTGAGGGTCGCCATGGACACCACGTCCGGCCTCAGTTCCTGTCTGTCTCTCCCCCCACCAACCCCTTCTGTTTTCCACCACTAAACTGGGTCATTGGTATCAGACTCCATTCCTGAGATGAGATTAGCTGGGAATTGTCCTTGGGTCTTTTTCAACCTGTTGTTTAAAGACTCAGGGGACACATTAAGGGCCCACCAACATCTGAACTCAGTTGAGCAACATGGCCTGTTTTACCCAGGCGAACAGGGATACTCAAAGCCCCAGGACTTGTTTTAGGAAGCTGCCATTAGATGTTGCAGATCTGTGTCTTTATCAAGGTTACTGACTAAAAAGAGACACAATGTTCAGAGTAGCATACTACTATGCCACACACACACACACACACACAGACACACACACAGACATGATATTATATTATCATACCAATTTCTGTAAATTTATTAAGTCAGATAAACCAATGTCAGAAATCAAGAAATCATTTGCCTAATACTTGCCTAATAGAGGAATGTGAATCTTTTGGATGACTCTTTTGAATTGATTCCTGTAACTGGGTTTTGATGTGGTTATTCAGAACAGTATTCTGATTCATATATAATCTGATTCAGTAGATTCTAGATTTCAGTATTCAACTTGATTCTAGATTTTTATTATTGTGTTTTAAATAATCTTTAAGTTAAATAACATTTTAGATACCAAAGGCCACATACGTATAAAAAAATATAACAGTAAACCAGTGACATAAAAGCACATTCCTGTGAGCCATTTATTTGCACCTGTAATAATTCTTAAATTATGTATATATTTTGTAAAGTATTTTAACAAATCCTCAATTAGATCTTTAACATAGTAAATCTTTTTTTTTTTTTTTCGTTACAATTTTGGAAGTTTTGGCAAAATTTTGCGATCAAAAAGGGCCATTGTCCACAGAGCCCCTAAAAGAACATGGTGATTAAAATTATATGTCAATGCTTTTGCATTCTCTCACAAAAGTTTTACATTCCCCTGAGAAACTTTGCGTTCGCTCACAAAATGTTTTTATTGAAACTGTTTGTGAGTGAATGCAAAGTTTCTCAGGGGAACAAAAAACTGCTGTGTGAGAACGCAAAAGCATAAACATATAATTTTTTTTATTTTTTTTCCCATCACCATGTTCCTTTAGGGGTTCCATAGTTTTCACGATAACCTGCTATGAAATCTGCGTTGGGAAAACGATGATGTGGATAACTATTGAAATTATTGGTTTTCGCAAAAAAAAATGCTGAACAGTAATTTTGAAAGCACCTTTATGCTGTTACTGAGAACTTTTCAGTAGCCAAGCAATAAGAATCAATTTGGAATCAGATTGTGATTTCATTTAGAGATTATAGGGAAGTAAAAATCATGCATCATTTTATGATGCATTGAATCGGCAGGTATTTTGAGAATGCATCATTACACCCCTACTTACACTGATATTTGTGTTGTTGTTTTCCCAGCAAAAATTAGGTCATATTTTTCATAATAGTATTTTATTAAATATATTAACACAAATATAATGGGGATTTGTATTAGTGCTGGGCGGTATACCAGTTCATATGGTATACCAGTTTCAATTTCAAGACCGATATGTATTTTTCAAAAACCGCCATACCGGTGTGTAGCTGACACAGCTGCTGCCTGCTGTATCTATTCAATGGCCATGAAGCGCATGAAGAGTGTATAGAGAGTGGACTTCTATTAACTGCATACCCTTCTTACACTAATAGAAACAACTTTATAACACAACAATAAATAACTCACAAAACGAACTCTCTTTAATACTGCAAATACCATGTAGAGCCATATGATTTCTGTGATGCAGAAAACACAGATAAATCACGGTATCCAGTCACAAATAGAACTTACTGTAGAGTTTGGCAATTTTTGGATGAATAAATCAAAAGTAGGGCTGTACAATAAATCAGATATCGATACGGGCTAGTGTCTATGAATATTAAAGCTAAAAAAGCTATTGAAATTAGAAGTCTGAATGAATGAACGCCGCATTTTCATCTGCTACAACATACTGAAGCACACGTGACGCTCGCGATGATTTCAGTGTCTGCTGTCTCACTCACTATACATGAACTTCTTCTGCAGAGCTGCTTTTAGAATCACTTTATGAACATTTAACCGTTTATTTTGATAAAACTATCGACATTTGTTGTATCACATACACAGGAAGTCAAAGGTCTTCACGACCCTGTCAAAATAAAAGTTCGGTATAACTTGAAATAAAAGGAATATACTATTGTACAATCGAGTGTACTTTAATTAAAAGAGATAATAATAGTAATAATAATAAACACCATTTATTAAAACACAAACTCAAAAGTCTTCATTGAAATTGCAAAGTAAAAATGTAGCCTATACTTATTAATATTATTCATTTAAATAAATAATTAAATTATTTGATTACATTTTTTTTAAATAAATTGTTAGCTTTATGAACTGATTTGATTACAATTAATTTTTAATTGTCCTTACAATGTTTATATAATATATTCCCTGTACTCCTGACAGTAAAATATGCCAAAATAAGGGTCCAGTGCAAAAAAACATGACATACCGTGAAATCTTAAAAAAAAAAAAACGTGATATAGATTTTTGGTCAAACCACCCAGCACTCATTTGTATATACTTGTAATATGTAATATTACACTATGACTTGTAATATATAATGAGAGCTTATAATATGACAATAATAGTATTTTATTTAATATATAAACATAAATATAATGGGGATATACTGTATAATATATGATCTTATAATGCCATACCACTCTTCCACTGAATTACACACAAAACTCTGTATATACTGCAAATATGAAGTATGCAATAAGCAATGGCCTAGTATTTCTGTAGTCCATGCAAGAAAAAGTGTTCATGCAGTTTCACTTATTTGTCTTCTCTTCTCAAATCTTCTCTTATTTTATGAATTTCTTCATTTTTATGCCTTTCTCTTTTCCCCTCAGCTCATTACGAAACTGCAAAAGAAGGGCAGGTTCTCCCTGAACAAAATTAAATAGTATGTGGAAATATGTCCACCGCTTTATTATTTCTTGTTTCTACCAATATCAGATGTTGTGTTATTAAATCAAAACTGCTATGCTCCCTCATACTAGCAATGTCATATCTAAGTGCTACTGTCTTTATTTTATAGCTCATTATTAATGCACTTGGCCAAACTTTCCCTCGGTAGCAAGTCCAAGTCTGTAGGGTGTTCCAAATGTGAAAAACACCGATCTGTGCTCATAATAATATTATATTGTAACATATCATGTGTTAAGTTTAATGTAAGAATTAGCGAAGTAAAAGTTGGCATGACTGATACTGGCATCATTCCCTCAGTCTGCTGCTGATATTCTTATTCTGTTGTTTTCCCTGGTCTTGGAAAGAGGTGGTTTATAGAAAATATGTAATGTTTTTTTCTTTATGTACAGTAAAATCAATTTGTATATTTTTGGTTATACATACATATGTGTGTGCACAGTAAAATGAACAATTAATATGTTTTATTTGGTAAAAATGCAATGAAATTATATTTAGTTAAAATAAAATATATATAGTAATGTATTTAATTAAAAATAAATAAATAAATAGTTTAACATGTTATTTAACGCAGCATCTGTTTTTTTCCATCATAAATTTGTCTAGCGTTACATTACATGATCACGCTCTTATTCACGCAAATGCTTTTAAACCATTCAAACGCCACAAGACAAACAGGAAAGCACTGTCTGTGAATGTCGTGTCTGTGTGACATGTGTATTCTCAAGTTTTCTTTCGCGCTCAAACAAACAATAACATTATGCCAAATGAGAATTATGCCAAAATGCCCGTTTTGTTCAGTATCATCATAAGAGCAGTCTTAAATGAGTTCAATAACGTCTTAAAGGTGCAATAGGTAATTCTCTACAGAAGCATTTTTTTGTTATACTGGTTGAAAGTCTCCTCATATCCTGATAGCAATCACTACGCTAAACGATCATATTCTTAACCATAAAATGTTCATCCAATTATTATATTTGGTCTGAATGAAATATGATGTCCTACCCAAGCTTATGCTGTGTTCACGCCATAACTACCGTAATTAAGAGATGGCAACCAGTGACGTTCTAACTGGAGCTGTTCACGTCCTCAGACTATAATGCACATGTCTAGTATCAACACTGAAATGAATCTGCAGCAGTCAGGTACAAGCTCTCTTATTTGTTTACGTTTATTATTATTGTAATGTTATGTGCTTTGAGACGTGAGATAGTTTAACTTTCTTGTGATGCTTTGCGAGAGCAGCTTTGTGTGTGTGTGGTGATTTGATCAATTTTATTTGTATTTAATAAATATTATTATTTGTATTACATAAATATAAAAACATTAAGTTTTTTATATATTAAATTGAATAATATATATTAATGTATTTTTAAAATAAAATAAAAAAATAATAAAATTAATATTTCCTAAAATGTATTATATAAATTGATTTCCAGTAGCAGAATTCAGAATCTACTCTCAAAGTAATATTGGAAAGAAACCATTGTCATGCACAGATTGCCTAGATGGCCATGAGGGCTTCGATCTTCACACAGCTACACTATATATATAACGAATGACTCCTGGAGGCAGTGCAGATTCATTGTGCTGGGTTAGAAAAGGTATTTATACCAAAGAAGTCTGACGGACTGAGAGATTAATGAGGAAAGACGGACCGTAGGTGGTCCACATTAGCACTTCAAAGGGTAAGTCCATCCTGAGACGCTCAAGCCGACCTCTGCACCTTTTACTGCACGGCATCTAATGACAGGTCAAAATATCACAGCTCCTCTGCGCTTCCTCAAACCAGCATAGTAAGACTATCCCATCTCATTATCCCGGTAGCTCTAAAGGAAGTTTCACAGAGATGCTAATGGACATGATGACATTAAGCCATGTTCCTATCAAAAAGCCACCAATTTAGATGGGATGCAGCATTGATTTGGCTGCACAGGTTTGACATGGATCCTCCAGGGTGAGTGGAAGGACTAATTAATGTCTAGACGGTGTGGGAAAGATTCCCAGCTCTCCTCGCAAGGACTACAGTGTGTAGGAGGCTTTCAGAGAGTTACCTACTATATGTGGTTCTTATTAAAACCTTAAGAAGGCCCTATTATGCCTTAAGTCTTGATTTTGTTTTTGGGCTCTACTACTAGTATAGGTTTTCATACTTGAATGTTCAAAAAACACATTGTTTTTTTCACATATTTTAAAAATGTTGCAGCTCCTCTCTTCCAAGTCTGTCATTAACACTTGGTTGGTCAACTGCTTTGAGCATGTTTGCCATAGTACATGGTATCATCTCACTTCTGTCGACCAACATGTGCAGGCCCGCCCCATTATTTGTATGCCTTGGGTGGGAAGTATTTAAATGAGGAATATTGTGATGTGTTTGTTCCCAGCAGAAAACTCAAGACTGCTTATCAATCAAATTGTAGATTGTAGATCTTGGGTTTCAATCAAACTCAAGACTACAATCAAAGCTAACTTTGCAGACCTTTTTCATGCTCAAACAGTTTTACATTTTCATGCTCTGAAAATGTAAAAAAAGGCCTGTTCACACCAAGAACAATAACTTGAATAATAACTGTATTAGCGCCCACACCAACATACAATATTGTTCTGTTTAATAATAAATACCTTAATATTTATGCACTTATGTCTTCTGCTGCTTTAAATGCTCAAGCTCTTTAAAGCAGGATGGATTCTGATTGGCTGTCAATGTTCTGAATGCGATTCCAGCTGTGCCGTTATTGTTGTAGTTGTGGTGTGGACTCTTTCTTTGCTATTCTTTTACATTTAGAACATTTTTTACAACTTAATCTTTATCTTTATAGTTATCATCCTTGGTGTGAACGTGCCTTTAGTTTAGCCAAAAATGTAAATTTGTCATCATTTACTCAGCCTTCTAGCATTCCTAACCCATATAATTAATTATGTTTCTTTGAAAAAAGATCAATTGTAGAATGTTCAGAGTGCTCATGTTTTATTTTGGGAACTGGGGCAGTTTAGCTCCAAAAATGACACAGTGCACCACTAAAGTAATCAATAACACTTGCGCTATATTCCAAGTCTTCTGAAGCCATGCAAAAGTGTAGTGTGAGGAAAAACAATATTATTTTGTTATTCACTGTTAAAATATGGCATGTCATTCAATTAAAATAAAGCACGACCAATTTGATGTCAATGACGTGATATATTTGAAAATTTAAAAATGTGTTTATTATAGTCTGTTTATTTTTATTTATATTTTTGTATTTAAAAAAATATTAAACTATATTAAAAAAATAATAAAATATGTTAAATATAAAGAAATGTATTATGTAATATATTTTATATAATACATTTATATATATATATATAATAACATTGTATTGGAATTTCTTTTATATATTTTCTTGTTTTTATTTTATTATAAGCAAATATTCATTGTGAATATGAATCAAATTGAATCAGATCACACCAGTAGAGCACTGTTTTTTTTTTTTTTTTTTTTTTTTAAATGGTTCATGATGTTCTCTTTATCTATTTTTATATATTTAATTAAAAGATTATTATAAATGTTAAAAAATAAAAGATATTAACATATTAAAATTAACATATTATAACAAAAAACAATATTAACATATTTTAAAATATATATTTTTAATTATAAATGTATATAAAATAAGATTTCATTAATTATGTATAATTATTCCATTCTGAGTTGAATGGAATTTAATTGAAATCTTGTGAATATTATTAAAATCTAATCAATACCAGCCCCATTTTTCTTAATTTTTTTAAGTTGATGGCCTTAGTCTTCTTTTATTTTATTCTATATTTTTGTATCCATTTATAAAGAGCAGGTTTGGGGCATCGTGAGGGTGAATAAATGAAGGCAGAATGTTCATATTTGGATGATCTATTAATATAAGCTATACAAGCTGAGTTTGTGTGAGGTTTGCCAGTTAAATGATGCGTTTTGATCTGTGCTAATGATGAAAACCTGGAAGGGTTTCATAGTGATGGGGGAAAAGTTTCATTAGCGCAGCTTTCTTTTGAATGCCCCTCATAAATATTCCAGGTAAATATCACTGCAGTCTTTATAATTTGCAGGTGTAATGCACGCCTCATCTGGCTGTGCTTCTGCAACAGATGTGGCTCATGTTCTGATTGGTGACATTCAGTCATAAGGGTCTCCAGGCTCTCTGCACCCAAAGGAACATGCTAACCACCCTTTACGTCTTAGACATGATGGCCTTCATCAGAACAATCTGCACGTGTTTCTGAATGCTTGTCATGGATTACTGACAAAGCACAAACTATAGACATTATTCTGGGGGGATCTGCTCACCAATTAAAGAAAAATCAGACTATCTGAGCTGAAGCTGATGAAAACTATATATAAAAATATAATATATTGAAATATTCAGAATACATGTTTACTTTTGAATGGTTGTCAATAGATAAATATATATTTTTTTGGTTTACAGAGGATGTAATTGTACCTGCAGGGGCTAAAAAGACCATGCTATGCAGCCAAACTTTGACACCTTGTTTTCAACTGCTGTGTGATTGTAGCAACAGATGGTTTAACTTAAGAACTGTTAACTTAGTCGGAACTCATAACATTGTCGTTTTCCACTTTATCTTCCACTCACAATCAAGACGCCGACTGTCATTGCTGTTCATCAGTCCAAAACATTGGACGGAGCAGTGATGATTGGCAATGTCAGGGCCAATTTTGGCACTCGCAGACTAGACAAGCATGAAATTGCTGTGGGGAAAGTAAAAGCTGAAGGAAAAACAAGCCTCCCAGACCTTTGGCGCGCAACGAGAGTCTAAAATTATCAAGCTGATCCCGGAGTCCCAATGATAAGCCTGGGTGGAGGGGGATGGGAAGGGTCTTTAACTCCATCCCCCTGTAGCAGTTAAAGCCAACGAGTGACGGATGGAAAAATGACCTGAATGCAATTACGAAAGTCTTTTCTTTGGCATTGATCTTTTTTTGATTGTGCCAGTCAAGGCTGTTAAACGAAATTTTGAGTGGCAGTCGTAACTGCGGTCTCTCCTTGGCATTTGCATACATGCATATGGGTGAAGTGTGTAATTTTAGATCTTTTTAATATTATTCATTCTGTTTGTATGAAGCGCTGTTGAGTACTTCAAGACCATAAATTCAAAAACATAGTTTAGCACACTTGGCAAACATTTTAGCATTGATACACAATTGGAGAGAGATTGGTATTATATCCGTTATTAGTGTAAGCGAGGAACTTAACTAAACTAAATTAAAAGAAGTGAAGCTATGAGCTTAACTTGCAGTATTGTGACATTAATTAATGTTTTTTTTTCTTTTCTTCTTTTTCTTTCTAAGCAAATCTTTTTGTTTTGCAAATAAAGTGTTGTATAAAAAAACAAAAGCATTTAATATATTGTATTGTAATAGTGGCCTAATTAAAATGTTATTTCAGGAGTTCTGGTTTTCACAAGGACAGTTTTGGCATTATTTTTGTTAAAAGTTGAAACGTGCTTACATTTATATACAATTATAATATTAATAAATTAAATAATATGATCAAAAATATAATCAAATAATAAAATGTATAATTTTTAATTATATGTATAATATATTTTGACAAATAAATATATTTAGTTTAATGGTCGCAAATCTTTGCATATAAAATGCTGAATGGAAAGACCACAATGCAAATTAAATTGTGCATAAAAAGGCTGAAATTGAGGCTCAAAAACTACAATAAAAAGATATTTATGGAATAAATTCCTAGATGCACATAAAAAAAGTCACTTCGTCTTATTCTGATTTATATGTTCCTTACAGTTATAGTACATTAGAGCGGCATAATTTTGGATAAATTGAGAATCACAATGTTTTTTGTTCAAAATAGAGATCACGATTCTCCCACGATTCTCCCACAATTCTGAATAGACAACTAAACAAAATAACATGTAATTTACTAGAGGTTCTGACAAATTATTAATTGCCGCAGTCTGTTTAAAATATTTAATAAATTTAAATGAATTCATTTTTTGTAAATAGTCGGGTTGAATGTATAATTCAATGACTCACTCATAAAGACTTCACTTGTTTCATTACTAACAAATACATTTTTTAACAGTCACTTGTCACCATCTATTAGTGTAATAATGTAATTGATACGTGGGTGGTAGCCAATCGCTGTGAGGTTCAAGTAGTGATGTCTGTCTTGAGTGTTTAAAATATGGAGATTTCACCTGGAGTTTATGCTGGATTTAGAGTGTAAATCATATTGTTTACAAATTGGATGCTTTGCAGTTGTTGATATAGGCCTATTTATCAGGGGCGTTTCCTGGAGGCCGTGCCTCCTCAAAAAAAAAAAAAAATTATGCAAATATTGCAAAATGTGACATTAAAAAGTGTATAAATCACTTGTTTTTCTAAAGAAACACTGTCCAGCAGTGACACCCACAGGTGAAGTTACAGCGGGTGTCTACGTCTCTCGTGCCTCCTATCAGCTCATAGAGCATCAACAGAGCCCCTAAAACGTGCGGTGGGTGTAGTGGGGGGTAACTGATAATGAATGGGGGATAGTCACGTGAGAGGAGGCAATGCCTCCATCGCGCTATGATTGGATGTGATTGGTTATGATTGGTTTGTGCGATAAATCCCACCTCTTGTTTATGTGTCAAAATGATGGCGTCAGTGGGAGGATTAATTAAAATCTAATTAAACAGCTCACCCACTTAGATATCACCACTTTGTGTCTCGTCAAAATCAAACTTGAAAAGACCTGAAAACATGATGACTGCGGGTTTTTTTAGTGAGCAATCAGCTTAGTTAAATTAAAGATACATCTTCATGTCTGTGACAGACAGTGTTTACCTAGAATGACTGATGATCTGGAATAAGATGACTATTAAAAAGAACAGATTGTTTAGGTTGAATAGATTAGAGAATAGGTTGTAGAATAGGTTGTTTGCATATGACGTCATTGCTGTGCTGCGAAATGCGGCTGGAGGGCAGGAAGTGATTTTTCTATATTGGAATTATCACAAACTCAAAATTCCTATGTTTTGCATCGTTTATGGTTGCTCAAATCTATCAAACCGAGAAACTACAAGGAGCTTTTATCATTTACGTAACTTTTATAGTTTTTTACTTTAAAAGTTGTCACATTTAATAGTGCTTTGCATCTGCTGATACTGAAATAAATATTATCATATTCTCTATATCTACCGCCTTGATGGCAGGCAAGTCTTTCAATTCAGTAGAAAAATCACTCCTCTTCATAACATAAGGATCACGTCCAACATAAGTGGTAATTTTTTTGTTTATTTTGAAATAGTGTCCAAAGCACTACAATACAGACTTTCCTCTATGTCTTCCATTCTGTTTCTTTACTTCCTGCGCTTCAGCTGAATTTGACGCATCATCAGAACCATGTGATTGCAAACAAGCTATACACAAATAGAATATTTTCTTTAAATTGTTACTGCCTTTAGTTATTTTTTTGGAATAAATGTACAAATGCTCAGAACACTAACTTGATGAGATTGACTTGGTTTTAATAAATAGAACATTAGTTCATGTAAAAATGCAAAATAGAATTGTATTTGAGTTCTTTTTCTTTTTTGATGTAATGTAAAGTTCATTTAATGATTTAACATGAATTTACATTTGATTTATAAATAAATAAATAAATAACTGTGAGGACTATTGCACTTTGTCAGTGCCAGCTAACTAAACGGAGGTTGAAAATCCGGTCCACGTTTAGTCATGGCGTACATTGGTGAAGAGCGCACCAAAGAGCAATTCGGTCTGTCAGTTCTGTGCGCAAAGTCTGACATTTGTTGTGCTTGTTTGTTTTGCATAGATACGGACTACATCAGCACAGAGGAAGAGCAGAAGGTAGAACAGATGCTAACTTTGCTGACAGAGGAGTCCAAGCAGGCAGCTGCTAGCACAGCGGTGAGTACACATACACAGAAAGGTTCATCAAACCATAACCAGCCTTTCCAAGTTAAAAAAGAATTGGTCAAATTGAGAAATCCTGCCAAAAGTATCATTTCATATTTTAAAATGTAAATATTCCAGAATAATGTAAGCTCAAACAAACAAACAAACAAAATGCTTTTACAGACCTTAGTGAGTGTAGCAGTTCAGATTTTCACAGGACTTTTTTTCTGATTATTTCCATCCAAAACGACAGAATTTTCAGAAACTGTTTAAAAAAAATCCTAAACTAATTGTGGTATTTTTTTTGTTGTTTTGCCATTAAGATCAACTAATAATCATTATGTAATTATATAATTAGTGTACGTGATTTTAGAAATACCATTACTACCGTAAATAGGAAATGCAGTAATCATTCTAATATTTAGACAATGACACAGAAACAATTCAGAAATTAATTAATTTATTCATGCATTTATTTATTTAGTTTGTTTTATTAAAAAAGTACAAGTATGAAGTACAAGTTGAAGTACAGTATGTATTTATATACTTTTGGATGTAAGCATATTTATATAGAAAAAGCTTGAATAAGGTAAAATAATGGCAAAATATTGCCAATAATGCAGGGACTGGTTAAATTTGTAGTAAAATTGTTGGTAATACAAAAAATATTTGGTAAAAATATTATCCCAATGATAAGGTATTAAATATTTTTTTCTCTTTTTGTACCTGGATATCATTCACAAAATGCATGATACTTACACAACATAATGAAAATATGATTCCCAAAAATTTTCAAGGAAAGTCACGAGGTGTGGAAAGTAGATGTGATCTTTTACAACTGTTTCTTTTGTGTCAAATAAATGATGCAAACTTCTTTGACATGGCCTTTGGAGGAAAAATTAAATTTCAATGATTTTGCGGTTTCTTGCAAAAAAATGTTTCTTAGTGTGAAAAATATTTAAACAACCTAAAGAATCTTTTTCCACTATAAAGAACTTTTTGTGTAATGGATAGATTCCATAGATCTTAAAAGTTCTTCATGAAACCATCAACGCCATTAAAGAACCTTTATTTTTTAAAAGTCAACCAACATGAGCCAACATGTCAACTTCTGGCTCAGACTATTGCATGAATTTGCGGTGGACCTACCTGTTCAGCCTGATTTTACTTCATACGAGGCACCGGTTATGTAGGAGAATCACAGGTGGCACAATTAATATTGTGAGTTTTGGTCACATCACTTAAGGTAAGTGTAAGAGTGTTTAGATGACCTCAGGAAGACCTTAGGAAGACACATCATGAAGGATAAAGGAATAAAGTGCATAAGATGGATAAAATACAAGTGATTAAGTTGGGTGTGGCTATGGCAGATTTACTCCAAGGTAATGCCAAGGTCTTTGGATAGAGGTATGGTTAAGTGATTTTTATGCTCCACGTGGTCAAGTGAGCTGTCTGATTGCATGATGTCTGTGCTGGGTAGTAATCAAGAGCCTTGTGTTCAGTAGCCTTGATGCTGATCTCCTGGAGGACCAAAAGGGGTACTAAAATCTGGAACACACAGATAAGGTCCTGATGTTGGTGCAGAAGGTCCTTAACAATCTGGAACACGCAGATGAAGGAACCTTGAGCTTAACCTTGTTGCAAATGTGTCTGTATATCTTCTGCTTCCCTGGGCCAGACACTCAGAACTTGGTCAATCCACTTTTGTCTCTCTGGCATGGAAACTTAGGACATGCCGCATCTGTAATTGTCTTGCTGGACAAAGACTTTGAACATAGTGTCGGTTAATGTCTCTTTCCTCACAGACTGGAAACTCAGAACATGGTTGTATCTGTTGCTGCCTCACATGCTGTAGACTCATATCATGGAATCTGGTGATGTCTGTTCCTTCACAGGCCGGAGACTCTGAACTTTGTATCTGTTATTGTCTCATCTTTGCAGGCTGGAGACTCAGAACTTTGTTGATCTGTTTCTGGCTCTCCTCTTAGAGGACTGAGACTCTGAGAATAAGGAGTGTTGTTGAAAGGGTACTTTGATCTCTGTCCGATAAGGAGGCGATTGCAATTTGGCGCTTCTCCATTTCCAATTTGTGTAAGATGTTGTATTACAAATAGCTGTCTGTGAGTGCTTATTTCTTTGAATAGGTATGAAATGGATGTGTTGTACTTTCATCAGTTTTAAGGTTTCCAAGCAAAGTTACGAACTTGGATAAATTCTTGTGGCCTCTCATTTCAGCCACCACTGCGCATCCAACAGGTCCTAAAGATTTATTTTTCTTTCTTTGTTTTCACTAGAACAACTTTAGTGTCATCATTGCATCTTACAGTAAAACTACTACTTTATGGTCTTTCAAGCAGCTTACACAACAAATCCTGCTGTAACTTTTAACAGCATGACGGTGGGTGGCAATAAAAGCCTGTTAGTGATTTTCTGAAGTGGAATCACAATGTTCCCAGAGGTTTCTGTGGTGTAACATTAATGTAATACACACCCCATTCAGTCTTTCCACAGCCAGTATTCTGAGACCAGCCTGGTCCACCGCAGCATTAGACAGCAGAAAGTGAAGCTCTTCCCCCAAGAGCTTCCCCCTCTGCAGAGAAATATGATCGTCCATTCCCATCTTCCTACAATGCAGCAGCACCAGCCATTAGCACAGAGCAGGCAATTCAATTTCAAACAGATAATTCTGCTCTGTTTTAAATTGAGTTGTGCAGTCTGCTGCACCAGAAATAAACATCTTTATTTTCTATAATAACCATATAACCTTTTGATAATCATATTAAAATAGAATATATATTAGAAAATATGGGCAGCTGGCAAGACATATAAATCTACATCCTTAAAGAAAGGACATACCTTTATGAAACTCTTATAGTTTCATTTGGCTGGACAGAAAATTCATTCATTCATTCATGTTTTTTGTTTTGTTTTGCATTGTGTTTCTTTTAATTTTTAGTTTTGGTTTATTTTTATTTTTTTTCCCTGCTTGCTTGCTTTTTTTATTTATTTATTTGTTTGTTTGTCATGTGGTTTGACTGTGGTTTGACACAGAAACCACAAAATGAACATAGTGAATAGAAATTTTATGTTGCCATTTATCTAATTGGGTTTACCTTTTCATTTGATATTAAATTAACATAAGACTCTATTTTGTGACCAGGTATTAATTATTATTCAGATTTACATCAGAAAGATTTTCTGCATTAATAATCATAAAAAAGTGAAATCTTTTAGGAAGGAAGCATATTATTGGAGTTTAACTGTTATGTCTCACAGCTGAGATGTTAAAATTACTTTTAAGTAAAACAACCTTTGTACTATTTTATACATTTTATAATTTTGTAATATATTACAAATTGGATTGCAATTATTGTTCATGTTCAGAGAATACATGAAATATTTGTACTTGTGAAAAATCACAGAAATCAACCAATCAACCAGTCAAAATTAAAAAACATGGGTTAAAAAAAATAATAATAATATTTTGAAATATACATTTTCACTTTGAAATGGACAGAAATGGGGGAGAACTTGTCCATTTGTCAACTGTTCCCCAACAATGACAAAATGATGAGAAGATTGGGAAATAAGCCTTCAAAATTGAAGCAGTCACATTTAATTTTCACCACAAGGTGTAAATTTTCACATTTTTTCCTTTAGAAATGTGTGTGTTGATTTCTCGTGTTTACTTCTGTATCCGTCTCTTGTTATTTATTTTTTTTGGAGCAGATTGCAGTGTGTCTGACACTATATTTTCGGTCAGAGCTGCATAATTTTAATGATATCCCAAAACATACTTACACTTTAGATAACTGCTGGCGTAATGTCAATTTTTTTTGTCATTACACTACCGATGGAAAATTGCGGCAAAGTACAGATGCAGTCATAAGGGAGTCTGAGCCTCAGACAAACCAACAATTAGTAAATCTTTGATCAAATTCATGTAATTTTTAGATAAGTATATTCAGTTGTTTTTGCCTTTGATCCAAACTAGTTGGCCAGTTCTTCTGTACAGAATATCAGCACATAAAATCAAAATCAACCACATTTGCTTTAAAAAAATATCCTGAATTTAGTAAGTTATTAAAACCAAAATATAGCATCAACCCTTTACATGTCTTGAGAATTAAACTGTAACTGACAACATACAGTATTATCCAATACGTTCAGTCATATAGGTGGAAGATACAACAGTACATGCAAACCCATTTATGAATGCAAATCACATTGCTGTGTCTGAGAGAACAGAACAGGATGGTTTTGCATATTTATCATCTGGCCTCAATTTAAACAAAAATAAGGACATTTTCTTGTCACATTATGGCATGCCTATTGGCAGCATGAGTTGTTTTCGTGTCACAATGCAGAACTTTAATAAACATAAATTTTATTGCCATTATTCCTCTTGAGGTTTTGAGTGATGTACTGTAGCTAATACAATATTGTTATTGTGTTTTGGTGGCATCTTTTAGGAGTTATACTGTTTATTGCTACAATAATCCTACTTACTCATATAAATTCAGCCCTTGATTAAAAGTTAATACATTTTGTTTCTATAGATCAGCCCTTGCTAATTGAGACAATGGTTTCTGTATAGATGTTCAGCTGTTGTGACCTTTAGTTATTTCCATGTGTGATGAGATTTGTTGTGTGGGTGAGGAAACAAAGACTGAGCTCTTGAACTCACTTAATACATTTATTGTAATGGCAGAGATTAAACAATAATTTAATGTTGCTTCTTATTTATTTACAGTACCATTCAAAAGTTTGGGTTCAGTAAGATTTTTCACTTTCTCTAATGCTTACCAAGGCTGTTTTCTCTTGTAATATATGTTAAAATGTAATTTATTCCTGTGATCAAAACCAAATTTTCAGCATCATTACTCCAGTCTTCAGTGTCACATGATCTTTCAGAAATCATTCTAATATGCTGATTTGTTGCTCAAAAAATATTTCTGATTATTATGTAAAAAAAAGGAAAAAAAGAAAAAGAAAAGTTGGGGTGCGTAATATTTTTGCAGGAATCCATGATACATTTTTGATGAATAGAAAGTTCAGAAGACCAGCATTTATTTGAAATAGAAAACTAAAAAAAAGACATTATTAATGCCTTTACTGTCTTTTTTAATAATTTTTTTAATGCATCCTTGCTGAATAAAATAAAAAATTCTACTGACCCCAGACTTTAAGGGTAAACTATATACATAGTTTTTATTAAAGTCAGACACACTTTATTTGGTGAATATTTTTGTGTTGTGCTGTCGTTTTCTACAATAATGGTTAATTTACACTTTTGTTATATACGTAATATAATAATATTTTCTTATTTAATACAATGGCATACTTACCTTTCCATATATATGGACACTTAAGCCATATATTTGGGCCACTTTATCTGTATTACAAAACTATTTTACACACAGTGCGTAACACTTTACAATAAGGTTTGGTTGGTTAACATTTGTTAATGTATGCGGTATCATTAACTAGCAATAAACAGTACTTATATGGTATTTGTGTATAAAGTGTAAACTATAAAGTGTAATATTTATCTTTTAATTGTGTTATGTAGCTCGTTGCTGCACCTGTTAGGCCAGGAGCTATATTCAGTTTCACAGTCTATTTTGTTAAAAGAATTGACATAAGGTCCCATGAATACTTTTTTGTGGATTCATGTAAAATTGGATCAAAGTGGTGTTGATTTATTCCAGAATACAGGCTGTAATGGCTAAGTTAAAAACAAAACAAAAAAACAATACTGATAAAAAAATAATAAAAATTACAGTAGGTCATACCACACGTATGGTTCGTCGATTGAGAACAATAGAGCATGAATTGAGCCGTTTTCCTCACCAGACATTAGACAGTAGACTGCAAATGTATGTTTAAAAGGTCAATAAAATATTTTATTAGCATCTTATCAGCCTTCTCTAAAAACTCACCTGACATGATCTTATGAAATTATTCACAGAATGCATAGTTTTAGAGATAAACTCAGATTTCAAATGAAGCTTGATCACACTTGTGGCTTGAGCTTCATTGTTTTTCTAAGTTTCTATAACACAGACACATCATATTTTTATACATTAACCTACATTAATAAATGTTGTACAAAAGTTTTGTTCATCAATATTTTATAATGCATAATGCATTAACCACTGTTTCATTTTTCAGAATGAAAACTACTATATTCACCAGGAAAAACATGTAGTGCAGGACTTGATTTCATCTAAAATTGAAAAGTAAAGGAGTTTCATAATAGCAGAAGGTTGTTTAACTCTCTTTGGCCTTTTTCAAAAAACGTCTAAAGACACATCTTTTTCGTCAGCACCTGACTAATTAATACAAGCACTTTCTTATTCTGTTTGTCTTTATCTGATTAAAAAAAAACAAAAAAAATTTGGTATGTGTACTGTGCTAGTCTAACTGAGACTTGTTACAGCACTTGTATACTGTTGCCCTCTTGTTGGTCTGATTGCTTCTATTGTTCTTCTCATTTGTAACTCGCTTTGGATAAAAGCGTCTGCTAAATGATTAAATGTAAATGTATTGCTTGTGTCTTCTTCTTCTTTTTTACCTGAAAATTCCATCAATGGCGGGGAAAGGGTTAAGAGCAGAATAAGAGCATGTTTTTATAGCATCAAATAACTAACTAAAACCTAACTTATTTAAAGAACGAACACTTGAACTTACATCACTATGATAAAAACTGCCTAAAATTACAGAAACCTTCTCTGGAAAAAAATATTTGACGTGTAATTTGATTGTTTAGTTTTTATCACGTCCCATTACATTACATGGAGAGGGCGGGGTTTATGACCTATGCTGCATCCAGCCATCTGGGGCCAATTGAGAAGCTTTGGCTTCACTTTTCAGGACTTGTGTGGCACACTTGGTATAAACAGACAATATTGTGTCTAAAATATAAAAACACTATTAACTTGTTTATTTAACATTTGCACTTGTGCTATTCGGGACAAAAACAGCACTCGTGATGCTTGTTACTCATGTAATTTTGTTTAACTATATTATATTATACTATAAATATGGGACGCAAACTCATACATGGACATTTTTGCCCTGGTATCTTAAATTTTAGAGGCGTCTAACTGTATTCTATGGGCTCCATCATGCAGTGAGTTGTTAGTCTGCTTCATGTTTATCACCAATCAACTTTAACAGCTGTGTTAAGTGTGTTAATCGTTTTAATGCATTTTCCCCCCATATCTAACTACTTAAATTAATGTGTTAAATCGACAGCCTAAAAAATTCCTCGTACTCACATTTGAGTTCAAATGTGGCCAAATCGATTCAAATTCAGTTAATTTAAAGAGAGAGTTTAAATTCTCAGTTAGTGCAGTGTGAAATATTGACTATCTAGGGTTAATTACTATAACAGAGTAAAGTATGAACAGTGTGAAAACAACTCACATTTTATTTCTTATTTTCTTTTCTTGACTATACTTTTCTGCTGGTAGTGGCAGGCCAACACATTTTATACTATTTCTGTCATACAGCAGAAAGGAGAACATGTCAGTATTCAGCCAAATTGTCATGGAAATACTCACTCTATATTCTCTGAAGTGACTGTGATTGCCTGACCAGAGGTCACTTTTCTAACTTACTTGAAGTGCTTTGAAGTTCCCAGACTTATTTCTTCTCTGAGCCTTGTCCTAGATTTCAGTTTTTAATGCAGACATGAGCTTAGAAAATCTCAAAAAAAAACAAAAAAAACAAAAACAAACTAATGATACACTAGAGTGGTGGAGGAATATTACAATTTTCTGAATCTGTTGCTGCTGGCTTCCAGTTGGGAAATCAACTCCTACACGTATTTGACAAATCTCCATTGGTGTGACTCACCATCAGTGTAATCCTTTCCTGCATGGACAAGACATTTAGCCAAGTGCTGATATTCATAACAGTTATTTTCACTTCAGGAAACATAAAGTCTGATTTCTCAGGATGGAGTTGTGGCATTTTTGACAGCATGTTGAGCTAATTCTCCTCAGGAAAGCTCGCTGCAATTGCCTGATGTTTTTTTCAGGGCACTTTAGCTGTGAAGAGAGCTACAATTTTCACTTGCTCATAAAAAGTACAGCCTTCTCTCTCCACAAGTCTCCAGCTGACTTTAAAGTGAGCAGAGATTGACATTTCTTGGTGACCCAAAAGTTCAGAGAAGAATTACTTATTTACTTTCAATAAACTGCCAGCCTGGCTGTTACATAAGATGATATATGAAAATGATGAGGCCAGCAGCAGGGTTTTTATTGTATACTGAAGCTAAAAAATAAGATGAAAACTATTGATAAAAAAATAAATAAAAAATATTCATATACTACAATAAAATAACACAAAGAGCTGAAAATTAACTGAACTAAAATTTGTGGTAAAGAAAAAAAAAAATGGTAAAAACTGTAAAATCATTATTATCAGTGATGGTTGTATCTAGGGATGCACCGATCAGATTTGTTTTTGGTCGATACCAATTTTAACAGACAACTATTGGCCGATTCCGATATTTATCACTATACAATACAATACTATACAGTAGGCCTGTTAGCTAGTTTATTTCTGCATCAAATTATTTTCACTGAACATGGATTGGATCCATTTAACATTCAACTGACCAACATAATAAGAGAGGCACAAAGTAAGCTAAAAAAAAAAGACAACATGACAACCTTCAGAAGTTATTTTTGCCATTCAGTATTTCTTTTATTAACAACATTAACTCAGATTTGACCTATAATAGAACATATTTCTTTAATAAACTTAACAAATAATGCCAGTGCTGTTGTTTTATATATCAGGTATAAATTTTGCTACTTCAGAAAAAGATGGACTGCTTCCCCCCACTAAAGTGCAATCTGTTTCTTTTATTGTCCCACACGTTTGAGCCAGCACATAACAATGGTTTTCTGTTGGCACTTGAGTATGGTGCTCACCAGAACATCAAATCATTTCAATTGAACAGATCAGGCTCCGTATTCACAAAACATTTTATCTTACCACTAAGAGTTCTCCTAAATGGCAGTAAAAGTTCTTAGTTAAAAGTTTTTTCTTAAAACCTATTCACAAAGCTGCTGAGACCAACTTTTACTAAGGAATAGTGAGAAGTCTTAAGCTAAGAGTAAGGGCGGGGTTGACCTCGCTGCTATGGATGAGGTCATCACGCTTACTAACAATGCCCACAGTGATTGGCTGATGGGAGGAGTCTCTGTCAACGATTTAATCATAGAAATATTGTAGAATGAGGTATCATGTTGCTATATTTAAACAAAAGTTTTAAAATACAAATGTTGCCATATTCAAATTAAGGTTTTAAAATATAGGCTAAGTGTCACTAATTAAACTAGTATATGTTCAGCTAATTGTCCGCTTCTTACATGTCTGCTTCTCGAGAGATTGAAGAATTCAAGTGACAAATTATGTTTTATAAACAAAGTTTGCGTGGAGCATTTAAACGGTCTGTCTAATCAGCTCGAGAGGAGGTATATAGGCTACACAGACGAGAGCCGACTCACTTATAGTTTAGTTACCTCTGCGCTTTTCTGCATCCCTCCGCCACCCCGTTCCTCACTATTGGCTGGAATACAGGGAGAACTCTGGGTATAAATTCCAAGGAGCTCTCGATCCCCTTGGACAGCATGCCAAATACGCTATATTTTTCTTTATTCTATTTGATCATTTTTAAGTGTGAACTTGTGAAAATAACTGCCACAGGTAATCGGACATTATTTATTTATTAACAATTTATTTTTGGCGTTTTATCGATTCATATCTATAAATCAAAATATGTATTGCATTTAGGCGGATTGCTGAGGCGGATTGGCAGCAATGGCCATTAGGATTGTTTGTGATTTGGTCTTAGTGACTTAGGAGTCCTCTTGACTACTAACGTTTCACAGATTTAAGAGCTAGTTTTAGCGCTAAAATGCTTTGTGAAATACTCTTAGAGCAAAAATTTAGGAGTCCTAAAATTAGGACTTACTCACCCATTATTTTTAAGAGTTTAAATCGGCAAGTTAGGAGCAACTTTTAGCCTTAAGATGTTTTGTGAATATGGCCCCTGATCTGTTTAACAATTATAAAAATATGCAAATATGCCATGGCAAACTTCAAAGAATTCTATCTTTGCAATAAAACATTCCTTCCTAACAGCAGAATCATATTTAAACTAAAGGGGCTTTCGCACCGAATAGTTCTAGGAACTCAGTTATAGGAACTAGCCACTAGGATAGTTTCTCGGGAACTAATTTCTCCCCCGGGCCATGTTCCTTGTTGCATTCGCACCAGTAATAGGAACTCTGAACAACAGACCTTTGAATAATTTCAAATGAACATAGATCTGTTTAACATAAAGATCAAAATATGACATGACAAACTTCAAAGAGTTTTTTTTTTTTCTTTTGCAATAAAACATTCCTTCTTAACAATACAATCATATTTAAACTATATTATGACACAACATAGTTTAAAATAGGGCTGGACGATTAATCAAAAAGTAATTGAAACCGAAATTCAGAGCCTCTAACCGATGTAATTTTTCCATGTCAGTTATTTCGTTTTTTTAATCCTGTTAATACTTCACTTAAAAACTTGTGTGTAGCCACGTGACTCCGCCCTGTCCAGTCAACAAGCAGGTGAACGCAGAGTCAACGCAGTCAACACACAGAGATGCCGCGCGAGCGGTGAGCCTTGCGTCTTCACTAAACTTTGTCAGTTGTATGTGTTTTAAGGTTTGCCAGTTTAGACATTCAAGCAATTTAGACGATCGGATGTGTATTATTATATTGAGCTACCGTGCTCGTGCAGCTGCATTGTGGCACTAACACTCATACAAACAGTAACATTAGCTGCACAAAATGTAAAGATCGCACGCACAGAGAAACTAGTTGTCAGCGCTGTCCTGTGATTTTATCTGGTAGCTTAGAAACTCAAAAGTTATTATAGCATATATTTTTCTACTTTTTAAGTAACTATTTACAACCCACAGCTTCACAAGTAATAGAGAGACAGTATGACTAATTCACACATGCAATCGCTCTCATTACGTGCTGGTAGTGTGCTAATTTATCTGTATCTGATTTACAACGAGCAGAAATCTGTAAGAAATATTACGAACCATAGATAAAATAACTGCTGAAAGTGAGCTGTTATGTCAGATCACTCTTTCAAAAGGAAAAAATATCCCGCCTTTAAGAGTCAAGCAAATTTACAGTACAAACCTTGTAAGTGAACTATGAGGGCCAAAAAAAAAAAAAAAAACAGAAACAAAATAATTGTTCATTAATCGTAATCGAGATAAAATGTTCAATTAATCGAGGTTTTGATTTTAGGTCATAATCGTCCAGCCCTAGTTTAAAAACCCTTTAACAATTTATTCAGTCTGTTTACTGTTATCAAGTATTAAGGTTGCTGCTTTAGAAACAGGGGCAAGTTCTTCTTTATAAAAAGAAGCTTTTCTGCTTTTTCACAGTGTAGTCTGTTTCTTTTCTTGCGTGACCTTTTGGCTATCGAGTTGTCCTGTGGGTGGCACACTACGTCTTTTCCACAACTTGCGTCACTCAAATCCAACTTATAGCATCATTCAATTAAATTCAGTTCAATTCACGTTTATTTGTATAGCGCTTTTCACGATACATATCGTTTCAAAGCAGCTTTACAGAGAATGCATGTCAACATTACAATTTAGAGAATGCAATTAGCTAATAATGTAATAATTTAGGCAATTTAATTTACAATCACTGTTAGCAATTTGATTAAAGGTCGAAGCAATGAGCTCCTGGAAAAATGAATTACGTATTAACAATAATTAGGATATATAGAAATATTGTGTCATCTGAAGTCCTCCCAGGAGTTGGCACCGTCTCTTCAAAGGTGTTGGTCATCTGAGGTCTTCATGAGTACTCCCTGCTTTTTGTCCATATCGATTTTTATATCGTGAGTCTAGCAGTGTTGTGATACAATAAAAAGGTTCAATTTTAGCAAAACACTTTGTCACCGCATCTAAAAGTGTTTTTTTTTTTTTTTTTTTTTTTTTTTGTGGTTTTTACTCCCTGGTCAGTTTCAAGGTCCTTGCTTAGTGGCCACTTTAGCGCAACAATTGATGGAATCACATCCGCTGCAGATGCTCCAGATGCACTCATCTCCCTTGTTATTTGCTCAAATGGATAAAGAGTAGACACTATGTTCTCAATTAAGCACCAGTGATGGGCAGTTAATGTCACGGGCAAAACATAATCTGCATTATAAGCTGCAATTGCTTGCTTTTGATCCAAGAGGCTTCTCAGCATATAAAAAGTACTGTTCCACCGTGTAGTAACATTTTGCTGAAGAATTTTTGGTTGCATTCCCAGCTGAATTTGGACACTGTGTAAATGCGAGTACGCAAGAGGGGAATGCTTGAAGTGGCCAACTATTTGTCTGCATTAGGGCTCTAGCTATATGATTATTTTTATTTATTTATTTATTTATTTATTTTGGTCTTTATCCGAGATTTTGAAAAAGGCCCAGACCGCAGACATTTTCCCGAAATACTCTATTCAGTGCGCATGGCTCATGTGAATGAGTAATCACTCATTTTCCCCACTGCATGTCTGACAAACTAAAATTTATACAGATTTCATTTTTGTTTTGGGAAGTATTTAATTATTTTGACAAGAGAAAAAACCTGGATTATGCAACAGATGGTATTGGTATTGGCCGATTACCGATATGCCGATGGTTTCAAATTCACCAAAAATCGATAAATATCGGAGGCCCATAAATCACTGCATCTCTAGTTGTAACACAAGTTGTCTTCACACGGTCAAATGGCTAATTTTGTTGTAAATTGTTGTAAATAAATAATTATTACACATATCCACATAAAAAAATTTTTTCTTATAAATATTATTCTTATTCCTATTAAGTCTTTAGTTTAAATATCTCTCGGGTAAAATACAAATAGTAGCACAACTACTTAACCACCGATGTTGTTATTAACTTAAAACGAAAACTTAAACTGTTAAAAATAGTTTTCATCAGTTGAAATAAAACTAACATGTATATAAATATTAGACGAAGAACTTGAAATGTTGCTTTGGCAAAAAACTGAAATAGCCTGAAGTTGAAGTACTAGAATTACTAAAACTGAAATACAAATAAAGCTCAATATATATATAAAATGAATAAATAAAATTGACAAATACAAAAAATGACAAACTATTAAATAATTTAAAGAAAACTGAAAATATAAAAGCCTATTTAAAATATTATTAATAAATAAATAATAAAACATAGTATACAAATAACACTAAACTAAGTAGTTTACCACTTTGCAATTCATTGCTGAAACTACTTAAACTCAAAGTATATGGAAATAGTTTTAAAATAAAAATGACAGATTGATTCAGTTGCTTCCTAAGTAGTTCACCATTTCACATGAATAAGCAAATTATTTTTTTTATTTCTGCTGGATTTGAATACTGCTTCTCTTTCCACACTTGACCTATTTTCATAGAATCTGTGTATCAGTGTTGACAACTGACTGTTGAGGACATTTTTATAGTTGACTGAAAAGCAGTCACACGTCTGGCCCAAAATAGTTTTTGTTTGGTGCCTTCACAATAATTAGAGCCCTCAGTTAAACCAGTTTCAGGATCTCATTGGTATTGCGTAAAGTAGAGACAACAGTCCGCTTGGATGTGAATAATTCAGCATTTTTTGTCTGGAAATGTCTTTGTTTTAGCATCCATCTCTTTTAGTACAGCCCTAAATCTTAAATATGCATCTATCTGAAATATGATTTGATGGTTTGGTATAAAGCATCTGTAAACATACCTATAAATTACTATGAATCACTATGCTGTCTCCTTCAGAATTGTGTGTAGTTTACATGCAAGTATACATTGTGTTCATGTTCATTAAATGTATAAAAGCACAAATGGTCAAGAACCGCCACCATCCAGCTGTTTCTTAAATATCACCCCGGCACATATATATAGGTGCCCGTCAGAATATAAAGGTCATTTGTCAGCACTCTTGGGCACATTCGTCTCCCGCAGCAGGATGTCCTGCGGTCCATTTGTACTGCTGCAGTGGCTGAGATGTGAAATGTACATATTGCTGATGCAGCCTCGTTTCCGCAGATCTGATAAATTGAATTGAAACAGCACAATTTTGTCCTAATTTTATGGATTTCAAATGTCACATTGGGTCACTGGGTTGATTTTGTTGGGAATTCAGTTCAGTTCATAAAGGACAACCTGACTTTTGTGTGAAAAAGCGAGTATTGTAACACCAGTTTCGGTGACACCAATGAAACATTCTTAATAATAATAATAATAATTCTAAAATGATGTCAATATCATTTGAAAATACACCACTGAACAAACTAAAGTCAATTAATTATTTAAAAATAATTAACACTAAATATTTGTTTTAAACAATAACCCTAGTTTGTTTGTTACAAACCTTGCTTCATTCTGCACTTCCAAGTGTCATAAAATCAATGTAACATTGATGTGTCTAAATGAATTCATATGGGGAAAAATGTAAATGATTAACTTTTTTGTCATTGTTAAATATATAATTAAAATAATAAAACACAAAAATTATTAAATAGTCTATGTGAAAAATAAAAACAAGGAAAATCTTGTCTAAAGAAATTAAGTTTGAAAGGTGACACCCATTATTGTTAAGTGATGTAGCGTAACAGCCATAACCCTGCAGATGAAATTTAAATGCCTTGTTTTTAAATCAATCCAAAGATAATGACAGGAATGAAAAGTAATGCTGAAATGTAATACAACAGACATGTATTATTGCATTAGGTGGTTTAATAATTATTTTATTATTTAATGATATTATGTTGTTATGAACTGTTTAATTATGAATTTAATTATTTATTTAATTATTTAATTTTGAGTCATTTTGCATATTGACAAGAAATCAATTTATAAACAATATTTTAAAAAGATCTTATTGTGCTTTGCTTTTTTCAAACTAGTTAGACCTTGTATTCTTTAACCATATTTATAATAAAGTCATAGAAGCCTACATAGAACACAGCAGTTTGAATGTCAAAGAAAATTTAGACATTTGACAAATTCTGTTATATTTACACACACTAGTTATGTAATTGGATGCTACTGAAAATTTGACAGAATTTTCATAACTAATTTTGGATCCTTTTTAATTCTATTTATATAGTAATAAACAACAGATTCAGGATATTATTATTCATCTTTTTTATAGTGCCATCCACTCCTGTGACCGGTGTTTTCCAATGTATCCCTACATACCTATTATATTGTCTCATTTACATTAATTTAACAGTGTCCCACATGGTGACCAGAAGGTCTTATGGCAGCATATCTAATCATACATAGAGCGCTGAATGATACTGTACAGCATCCATGCCTCTTCAGCACATTCGCTCTGACTGGAGAGAGATATATGACCTGCAGCAATGAATGGACGGAGCCGCCAGCTCATACTGATCTCTGCAGGTTATAATTTCAAATTCCATTTACTGTAGCAATGGAGCTTTATAGGCAGGTTTCACAACGAAACAATTTAAAATGACTATTTATGGTCAAATTACTCTGTGTATATTATTCACAAATAATTTATATCTATATAAATTATAATATAAAATAAATATATATTATTCCTTAAAAAATTTGTTTGTAATAACTTGTTCTGCCACTGAATCAGCTTCAGTTTTCAATTGATGTGACCAAGGATTTGTTTGTAAAAGGGGGAGGCCCTATTGTTTTCCATTAAAATGTGCTTGGACTGATTTAAAAAAAAAAGTTTTGAACAAATTTGATTGGTTTGTCGATAGTGAGCACAAATGCAGGTGATAAGCGGTTTTATTAAGCGAGTCATTGAGTCGTTCATTCACGATTCGTTCAAACGGCCGATACATCAAGAATGAGACAGATGTTTGTGAATGGGTCATTGAATCTTTGACTCAAACGATTTGTTCAAAACACTGAATCATTCAAAACACGATTGAGTGTTGCTGTGAGATGCGCTATGTTGTGATCTTTGTTTGGATTCATCGGATCTATTTTCGCTGCTAAAATAGACCAAAACAGTCATTATTTCGTCTAAAATGTAAGTGACTTAATATTATTAACTTGTTTGTTGAACTGTCATATCAGTGTCACATTTTCAATCGTGAGGTGATTGTAAATTAAGTGATGGTCAGTTGTTAGCTCTCTTGGTCGTCAGGTCGTGTGATGTATGTTGCTGAACTGTATTCAAATGTTATAAATATAAAACCCAACTGCCCCAATTGCCCCAACTGCAGTGAACCAGCTTTGGGGGGGCCCAGCTTGCAAAAGGTTGAGAACCCCTGTCCTAGGCGATTAATCCGATCACCACCATCGGTCAGCATGAAGTCAAGACATTGAGGATGCTAAATTGTGAGCAGATTTTTGATATCTCAAACGGTTTTGCTGTGGCGATGGAACAAATTTATGGTGAGAAAAGGGAAAGTTATAGCGCCACCAACTGGCAGCAGGAAGTGTATCACTTTCAAAATGCCACCTTAGAGATTGCGATCACCACCTTATTTTTACCCGATTTGCTTCAAACTTTCAGACAACTTTCTAATTTACAGTCATTAGCTCCGACCAACAGGAAGTCAGATATTTTGGTTTGAATGTGGATTTTTTTGAATAATCAGGCTCTGGGTTTGGTATGGTGAGGGATTAAAGTAAGGACAAAAAAAGAAAACAGGAATGGTCTCATATCTTGTAAAAACATTGTTTGATTTAAATTAAATTAAGATTGTATGTTTGGTAATTAAATCAGAATGAATTTAAAATGAATGTGCTATATTTCAGATCAATATTTTTTCTTTTCTTTAAAATGTATTTTGAGATTAATTCATGACACTAAACAATATTCTCCTGAATTATACACCATTTATTTTGGTACAATAATACTAACATTAGAAGAAAAAAAAACCACATTTGAGTTTTTTTCAATAAATGTAGTATGTGTAACTTAAAAATAAGTAGATTAGTGCTCTGTTTGAGGACAAGAAATTAAAACATGTAATATATTGTATAACCAAAAGTTGCCACCAAAGGCCTATTTTTAAACAAGGTTGGATACATCTTTTTTGCTGCTAAATAGTGTTTTAAAGTACAATGATTTCATTTTATTCCATCCTGCATTTGCATGTATATTTAAACATTATCAAAGACTACTGTCACAATTTAGATTTTATTTTTTGTTTAAAATGTTGTTAAATCTCTCTCTCTCTCTCTCTCTCTCTGTGTGTGTGTGTGTGTCATTTTCACTTCTGATGTTAGTTTAACCATTTCATTGCTGTTTGCTTTTATGGATAAGAAATCCCTTAGGCCTTGACATTGTTTTATACACATTTGAATAACAAAATAAAGGCATAGAACCTTTTCATTTGTAAGGCACTGACAATATAGTTTTATAATTAGTTAAACTGGGTAGGTTAATAATTAGGTCAATAAAAATATAAAAAACCTTTAGATTTATACTGGAAATACAAAATTTTGAGCTTCAAAATATAACTGAGAAAGTGAGCTATGACATCCAGTGATATGATATTCATCTAAATTTAAATGATCTCATGGATGTGGCTGTTGTGGTTCACAGTCATAGGGGCACCAGCTGACTCCAGTAAATGTGGCATATTCAGATGACTTTGACATATCCCTTTTACATTCACCAAGTTTAAATGCATATTGCCTGTCGTGCACAGATGCCCTAAAGCCACCGGGGTGGCGGTGGCGCCAGGGCTTGGGCCTGTCATCCAGCTATATTTTATTGTTGTTGTTGTTGTTGTTTGGAGTGGCTGTGATTCTCGTTCTGATTGGTAAATCTCACTTTGGGATTGTGGGTAGTGTATTCCATCACAAGGAATTCTGCAGTTTGAAAATTAGACTTTACTTTTTGGCTTACATCACCAAGACCACCTTGTCACAACTGAATCTATTCAATCAAACAAAATCAAGACTTTGTAAAAGGGCGTCTCTTTAAGGCGTGGTCACATTAGCAAAATTTCCCGTGCAATAAAGAGGTCTATTGTCGATTGTCAATAGTGTAGCGATATGCAAAATGAAGCACAGCTCACACTGAAGTCACTTTCAAACCAAGCAGCTTTCTGTTGGTCAACCATGTGAATTTGTAGAACCAACTTGAACATGAGCAAAATCTGCGCAGGAATTTATCACCCTCACGCTAATCACACAAATCTGCATGATTACGCAGATTCTTATTGGAATGACTGGATTTCACTAGCAAAATTTTGCCAAACAGTAAATCACACAATCCCAATCTTGAAGTTGACTGATTACTCTGTTAGTTTGCACTCACAGACTAGAACAACCGAATGAATTGAGTAAAGCACATAGCATTTTATCAGGCCACCGTGAACCAGAATGAACCAGGCCAGTCAAGGTCACTGTCTGCTCCTGCAAATTACCTTGGGATAGTGGATATTTTCCCTCATTACTCAGACACAAGATCTGAAGGTAATAGCTCAGAAGAGACGGATTTGGGAGGGAGTGAATGAGATTTTAGGGGGCTTGTATTTCCTTCATCTTAGCTTAGAAACCAAACAGAAACCCAATCATTCCCCTTGAACAAAGTTTGACTTTGAGAATGGAAGGACATTGGAGAAGACCAGAAATATAAACAAAAGGCCCCGTTCACGTCAATGGACCGCACGGAAAAATGATGAAGAACCTGATACCCCGGCTATTTGCGTAACTGAGGTTATATCAATGGTTTACTTTCCAAAATTGCTTTTGTCAGTACAATGCCCTTTAAAATTAACTGAGGCTCTGCTTTCCGCTGCACGTTCTGTTTTTAATCAGTTTGGCTGGGACAGACAGTTAAACTATTCATGTTAAAAGGATCCCAATAACTTTAACCTGTCCTCTGTGCCCTTGGCTTCCTTTCGTACAGGGCTGTCAGAGTCAAGGACTGTCCATCTACAACATGCAATCATTGTAGAGGCCTCAAAAAATGGTGGAAGGGGGTTTGAGTACTAGAAAATATAGAGTGTTGTATAGATTGGTTAGCCGTTATGTTTGAAATAAGAAATTCTGCACATCATATATTATATATTTATTTAATAATTAATCCTTTGAGTTACAAAAAAGTGTCTAAAGTGTAACCGATTACTATTATAAATACTTGATCTATTATGATGAATACTCGATCACTAATTATATTTATTTATTTTATATTTATTATATTTTTATTTTAATATTTATTGTTGTGTAAAATAGTTGATGTAATATTTTGTACATTTGTTTTATTTTTTATTTGATGTCATTTGCCATTACATTTCTAGGTAAAATCAGTTATAATATTATTTAACTAATTTCACTAATTTCATTAATTCATAATGTTGTACATTTATTTTTTTTAATTTCCTGCCTCATCTGTCATTAAATTGCTAAGTAAATTATTGCAATAGTATTGTATATAATATTAAATATATAATATTTTAATATTATATATAAATATATAATATTGTCCATTATTATTATTATTATCATCATCATCATCAAAGCAGTTAAAAAGCAGCTATAATAATTGATCTGGCTGAAATATTGGTCTATCACTAATTTACACATGCTAAAGTGAAATCATTAATAGGATTCAGGGTGAAAAAGACAAATACACAACGATGATAGTATATGATTATGGCTGGTTGGCAGGGATGGAGTCCTGGCTGCTCTTCTGTCATTGCAGGCTTTCATCCGCACTCCCCATAAAATCAGTATGAAGAACTCAATTAACACTTGCAGCCATGTTCCTCTCCTTCCCAGCTGAGAAAAGCCTTGGGATGAAAGGGTCGAGATTACGGGAGTCTCGTGTGACTCTGGGCTAAAAGAAGGAAGGAGAATATTCATCACTATTTGGTGTGGTTGCTTTTGGAATTATGTCTCTTGGGAGTCACGAGACCAACAGACAGCAGGAACTGTAGATTTTTGGATTAGATACAAGTATATGTTTTTTTATTGCTTGCCAAAGACCTAGTAATGCCCTAACAACCACATAGCAACCAAATAACAACCAACTAGAACACAAAGTTTGCCCAGAAAAGCACCACTCATATTTTATTCAGGAAGTGTAAAAATGAACCTACAGTTGCTATAAATAATTCCCTACTTTTCTAAGGTCTTATTTCAAGTTTGGTGCCACACAGTAATGTTTAAGAGAGAGGTAGGTGTTTAATAAACATAGGTTCATTAAATCTTCTATTTCCCACTGTTACATCCCAAGTGAGTACATCTGGGTCACCAAAAGGAAACAAGCATCTTAAGACCTTTGACGATTTTGTACATGTGTTCTGGTTTGTTGGCATTTCTGAAGGCTGTGTTCTCCCCATGTTGAATTCATTATGTAGTGTGTCGTCCCCTCGGGATGAGTGGAAAATGTTCTTTGCAGCTTTGTTTGAAATGTCATGTATGTTGAATACGTGACTGCTTTAATGTGCAGGTGCTTAGTGTCCTACATATGAATAAGTAAACAGCATTTGAATGCAAAATAAAAATAGATATAAAAATAAATATATTTGCCTGCCAAACCCATATCACACATTATATCAAAACTTTTAGTGTCACTTAATTTTTATTTTTTTATATTCGTAAAGTTGATTGTTTGTGTTATAATTTTGTGTGCATGTTATATATTTATATTTAAGTATATATATTTATTATATTTTGGGAAATTAATCATTCAAAATTCTTCACCCATATGTTGTTCCAGCCAATATATATACACTAACCAGCCACTTTATTAGGTACAACTTTTGCCTTCAGAACTGCCTCAATTCTTCATAGATTGAACAAGGTGCTGGAAACATTCCTCATTTTTGGTCCATATTGACATGATAGCATCACTCAGTTGCTGCAGATTTGTCGGCTGCACATCCATGATGCAAATTTCCCATTACACCACATCCCAAAGCTGCTCTATTGAATTGAAATCTGGTGACTGTGGAGGCCATTAGAGTAAACTCACTGACATGTTTAAGAAACCAGTTTGAGATGATTTGAGCTTTGTGATGGTGCGTTATTCTGCTGGAAGTAGCTATCAGAAGATGGGTACACTGTTGGTCATAAAGGGATGGACATGGTCAGCAACAATTGTGCCATGAAAATATCCCCCATAATATTACACCAGCAGCAGCCTGAACAGTTGATACAAGGCAAGATGGGTCCATGCTTTCATGTTGTTTACGGCAAATTCTGACCCTACCATCTGAATGTTGCAGCAGAAATCGAGACCAGGCAATGTTTTTTTTTTTTTTTTTTCAATCTTCTATTGTCTACTTTTGATGAGCCTATGAGAATTGTAGCCTCAGTTTTCTGTTCTTGGCTGACAGGAGTGGCACCCTGTGTGTCTTTTTCTGCTGTTGCCCATCTGCTTCAAGGTTTGACATGGTGTGCATTCAAAGATGCTCTTCTGAAGACCTCAGTTGTAACAAGTGATTATTTGAGTTACTGCTGCCTTTCTATCAGCTCAAACCAGTCTGGTCATTCTCCTCTGACCTCTGACATCAACAAGGAATTTCTCCCACAGAACTGCCGCTTACTAGATATTTTCTCTTTTTTAAATCACTTTAAATCACTTTCTTCCTCATTCTGATGTTAAGTTTGAGCAGACTTCAGCAGATCGTCTTGACCATTTCTACATGCCTAAATGCATTGAGTTGCTGCCATGGGGACCACTGACAAAATGACAAAAAGCACTATATAATCTTAATTAAAGTGACAACTTCAATTAATCCAGAAATTAGAAATGGCAGTTTTAATTTCTTCAAAAAAAAAAAAAGTTAAAAAAATTTTTTTTTTAGAACATTAAGTACATTTTCATTTTTGTGTGAAATATTCCTTTACCATGCTGTACTCTCCGCTGCCTCGAATGTGTAGTAATAAGGTTTACATATTAATGAGATGCTTGTATACTAATGAAGCTCCATCAGCTGATTTTAGGGGTCAGGGGTCAAGCTCTGTTCTCTTGCTACCAATTACAAAAAGTACATGCTGTGCAGGTGAAAATCTGTTCACTTGAATATGTATTAAGGAATAAAATGAGGTCTTTTGTAGCACAAGAAATTCTGGTTAATATTGGTCCGCTGATGCATACTTGGAAAATACTGTAAGTAGGACACCATCTGGACACCTTTGACATTAGGGGTGACCTGATGTACCAAAAATTCACTAAATAAGTGTTTGGCTGTTTACTGTAGGATAAGATATAACAAATTTATATATTTAGAGATGAGTTTAGCATGTACATGATGATGAGTCATTCAATATATGATTATTAAAATATTATACTAATCGCTATTTTAGCTGTTATAGCGCAAAATGAAAAATCATGGGGGAAAAATTTTTACCAAATGGTAGTGTGTGTGTGTCTGTGTGTATTTATATAAATAAAACTTTAAATATTCAACATTAAACTCAGTCACTATTATTCAATGGCAAAACCCTATTATGCCCCTTTTATAAGATTTACTATAAGTCTCTGGTGTCCCCAGAATATGTCTGTGAAGTTTCAGTTCAAAATATCCCACATATCATTAATTATACAATAGCTTGTCAAATTTGCCTCTATTTGGGTGTGAGCAAAAACACACTTTTTTTTTTTTTTTTGTGTGTGTGTCCCTTTAAATGCAAATGAGCTGCTTCTCCCAGCCCTCTTTCCAGAAGACAGCTCACACTTCGGTTGCTCAACAACAACAAAGCTGCAGAATCTCATGCAGCTAAAATGACGATTGTCAGTAACAAGTTCAGCCTTACATTGTTCAAACTGGAGTCGGACACTCAGGAAGAACTTTTAGAATGCAATTTGACATTTCTGAACTGTTAGTGGATACATTTATGTAGTTGCTGTTGCTTGTTTGTGATGTCACCAACCCAGGAAGAAGCTCATTGTAGTTTCTACCAGCTGTTTGTTGTAGTAAAAACGATTTCTGTAAAAGAAAATATCTCCCTTTGCATTTCAGCTTTGAGCGTCATAACTTTGCAGAGGTTGTCTATGCCCAAACAGCAACATTACACATTAACTAAAGTTAAAAAAGTGAAATCATAATCAACCAACTCTTTTAATGTCCTTCTAGATATCGTTTCTTACTAGTTGGTTTTCTGAATAGGATGATATTCATTCTGGAATGTCTTTCAGGAGGTGAGCACACAATGTATTTGTTTCTGAAATGAATTTAATCATAATCTTTCTCCTTCACAGCCGCCTAGTGAGGACGATCTCTGCCCAATCTGCTATGCACACTCCATATCAGCCATCTTCAAGCCCTGCTCCCACAAATCCTGCAAGTGAGTAGTTGCCAACACACTATCAACAGCTCAATTCTTCCATTCATTCCTCCATGTAGTAGATTAACACCTTGCCGTTAAATGCTTCTATTCATTACATACAGTATATATAGCATAAATACAGGCTGAAATACTGAAATATTAGTGCTGTTGTGATGCTTTGAAGATGTCATGGTACAAATATCATAAGTTTGATTGTATACATCAAAACTTGGCTTTCAAAATCGAATACATTTTCTTTGGTGATTTGTGTTTGAGTCGCTTACAATGTTCCAGTGAAGCGTAGCACAGATAACATGCTGTGACGTGACTCAGCACTCTTTAATGATTAAATGTCACTCTCCCTCTCTTTTATTTCAGGGCCTGTATCAATCAGCACTTGATGAATAACAAGGACTGCTTCTTCTGCAAGGCCACTATCACTGGAGTGGATGATTACACCAAACCAGCCAGCTCTTAGTATGCCCTTCACACACACACACACACACACACACACATTCAGTGTTCAAACATTGACATTATGTACACTTTCCCCAAAGACTTCACATATTCAGGTTGGACTCATACTGTTGCACCCACAGACCATCATGTCTATATACGGTCACCCTCCAGTTGCTGTTGGTTCTGCCAGCATTGTCCATCTGTGTTGGCGTATCTTAACATTTTGTCCTCTGACAAATGGAACAAGGCTTTGCAAGACAATAGTTCTTCCAGGTGTCTTTGTGATGAATGGATGAGGTCCTGTTTAGAGCCTCCCGCTCATGGTGCTTCTGAAGGAAGCTGATGGTGATGGAGAGGAAAACTGCTGGGAAACATCTAATCTCTCACCACTGTCTCAGTCTCTTCTCGGCTCATGTTCTCATCTGTTTTCTAATTTCATCTCCTTTCCTCTTCTCTTTTTTTGTCTCATCTCTTTTAGTGTTCTCTTTTCTCATCTCACCTGTTTTCTCACTTCACCTTGTCTCGTTTAATCTCTCATCTTGTCCCTTCTCATCTTCATTTCATCTCATCTCCTCTATTCTCATATCACCTTTTAGTCTCAACGCACCTTGTTTTGTCTCATCTTGTCCCTTCTCTCTTTTATTTCTCTTCTCTTTTTGTCTCGTCTCATCTTCTCTCCTTTAGTTTCTGTTCATCTTCTCATCTCCTCTCCTGTTCTGTCCTTTTATCTCATCTATTTTAGTCTCCTCTTTTCTCATCTGTCCTCACTTCATCTTGTCTCATTTAGCCTCTTCTCATCTTTAAGTTTTATCTCATCTCCTCTGTTCTCCTAACTTTTTAGTTTTGTCATTGTCTCATTTTCTCTCCTCTTGTTTAGTCATTGTTCATCTTCTCATCTGTTTTTATTTTGTCTCATTTCATCATCTCTCTTCTGTCCTTTCATCTCCCCTATTTTCTCATTTCTTTTCCTAATTTTTTCTCGCTCTGTCAATTCGTATTTTTTCTCATCTTCATGTCCGTTTCAACTCATTTCCTCTTCTGTATTCTCCTACCACTTTATCTCATCTTGTCTTCTTTTATTTAATGTTTTTCTCTTTGTGTTGTCTCATCTTCTCTTGTTTAGTTTACTCATCTATTTTCATCTCCTCTTCTCTCTTTTCATCTCATCTTTTTTAGTCTTATCTTTTCTCATCTGTTTTTCTTACATCATGTCTTGTCCCTTCTCACCTTCATATCACTTTCATCTCCTTCTCTCTCATCTTGTCATTTCTATTTTCCCATCACATTTTAGTCTCATCTCATTTCATTTCTTCTCATCTGTTTTATTTTAGTCTCATATAATCTCTTCTGTTCTCTTCTCACAAACTCTGGTTAAAATAGTATCATATCATGAAGTGAGATATAAACTCGATACTAATAAGACAGTTTTTCACATCACTCTCTGTATTTGCTAATATTTTTATACTCAAAACTGACAGCCATATTTGACACAGATGACAATATGTAGTATCACACTAAGCAGAACCTACGATCACTTCTGATTATTGTACATGATTTTCTACATCAAATGAAGCAAGCAAAAAGAAATGCATCTACTCAAAGCTGTTACACACCTGTCATACAGTATATGTAATTAATGTGTTTTATTAAGGATTTATAAAGCATCATACAGGATAAGAAGACAGTTTCAGAACAGTTTATATGGGGACATAAATGCAATTTGATCCATGGGACAGTGATAACAGTTCATGTTTGAGAGAAATGCTTTGATTCCGCACCAACACTTGTTTGTTCTGCTCTCCGCTATGTTTTTTTTTTTTTTTTTTCATTCGGTCGGCTTTCACGTTTGATCCGTCTTTATAATGCTGTTTGTGAATGTTCTCAAACCCTCAGCCTTCTTCATACTAAGATCTTTCCTTCAGTCTGTTCCATTAGGAGTGCCTAGACTGCTGTTTTTGTTACTGAACACCAACAGACATCTAGATTTAAGTGCTTTGCTGTTGTGTGCATGAGGTTAGCTTTCCCAGAATCCTTTGCTAATGGATTATGTTGGAACTCAGGCTCTGCCTGCACTCAGAATCCATTGCCTCACCACAGTTCCCTTATAAAAGGATATTCAGCTATTGACAACAGCAGTTTTCTACACAGAATAAAAATGTAGTGGTGTGACCCACTTTTAAAACCCACAAATAATTAGATGGAGACAGATGGAGCCAAGATTGGTGGTGGACCTCAAGCTTTGACTGTAACAATACAATACACAATTGTTAAAACAACTTGTATAGGATTCCTTCCAAAATTATCATTCGCTTCTTACTAATGCACACAGACTGTTGATTTAACACACAGCCAATTTGCTACGAACTTCCAAACACTGCATACAACTGATAATAAGTATGAATTATCAAAACCAAAAGAGTATTTGGGTCACTACTTCTCTTATTTGGACTGTTAAACATTTCTCACAGTGTGGTGTAATATTGTTTATAAAAAGGGGGTGCATGATATGAATTTAGGACCCCTCTCTATTGTTATTGTGTGTGTGTGCGTGCGTGTGTGCGTGTGTGTGTGCGTGAGTGCGTGTGCGTTTGCAGTGAGCGTGTGCCGATGACTTTAATTTAAGGGTTTCCACTCTCAGGCATCTGCTATTGTTGTCAAAGGGAATTTTAGATTAGTTAAGCAATATTTAAAGGACTGTTGATGTTTTGTTTTGTTTAGAAAGAGAGGACATTGCAACTTTTGGTTCTTTCACTTTTGTGAGAGTGTACATGTATTGGTGTAATATTACCATTAAATTATTTATCCTAAATGTTGTTTGGTTTGCTTACTCTGTAGGCACTTTCAAGGGTACATATTAGGTTACTAACATATTTCATTATTAAGCAAATAATATTTAGATGTGTCCCACATTCATTCAACCCGATTTCCACCCTGTTTAAAGAACACTGAACAGCCTTTTGGACCTTTTCCACAGCATGATGAAAGGTAAGTAAAATCTAGGTAACATTTTATTTTACTGTGTCCTTGTTATATGTTGCATGTAGTTACTGTAGTAATAACTATAAATTGTGCATAATTACATGCAATCAACCCTAAACCAAACCCATATCTCAATCCTAACCCCCACAGTAAGTACATGTAGTTAAAGGATTAGCTCACTTTAAAATGAAAATTAGCCCAAGCTTTACTCACCCTCAAACCATCCTAGGTGTATATGACTTTCTTCTTTCTGATGAACATAATCGAAGTAATATTAATAAATATCCTGATGCATCCAAGCTTTATAATGGCAGTGAACGGAACCAAAGTCCCTTTAAGACAAGTCATTTCACTCGGCGGCCATCTTTGAAATGCCTCTCGGGCATGCAAGTGTAGCTCCTATCTCTGAATGGGGAAACATCAAATTCTCTAAAGCTGTTTGCCAAGCTTTCAATTAAATTTAATATTTGAAATCACCAATGAAATTGACAACAACTGTTGTCCATGTTGCGCTTTGCACATTCTCCCATTCAAAACAATACGAGTGACACGTCTTGTGTTATTCTATAGTCTTTGACAGAACCTATGAGTAGGAGCTGAAGAAAAAGCTTCCATCCACATCTATCCATCATTAATGTACTCCACACGGCTCTGGGGGGCTGCACTGAAACTATAATTTTGACCTTCAACCGTTTGGGGTCCGTTGAAGTCCACTATACGGAGAATAATCCTGGAAAGTTTTCATCAAAAAACAAAATTTCCTTTCGACTGAAGAAAAAAATACAAAAACATCTTGGATGACATGAAGGTGAGTAAATTATCAGGAAATTTTAATTTGAAAGTGAACTAATCCTTAAATTATATAATTGCACTGTAGACCTTAAAATAGTGTAACCAAATCATTACATTTTTTTTCTTCTTAATTTGTACTCATTGAAGTTGACTTCATTAATTCAACTCTGTTACCTACATTATTATAAGATGGTTTTCTTTCAATAACATTGGTAACAGAGTTAAATGATTGAGTTAAATGAATAAAGTATTTTGGAAACTTGTGGGTTTTGTTCCCCTTAATTAACATTTAGCAGTTTAATTAAAATGTACAACCCTGTTTCTTACAATTCTGTTAACCATTCGTGCATAATTTTCTTTAAATGTCCCATTTGACCATGGATTTCAATAATATTTGTATCCAATATTTATATTTATTAAAGTTTGCTAGAAAATAAAATCAAGCCAACATTTTATACTGCTCAATTATGCCAAAATATGGGTAACAGAGTTGAAAAACAGCCAAACTCTAATAAAAATAAGTTTTATATAAAACATTTATAATTATAGAATGAATATAACAATCTGTTTGTTCATGTATAAATATAATATTTTGTTTGACCTCCTGAGATTGACACTGTTTCAGTTATAAGAATTTAAAGTCTTATTTTTTTACCGTATTTCTCAAAAGGGTTTCTACAAGATGCCCCTGGCATTATCAGGCAGTGTTTAACAAGAATTTGGTGTTTGGTTGTGTGGCAATTGATTTGTAGTGCTCTCTTTCATTAGCTTTTGTTCATCTCAAACATTACAGAGTTCTAGCATACCTGTGTCAGACAGTACCACATTTAATTTTAATAACAGCAACCTTGGCAATGCACAATATCTGGTGGGCAAAACATTCCTGCTGTCAGTTCCAAAACCAGTTGCCAGTTGAATGCTGTAAATAAGAGATGGTGTTTATATCCTTAGGAGGACGCGTGCTCTTTGAACTCGCCTTTCTTCCTGACCCAGCTCCCAGCATACTTCACTCTAATTCCCTCTCCCTGGCATAAGGTTGGCAAAACATTGTATATTAAAGAAATGTCAGCACCAAGCTGCTTTGAAATGATTGCATACCTTGGGCTTATTGACTTGTGTTTGCCAATGTTTTTGCTGTGAAAGAGTCTTTGGTTAAGGTGGGTGCACAGCAATGAAGGATCGATTATAAAAGCCTCCTGTTATCTTGGCTTCACTGGGCTGCGTCTCCTTTGCCCCAGCGGCCTTGAATTAAAAAGTGGTGATTTAACAGCTTGCTTATATACACCTTGTAATAAGGTTTGTGAAAGATAAGACCATGATGCCAAATTACCTCCATTACAGGTTTGTAAAAGAGTTTCTCTCTCTCTCTCTCTCTCTCTCTCTCTCTCTCTTTAAGCAAAAAGGGTTTCAGTTTTCAGTTCCAACATGATTCTGGTAGTATATGTAGTAAATATCTGTATATTTAAATGGATGAAAGACACAATATCATTGTATTAGAGCTTCACAATTAATTGTTAAAAGATTGTGTTCAATTCAAACACACACGTGATCTCATTCCTAAATGTCAATGATTTGCCTGTATGTTAAACCCTTGACAAAATCACGCTGAAACTTTCAAATCTGCGTTGGTGCTGATGCTGACCCAGAGAGAGCAGTTGTCATGTATAGGTGAAACAGATTCACAAACAGTCTTTTCAACCATACGGTATCGTTATTTCTGTTACAAATATTCATATTATTACAGAAGTCCTGAGATAGAAGTTTATAGTTCTGATATAAACACTGATCTGTCTACGTTAGTGATAAAAATAGAGCAAATCACCTTTTGAAAGCAACTTGGCACTTCAAATAAAGATTATATTGATTACATCTTTACACCAGCAGGTGGCGACAAGTGACTGTTAAAAAATGTATTTGCCATTGAATCATTCATTCAAGAGATTTGTTCAAAAAAACGTTGATTCATCCAGTAATGAAACAAGTGAAATATTTATGAGTGAGTCATTGAATCATTCATTCAAACCATTTTTTAAACAATTCATTCAGATTAATTAAACATTTTAAATAGACTGCACCAGTTAACGTTTTGTTAGTACCCCTAGTAAATTACATGTTATTTTGTTTAGTTGTCTGTTCAGAATCATGGGAGAATCGTGATCTCTTTTTGAGAAAGAAAAAAAAAAAAAAGAAACCCTGATTCTCAATTCATCCAGAATTCTGCAGCTCTACATTGTACTGACAGCATCGAAAACTATTTTACAAATAAATAACTTAAAGGGGTCATGAACTGCGTTGTTTTATTATTTTATAATGTTTCCTGGGGTGTGCTTATAATGTTAGTAATACCCTGATTTTAGCCCTCTGATTTGAACGCTCTGTTTTAAGGGGCGTGTCTGCTGTGAGACTTCAGTGTAAATGCCCACTGCTGTGATTGGCTAACATCTTTCTATTTGAAATAGCCAAGTATTACTCTCTCTTTTAGCGCGTTTTACTATTATCTCAAGGTTAACTAATCGTGAAAAGTGCTGCATTACATTTAGATCAATGGCATTATATTTAGATCGTGAAAGGTGAAAGGCATGAAAGATTGCAGAGAAAGACTGCACAATATTTTGTAGTCCTCAACGGCATGTTTATTGCTTGGTAGCTCGATAGCACCACGTAGGCCTATGTTATTTACCCATTACATGTCATGCACGAATCGGTGGGTGGGGCTAAACAGGCAGTGATGAAGAAGAAGTTTTATTTATATAGCGCCTTTCCATAGCTTTTCCATAGCATACAATTTGCACATCCACATACACAATACAAACACATAAGGCCACATTATCCAAAATACATATTGAAAAGAATTTTTAGCTGAGTCTTGAAGGTAGGCAAAGATGATATATTACGAAGTGTAAGGGTTGGCGAATTCTATAATTTAGGAGCATTAACACTAAATGACCTACCACCTACAGTGGACAGCCGAAAACGAGGAATGGACAAAAGACCAAGCTCAGATGATTTGAGGGACCGGGCAGGAGAGTAGGAGTAGAGTAGGTCAGACAGATATGGAGGTGCAAGACCATTTAATGCCTTAAATGTTAGAAGTAATGTCTTACTTAAAGTGAATACGTGATGCCACAGGTAGCCAGTGAAGATCATGCAGTAGAGGAATAATGTGAGCAGAACGCCTGGTAGAGGTGAGGACTCTTGCTGCTGAGTTTTGAACATACTGCAACCTTGCTAGGCAGACCAAGAAATAGAGCATTGCCATAAACCAGACGTGATGTGATTAATGCATGAATTAAGATTTCAGCATCAGCTAGAGTGAGAGAAAATCGAAGACGTGCAATATTACGAAGATGGAAAAAATAGTTTTTAATGACAGAAATATGAGAGGCAAAAGAAGAGTCAAACAAGACACCAAGATTACGGACAGATGAAGAAGGCTTAACATGAACCCCGTCAATTTCAAAGGACAGGTCCACCCTTTTGACTGAGGTAGCAGAGTCAATCATCAATATTTCAGTTTTGTTATTATTTAGTTTAAGGAAATTCAAGGACACCCAATGCTTGGTATCCCTGATGAATGCAATAAGTGAGTCAGGCAGGGATAGTCTATCGGAGCTGCTGGTAAGGTAGATTTGAAGTCCATGCATGCGTATGATATCACCAAGTGGAGAAATATAAATGATAAACAGAAGTGGACCCAGAACTGAACCTTGACTGGAGCAGTGGCAGATTTATACCCTTGTATGGTGATATAATATTTTCTGTCACTGATGTAGGAAATGAGCCAGGAAAGACCTGAACCAGTGATACCGATACCAGAAAGGCGAGAGATGAGTATTTCATGGCAGACTGTGTCAAATGCAGAGCTTAGATTGAGAAGGATCAGGATGTTTATTAACCCAGAATCCATGGACAGAAAAATGTCATTAACCACACGAAGAAGAGCAGTTTCATTGCTATGTGAAGAGTGAAATCCTGACTGAAAAGGTTCAAAGAGGCCTTTAGCATTTAAGTAAAATCTCAATTGTGAAGCCACAACTTTTTCAGGAATTTTACTTAAGAATGGTAAATTTGAGATTGGCCTGTAATTGTTCATGTTTAGATGGTCAAGGCCCAGTTTTTTAAGAATGGGGGTCACTGCAGCCATTTTTCATTTAATACAGTTTATCATATGTGTTATGTGAACATTTGACATCAAGTGAACATTTGAGTCAGTTGTATAAGGGGTGTCTTTGGAAATGGATTCAGTGATTGACTTCAGTTTTTCTGAAAAGTAATGAGAAACATTATTCACAAGCACCTCCAGCCAGAAATAACATGTGGAGGGTTAGTGAGTTTGTTGACCATAGCAAACAGAGATTTGGGCCTGCACATAGAATCCTTAAAAGTAGAAGAGAAATATGAGGATCTTGCAGCATTGAGGGCTGTACGGTAGTTGAGCAAATGTTCTTTCGAAGCCAAAGAGTGCACAATGAGTCCAGTTTTCCTGTATATTACGTAGGCGTTGATCTTCTTCTGCAGAGGCGGTGCTTGCTGCTCTTTGACGTCACAGATCCCCACTTTGAAAAACCTGTCGTTCGCTGGGTCTGGCGTCAATAAAAGCTTTTATTGGACTAACAAGGAAGTTTTCAGTTCCTAAACTTACAGGATATTCTTATAGTATGATGACCTCTTATATATCAAAAGCTCAAGGAAAATTTAATTTCTCAGTTCATCAGCCCTTTAAATGTGCCTGTTCTTATTGTACATTTGTCAGCTTTTTACGTACTGTAACACTGGTATCATTTCAGTAGCTATGTTTCCTTCCAATTATTTTTATGCGCATTTTGGGATATTGCATAAAAACGCTGGATGGAAATGCAAAGATGGGCATTAATTCTAAAACATATGCGCTCAGTTAAGGCAGATACATTGTTTATAGTCATGCACATTAACTATGATGGAAACACATTTACAGAACAAATTCCTTGATAAACAACATCTGACTTTGCTTCAAGTGATCATGTGATTGGATAACTGGACTAACCAGTGGACCAATTTCATCGCACAGCGTCTCTAATGTCGGTTTGGTCGTTCTAAAACGCCTGAGCCAAAGTCTGTCATCAGAATGATTTGGTTTTATTCCATACCAGAAGCGTCTCACATGATTGTGTTCCCAAATACCAGACATCTGAACAAGAGAACATGACGGCATTTATTGTGTTTCGCACTCTGAGATGCAAGTCAAACAGTACTTGATTGGCAAGTGTTTTATGCGATATTCCAATTTTGCACAAGTAAATTTCACCACTTTGTGTGAATTTCTAAAACTAAGTGTCAGTATTTTACATACAATCAAATTTAAAGCAGTACATTATGTTGATATTGTACATTTTAGTGTTGCATTTCAAATCTAAAACTCCTTTTATGCATTTAGATATTGGTATTGTAAGTTTCAGTGTCAACATTTTAGGTTTAGACAACTGTACAGTAAGTTGATACTGTATTAATATTAATATATTAGTAAACTTAATACATTGTTTACGTGTCAACATTTTATGTTCAGACAACTTTAGAGATTTACAATACGCCGATAGTGTAAATTTTAGTAGTAGAATCTAAAACGTAACCATTTATGAACAAATTAGTTAATAAAGGGTTATGTTATAGATTATATTCCTAAAATGTACAATATCAACATCTCTATAATGCATAATATTTTGGTATTGATTGTTTAAAGGTTTGCATTTAATGCACGGGCAACTTTAATGGTGTACAATATATATATATATATATATATATATATATATATATATATAGTGTGTGTTGCCATTTAAAAACTTTGTGCAAACAACTTTTGACATAATACATTGATATTAAGTTTCAGCACTTTATGTAGAGACAACTTTAGAAATTTACAATATGTTGATATTGTATGTTTTAGTGTTGAGATCTAAAATATAAACTGTTTTGTACAATTTAAACAACAAAATATGTTGATATTTTAGGTTGCAGTATTGGCATATTAATAACCCTTTTACAAATGAATACCTTTAGAGACATACAGTACATACATATACAGTGTTTATATTGTAATTTTCAGTGTTAAAATCGAATGCCTAAATGCTTTCATTAACAACTTTAGAGACATATAATACTGTATGTTGATATTATACATTTGAATGTCAGCTTTTTATGTCAGATCAACAAAGCCACACAGTATGTTGAAATTTTACATTTTAGTACACAATATGTAAGGAATAATTGACTCCGGTCCATTGAATTCTTAGAAAATAATAATGCATATTTTTTAATATTTTTTCGAATCATTCAACAGCCTGGAGTCAATTATTCAGCTTTTACTGCGGTTACCACACCTCAAGACACTGTTCCAATGTTGTATTTCAAAACATTTGTCAGGTTTTGTCCTTAAAACACTCTTGTGTGTGGGACTAATTTCTTACGCATCTCATCCCAAGCCTCCTTTGCTAATTCCAAAACGTCATTTCAGAACTAGGAACGGAGGCTTGAGCCATGATAGCAGAATAATACAGTTGTAATACAGTCATAATACAGTCTTAACGCAGTTGAGAGAGAGAGAGAGAGAGAGAGAGAGAGAAAGAGAATAATGTGCATTAGTCTACCTGAGTCTGTGCGTCTCTCTACTAATAGTAAAACTATACGTTTATCTACCTCAAGAACCACCCAGTTATTACCTGAAATACCTAGAAATGTCATGTAGCTTTTAAGTTGCTAAACTATTTGATGGATTAATTCAGCAGAGCAGCGCTGACAAAACATTTCTGTGCGAGTGTGTTCATACTATACAGTACATGTGTACGTTTGAAAGAGAGAGAGAGCTCGATCGAGTATCAGGACGCAACAAAACGTATTTTGTGGCAAAAACCATGACAAAAATGGAACTGCAATGCGGTAAAGACCTGCTAGAACTACTTTAGCTGTGTGTTTCCCTGAAAATAACTGCACATCTTAGAACGCTGGTCAGCCAATCAGATTCAAGCATTCAACAGCCCCGTAGTATACCTCATTTTAATTGATACATACATCAATGTCGTACATTTTAGCTTTAGCATTTAAAACAAACCGTTTTTTCTTAACATTTAGGTTAACAGAACTAATTTAGAGATGTATATGTTGATATTAAATGTCTTAGTGTAAGAATTTTATGTACAGAACTTTTGATAATTTTAATGTTTTCTAACCTTAACGTTTTATATGTACAAATAATGACAAAATAAATTGATATCATGAGTGTCAGCATTGTTTATGCAGAGACAACTTGAAAAAATGTTTTATGTTTTAGTGTTGGCATCTAAAACAAACTTACAGACAACTTAATTGTGTATATTGTAATTTTCTGTGTTAAAATCTAATAGCTAATAAACAACTTCATTCTCTTGATATTGTATATTTCAATGTAAGCACTTTTATGTAACTTTAAATGTGTACAGTATGATGATATTGTACATTTTAGTGTACAATACAATACAGTTAATTGTAATTGTATTTTATTAATTAATGTTAATTTGTGTTTCATTGTCAACATTTTATATTTGGGCAACTTAAGAGACTGTGTGCAGTCTGTTGATAATTTACATTTCAGTGTCTGTCCAAATGTATATTGTATTGAAAATGTAAACTTTTCATAGCAATAGCTTTTAATACGAATGAGATCATACTGCAACATCAGTGTGTTTTTTCTATTTTTCTTTCTTTTTATGACAGACAGATAAAAGACTAGTTGATTTAACCCTGCAGTGTAAGGTGGAGAGAAAAGAAAAGGGTCTTGAATCTGCGAGTGGGATAAAAAGCAGAGCGTCTTCCCATCCTATCCTCACTGCGCTTAGTTCTGCAGCTTTCTATTGATCTACTGCCTAGAAACTGAACCCCAGGCCAGCGGGGTGCTTGGGGCTTATAGATCGCCTTCAAAAATAGCCTCATCGGAGGGCAGGAGGACGGGACAAAGGGTCTGGCAGTGAGAGAATCTTCCCTCCCCAGGCAGGCCACCGATAGCACCCTGTGTGTATTTATAGATGAACGACAGCAAACCTGAACCTGGATCAATATGCTCTGGGACGTGACATGATCTGCCCGCTGCAGGGCCGACAGCCTGGCTGAGAGTATACGGGCCCCTGGGACACAGAACGGAGAAACCTCGAGGCCTGCGATAGAAAAGTCAAGGTGAATGGCAGAAAGAAATCTGAAAGATTCGCAAAATCCAGATTACTTTTAATTGTATTTACATTTTGCAGTGCAAAATGAATACTTGTAAATTGATAGTTCCAGTCCTGCATACACTAAAAAAAAATGCTGGGTTGAAAATGCACAAACCCAGTGGTTGGGTTAAATGTTTGCTGGGCATGCTGGGCAGTTTTATTTAACCCAACTTTTGTTTAAAAATTACTCTATGGCTGGCTTAAAGGGTTAGTTCACACCAAAATGAAAATTTTGTCATTAATTACTCACCCTCATGTCGTTCCAAACCTGTGAGACTTTAGTTCATCTTCAGAACACAAATAAAGATCTTTTTGATGACAGAATTCTGTCAGACGCTTCAAAAACTTCATACAGCGATCCGAAAACAAATGCATATGAATCGAGTGGTTCAGTCAAAATTTTCTGAAGAGAATCGATCGTTTGTTATGATGAACAGTTTTAATTTAGACTTTTACACAAGAACAAACCTCTTCCGGAGGCTCAAACATGCAGTAACACACGAGAATGAACCTCATTGGTTACGCAGCACGTTTGAGCTTCCCGAAGAGGTTTGTTCTTGTGCGTTATTCAGGTTCGCCTGAACTTCTGTTTATGTTCGCTGATCAGTGTTTACATGCGAGTAAAAGCCTAAATTAAATCTGTTCATCATAACAAGTGATCGATTCTCGTCAGAAAATTTGGACTTAACTGCTTAATTCATATGGATTCATTTTCCGATCTCTTTATGAAGTTTTTAAAGCGTCAAAGTGGTTTTGCAAAGGCGGTCAATGGAACGAAATCTGACAGCCTTCTGTCATCAAAAAATATCTTAATTTGTGTTCTGAAGATGAATGAAAGTCTTACAGGTGTGGAACGACACGAGGGTGAGTATACAGACAGAATTTTCATTTTGGGGTGAACTAACCCTTTAAAATTGACCCAAAATTAAAAATTAAAAATCAGACATAATTACTAGAAGCAACAATAATAATCAAAAGGTGAACATTTGTTGATAAGCAATTTAATTAATGTTTGTTTAATTACTATTCATTAAAACTTGTTAATAAATGTTCTTATATGTAAACATATTAATACATGTTAATTTCCAACATATTTTGGTTCATTTTAAGCAAGCAATACAGTAATTTTTAAACAATAGTTGAGTTCAATAAAACTACCCAGCCGCTGGGTTCTTTTTTTTTTTTTTTTTTTTTTTTTTTTAAGTGTGTACTGATTGGTCAATATGACAATCTAGTAGAAAGGGGTGGAATTTAATTAAAATTTTAACAGTTGTTTTTTAGGTCACAAATACCGTATCTTGTGTTCTTGTAAAATATCTACACCTCAAAATTAACCTGTAAAGGCTATAAATTGCAAAATATTATCTATATAATTGCATTTTGTCTTAATCCATTAACAGATTTGTGCAAACCACTAAAATCATACAGTAAATTTAAGGTGTTTTTTTTTTTTTTTTTTTTTTGCAAAATAATCTACTCATCTCATTGAGCAATACAAATCTGAGCTCACTTTCAAGCATATAACATGTAAACAAGAGGCATCAATTTATGTTGAATTGTATAATGCTTCCCTCTAGAGGTAAAGGTAAGAAGTGCATCACTTATCTCTAGCGTATGGTACATTAATTATCCACCTTTGAGTGGGTGCCTTCGTTTTAAACTTGAATGTGCGAACTTCCAGTGTCACATCACATTATATTATCATAAACACTGGTTTGTAGCACAAATACTGTAGTGTTACTGTTAACTGCACTTTGTTATTCTTCCAGTTATTTACCTATAGCGTCTAATGAATCTAAAGTCTCGCACATTCACAGGAAAAAAGTTTACTTCTGCGTTGCAGAAGGTAGATATTGCAGTATGAAGTACGAACTTGTTTTTGTCTTCCTTGCTATACATGTTTAAAAGTATATAGCTAATAATAAAATAGTATGGCACCACACATCGACGTATTTTACACTTTAATATAAGCGTACACATTATAATATATACAGTCCTGGTGGTAAATATGATCAAAGATGGCTGTAAGAAAAATAAATCTGCATTGTTTATCCTTTTGATATATATATACATATATATATATATATATATAATTTTTTTAATGAGAAAATACTTAACCTTTCATTGAAGTAAAAGAATTGAAAGTGGGGTGCAAATCACATTATGAAATAGATGTTTTTCTCCAAAACACATTGGTACAATTGTTTGTCCCCTTTTATTAAATGCTTTCTGAAACCTCCTTTTGCCAAGATAACAGCTCTCAGTCTTCTCATATAATGCTTGATGAGTTTGGAAAACACATGAGAAGAGACCAGAGACCAGACCCTTAAGATTCCCAGATCCATGTTGGTGCTTCTCGTTTTCAGTTCAGTTCAGTTCAGTTCAGGGAACTGGGATGGCCATTGAAGAAGCTTGATTTTGTGCTCAGTGACAACATTTTGATGTTTGTTTTTGGATCACAGCCCTGTTGGAAGATCCAAACATGGCCCATTATAAGATTTCTAGCAAGATTTCTATCTTTTGGTAATTGATAGAATCCATGATGCAATGTATCTGAACAAGATATCCAGGACCTCTGGCAGAAAATTAAGGCCACAACATTAAAGATACAGCAGTGTATTTAATTTACACTTGGTTTTTTTTTATTTTTTTTTTATCCCTGTGTGCATCAAACCCATCTTAAGTGTTTGCTGCCAAAAAGCTTTTTTGTTTGTTTGTTTGTTTCATCTGACCCTAGAACCTGTCCTGTTTGAAGGTCCAGTAGTGTCAGTTACTTTTCAAACGTTCTATGGTCAGATGAAACAAAAAAATGAGATTTTTGGCAGCAAACACATAAGTTTTTCTGCCACATAAGATAGAAAGTCAGATTTTGTATGTCATACATGATATTTTTATGTCATAATTTAGACATTCTATGTAATAACTATGACTTTTTAATCTCATAATTTCGATTTAGTATCCTGTGTAAATTTCGACTTTTTATGTCATAATTATGATTTACCAGATTATGATTTTTTTTTCTTATGTGGCAGAAATGGGCCTCCATTGGGATCCAGTAACATATATCATAACATCTTTTCTACATGATGTATAAAAGAACAAGAAACTCTATTTCTGCATAGACAAATAATAAATGGATAAAAAAAAAATGACCATGGTATATATTCATTCAGTGCCATAGTATCAAAGTTTCTTCATCCAGCCCTATTTTATGAAAATTCAGGTCTTTACTGCTCTCTGCTGTCAAACAAGGTGAATCTCACTAACATAATGTAGCATTGGTAGCCTATTAGAATCATTCTGTTCAGACACAATGGTTGGATTCAAATCAGCATACATTATAGGCAGTACAAGCACCATAAAGCATAAATTAGTATAAACAGGGAGAAATCTGTTTAATTGTCATGTAACTGATATTACAAATAAGCTGTCAATTTAATTATGCATTTTTAAGTTTAATTCTGTAGTGAATTATATTTTAAGCACTGGAGATTTATGATGGAATCTCAAACAAGCCAAAAGGTGCTATGACAAATAACAAATTCAATATAATTCTTAATCAATTTTTATAAAATCGTATTATGAAACAATTCTGCAAACTACAGCTGCATGTAAAATCAAAAGTGAAAATGCTCAGTCTGAGGTCTCCAGTAGGGGGCAGCAATACATTATCAGCGCTGTCCGTGGTGCTGAAACAACTCACATCACTGAAGCCAGAGAGAGTTTTCGACTGGGTTCTTTGCTGTCTAAAATTTTGCCAGCATGCTTGAAAAGCTCTATTAATCTACTTGTATCACTAAAAGACATTCACAGTTAAATTATATTATAAATGCACACACACACACCAGAGAGAGAGAGAGAGAGAGAGAGAGATCATGGCTTGTTGGTTTAGGGGTTTTATTTTCTAAAGTGAGATTTCATTGGTATATATACTTGCTGCTTCTTCTTCTTCCTTTCAAGCAATTCCATAAGTGATAAATGCTCTGCTAATGCAGTGCGTGTCATATTTAGATATGTTATTGGAATGACAAAACTGATTCCTCAAATATTCCTCCTATCACTTTATTTTAGATTTCCAAATTTGCAAATCTGATTTTTGGAAGAAGCCAGCCTAAGACCAATGCAAATGGTAAAACCCTTAAATCAGGATTGACTGCAAAGTAGGCTACACACATAAACGGCACATTAAATGATAACAGCACTGCATTACAGTATCTGAATTTAAAGATTTTTCCCCTCATTTTTGCATCTCAGTATTAGGTTTTTTTTGTTGTTGTTGTTGTTGTTTTTAAACAAAAGTTTAGTTTGGTATCAGTTTATTTTTTGTAATCAATAGGCTATTAATGTCTCTCTTTGCACCCTCTCTCTCTCTCTCTCTCTCTCTGTAGGCTATACATTGTTAATTTTTATAGTCTCATGAACGTGCAGTCGAGCACAGAAGACCAACAGACAAGGTTATGATTTTTGTTAAATAATGCATTAAATTTCATTTTGTTTTTTAACATACCCAATCGCACACCCCCAGAACACTTGGAATATACGGCAACGTGTCGCATGGGATTATTATGTGATACTTTTGTGCCTTTTTTAAAAAAGCTTGATGCTGGTCTCTATTAACTGCCATTATGGACGAATGTGAGCGGGGTCTATTTTTTTAAAATCTCCTTTTGTGGTCAGAAAAGGAAAGAAGGGCATGCAGCATTAGAACAACACCAGGGTGAGTAAATGATGACTATTTTCATTTTAAGGTGAACCAACCCTTTTAAGATAATATAAATGGAAAGATTACTCATTTATCTTTTGTTTAAGCATTGAACTCAAACTGAGGCAATGAAGAAGAGCTACAGCTCTAGACTGAGGTCATCATGAGTGCTTTTTCTCTTTTATGTTTCTTTTATGGGAAGGATTATGGCTATAGGAGATGATAAGTGACTTTATTGCTTTCCACTTCACAGGTAATAGTAGAGGAGTTGAATATGATCAGTCTTCAGAGAGACTGACAGGGCTGGAAGATGAAACCTAGATGAAGTTACTGCAAACCTTCTTGGTAACACTAACATGAATGATACAATTATTTATTACAATTATACCACATTACAGTATTTATTGTGAATACCTTTAGAATGCATCTTTCATTCTATCTCTCACATTATCTTCTATTATATGTGTTGGCACACGATCGTCCAGGAAACCACCGCTGAACACTTAGCCTACCTGACAGATAATAGTTTAATAAAACCAATTCTGATTGGTTACAGTGAGATGTTTAGCAGGACAGAACATTGACAGGTCCTCATCATTTTCACCTGTACAGCATGACTCCCTCAGGACCGCATTGCATTATGGGTGGAATGAAATAAATGAGAATGATGTAACAAGCGCCTTAGATGTATATTTGGATTTGAAATGTCACATGACAAATGTTCATGACACAATGGCTGAATTCAGGCAGCATCACTTGCATTGTTCACAAAGAATGCAATCCCAGAATGCATTGTGGCAAGCTCAGAGAAAAATAAATAATTAATGATTGTGGAAAAGTAAGACTGTTTATTTATCAAATATACTAAAAACTATGAATAAACAGTTATATCAATAATATGATTAAAAATTAGAATATTAGAAATTTTGATTTTTTTAATATATTTTGATATTGTTCATCAATCTGTTTATAATTTAGAAACTTTTAATGATATATTTGTATATATAATATAATAAATCTAACTACTATATATATAATCAATTATAATTAAATGTATTAATAAATTAAAACAAATAAATAGCCACATAAGTTAGTCACTTATATTTAAGAAAATCCAAAAAAAAAAAACTTACATTAGCATTTAAAAATATGTACTTTTTAAAAAAAAATTGTAATAAATAATACATTTGTTTAAAAGTTAAAATAATTAAACTCTAAATACAGATAATAATATCTTTTGTGAACACTATTAAGTGATTCATTGACTCACTGGCCAATAAATCATTGTTTTAAACAGTTAATGTAAATGCATCATCTGAATAAACTGATTCTCTATTAGACCATCTGAACCTAATAGTTGAATTACTCGCCCATAGTTTGCCACTTCTAATAGAGATAAAATAATTGTTTTATGAGTTCATCTTTCCTTTTCAGGTCTTTCTTTCCTGGTTCTACTAGACCAAATCTTAGTGACCCACAAGATATATGTTGACATCCCACTGCTGTTAAAAGGCATGGGCCAGCCAATCACAGGCCGCCACGGTTGCGGTTCCAATGTTCTGCCCCACAGAGCAGGACGTCGTCTCTTTCCAGACGGCAGTATTGGTGGCTTCCCTCCATGATATGTAATGGATAGTATAGAAACTTGAAGACTTCACGCTCTCTGAGCGGAACCGGGTTCTGTGTGGGCCAAAGAGAGGCAGTATCCTGCCTGGACACCCAGCTGATCCTGTTGATGGCTGAATGAAGGTGTTTTATGAGGGGGCTAATACAACTCTGAGGCTTTGGACAGGTTGGGAAGCATCACAGGCTTTGTTATTTGGACAGTGTGAATCTGTCATTCTTGTTCCCAAATAAAATTAAGAGACTTCAACAAAATAAATGCCTAAATAATTGGCTAACTTAATAATTGTATTTAATTTCAATAATGTTTAATGGTACAACGCTCAAATATTTATATTAGTACCAAAGTTGTAATGCCTGGTTGACTGCGCTATACTACACTGTACTTGAACTGCCTAGGAACTTAGTTCTATGAACTAGCCACCAGGATGGTTTCCTGGTTGCAGTCGTACCGCCAGTAGGAACTATAAAGTGACGTAAGCTGTGTTTGTTGTTGTGACTTTTATTTTGATGGCGCAGCGGACCTGTATTTTGACAGTGCTGAGAACGCCAGAGCACACTGCGGTCACATTCTCCGTCTTATTAGATAGAACTGTTATACAAAGAAGAAAGACAAAGAAGACAGATGCTTTGCTTGGTCCCTTCAAAGTGGTGTTGGATTTTCTCCTTAAATCGAGCGGTCCATCTATCATTGTTTTCCATGTATTGTAGAGTTAGTCTGTGGAGTTAATATATAGGCTATAAACTGTATGTGTACACAGCTTTTTAAATATAGCGGGTGCCGGTGTTTCACATGCGTTCGGCCAATCAACATACACTTAAGTCACTGGTAGTTCTTATAGTGCTGGTTTTCTGAAGTAGGAGCTAATTTAGTCCCACCAAAAGGAGTTCCTAGAACTAAAATTGTTCCTAGTTCCTGTGGTGCAAACACAGCAAAATCCAGGTACTTCAGCCAATAGTTCTAGGAACTATGAAAAGGTTCCTCTGGTGCGAAAGCTCACCCTCATGTTGTTCCACACCCGTAAGACCTTCGTTCATCTTCGGAACACAAATTAAGATATTTTTGATTAAATCTGAGAGGTATATGACTCCTCCATAGACAGCAATATAATCATCAATTTCAAGGTCCAGAAAGGTACTAAAGACATCGTTAAAACAGTCCACGTGACTCCAGTGGTTCAACCTTAATTTTATGAAGCGACAGAAATATTTTTGTGAGCAAAAACAAAACAAAAATAATGACTTTATTCAACAATCTCTTCTCTTCCCTGTCATTATCCTTATGCAGTAGCCGCAGTAAGCACAATGAAGGCTTCTGTGTTTACGTCCGAATGCCGGCTCAGTATTGGCCAAAGCTGATCACGTGAGCAGGACGACACATGCGTGTGATGTTGACGCAGGAGCCGGCCAATAATGAGTCGGCGTTCTGATGTAGAACCTGGAAGCGCTGAGCGTAAACAACGTATGAGAATGACACAGAAGATAATATATTGTTGAATAAAGTCACAAAAAGTATTCTCGTCACTTCATAACAATAAGGTTGAACAACTAGTCACATGAACTGTTCTAACAATGTCTTTAGTACCTTTCTGGGCCTTGAAAGTGGTGGTTATATTGCTGTCTATGGACGAGTCATATACCTCTCGGATTCCACCAAAAATATCTTAATTTGTGTTCCAAAGATGAACAAAGGTCTTACAGGTGTGGAATGACATGAGGGTGAGTAATTAATGACAGAATTTTCATTTTTTTGTGTGACCCTTTAACATATGTAAATACATCTCATATTTTCTTTCAGAAAGAATTCTGATGTTGCTGGGTCACCTCGCGTTCGTAATGTATTCTCCACCTGTTGCTGAAAACAAGATGATAAATTCAGCTCCGGGTGCTTTTCAAACAACAAACAAATAAAAATGCTTTCAAGAAATACTGCAAGAGCTTGTCTGCCAGGATTCCCAGCATCCCTGCATCTTGATGCCTCGTGAAAATGACGAAGCTGCTAAGAAACTTGACATGACATCACATATATCAAATCATCTTTGCGTCATGTAGCGTTACTTTTCTCACTGCTTTTCAAGCGGAGGACAGCAGATGGCGCTAGTGCGCTTCACAAAATGGAAATCATCCTACGCAGAGCTGCTGTTGAGAATAAGGCTATTATACGGAGGATTCGGAGGGCATTCAGTCAGGTAGCGCTCAGGTTGAGCTGTGAGCGATGCTTTGATGCTGGCAGTGAGCTGGAAAGCGATGTTTTCTTATAGCACCAGATGAATTTGATCCTGCTTATGCAAGCAGCCTTGAATGCACGCGGAGTGGGAGGCGAGGAGACTTCCGTCGAGAGCCGCGCGCAATGCAGAGCTGTTTGTTTACGTTTAGCATCTGAGAGGATGCTGATGTAGGGTACCATAAATACAGCTAAAATCCCTCAGAATCATCTGGTGTGTCTCTGCATTGTTGAGGAAGTAGCAAACTGGTTCGTGGACACTGTGTGGACGAGTCAGTTCTTTCTTTCTTTCTTTCTTATTTGTCAAGAGTAATAAAGGCTATATGGCAGGCCCTACTACAAGTTTTTTAAATACAACTAAATTACAAGGTAAATAAATAAATACATTGCAAGTATATACAGGTACACTTACAATACATAAACAATTAAATTCATAGACATATATAAATTATAAAATTAAAAAGTTAAGTTTGTATTTATTTGATAAAATAAAAGAGCCATCAGAGTCCTGTTTTTAAATATAAGTTTTATTAAATGAATACACTAAATCGTTCCCAACCACATTCTTGGAGGCCCCCCAACACTGCATGTTTTCCATGTCTCCTTTATCAAACACACCTGATTCAGATCGTAAGCTCATTAGTAGAGACTCCAAGACAGCAAAACTAGGTCCTGGAGGGCCACTGTCCAGCAGAGTTTAGCTGCAACCCTGATAAAACTCACCTGCGTGTAATCCTGAAGACCTTGATTAGCTGGTTCAGGTGTGTTTGATAAGGGTTGGAAACTCCGCAGGGACAGCGGCCCTCCAGAACCAAGTTTGCCCACCCCTGCTCCAAGACCTGAAATGGGTGTGAGATACAAAATATGCAGTTTTGGGGGGCCTCCAGGAACGTGGTTGGGAACCACTGCACTAAATAATACAAAAAATGCATTTCACTTTAAAATAAATTTAATAAAAAAATAAGTTCATAACATTAAAAAATGAAAAGAAATAGACAAAATGTACAAGAATATGCACTGAAGGACATTCAGACCTGTTTTTATGTTCAGATCTTTTCAGGCGAGGAACTGGGGATTTGCTTCATACCAAAGATCCTTTTTGAAGAGATGATAATAAGTGAGTCTCTTTCAATTTACTTTTGACATTGTTTGAATGCTTTATGATATGGAGGTGTTTTTTTCTCTATTGTAAAAGGACAAGATGCTTTGAAAATTTCAAAAAACTTCTTCCAAACAATTTTACAATTGAAAAGTAACTTAGACACTTGTATTGAATGCATTCAAGGACGCTAAAAAGAAGGGCAGTCTCAAGAAAAAAAAATGAATGAATGAATGTGAATGAATTACAGTATTCCTCAAATTCAACAAAATTTTCTTGAAATCTTCCTCAAATTTAATCAAACTGATACGTCAGTGTCACATTTTTGGAACAATTAAATCATATTTTCACACTTTTTGCATAATTGGGCAAAAGAAGGAATGATGTTCAATCAGTCAATCAATCAAAAATAAAGATTTGTTTTCATCACATAATGTTTCATATTTCATCTCAAGCTCTTCACTCGCAAGGTCGTCTCCCTAATAAGTACACTTTTAAATTGTGATAAAACTTTATTAGTGGCACAATTGCAAATATATTGAAATGGCAAATATATATAATTCTTTTGATTTTTATCAGTTTAAAAAATATTTTTATGGGGAAAGTATTTTAAGATTGAAAATTTGTGTCTGGGACAAGAGTAAAATAATAAAATCTATACCAAAAAAAATTATTATAATAAAGAATAATAAATGGCATAAAAAGTAGGGTTCAGATAAAAATCCACTCTAAATCCAGCACTTTCAGAAAACTACAGACCGGTATCGCTTCTTCCATTCATTGCTAAGACACTTGAATGAGTGGTGTTCAACCAAGTCTCTACTTTTCTTACACAGAACAACCTCCTGGACAACAGCCAGTTTGGTTTCAAAATCAGCCACTCTACTTGGACTGCCCTGCTCTCGGTTATTGAAGTTCTGAGACTGGCAGGAGAAGCTTCCAAATCCTCAGTACTCATCTTGCTGGATCTGTCTGCTGCTTTTGACACAGTTAACCACCAGATCCTCCTGTCAACCCTCATGATGAAGGGCATCTCAGGAGCCTCACTACAGTGGTTCAAGTCTTACCTCTCAGGTAGGTCTTTCAGGGTGTCTTGGAGGGGTGAGGTGTCTAAGTTGTAACATCTTGTTACTGGGGTACCTCAGGGCTCAGTGCTTGGACCACTTCTCTTTTTTCCATACATGTCATCACTGGGATCTGTCATTAAGAAACATGTTTTTTCCTTTCACTGCTATGCTGATGACACACAACTCTACCTCTCATTCCAGCCATGATCCGACGGTACCTGCTTGCATCCCAGCTTGCATGACAGACATTTCTTGCTGGATGAAGGACCACCACCTTCAACTCAACCCTGCGAAGAAAGAACTGCGTGTGGTCTCAGCCAACCCAACACTTCATCAGATTTGCCTTATAAAACATTAGAAAGATCAGGCCCTTCCTATCGGAGCATGCTACACAACTCCTTGTCCAAGTTCTTGTTCTATCCAGACTGGACAATTGTAATACTCTCTTGGCAGGCCTTCCAGTATGCACTATCAAACCTCTGCAACTGATCCAGAATGTTGCAGCAAGACTGGTCTTTAACTAGCCGAAGAGAGTGCATGTCACACCAATCTTCATAAACTTGCACTGGTTGTCAATTGCCACTCACATCAAATTCAAGGCACTGATGTTTGCCTACAGAACAACCACTGGCTCCGCACCCCTATACTTAAACTCACGACTTATGTGCCCTCCAGAAGCTTACATTCTGCAAGTGACCGGCATCTTGTGGTGCCATCTCAAAGAGGCACAAAGTCACTTTCACGGACCTTTACAGTGACTCTTCCAAGCTGGTGGAATGACCTGCCTAACTCAACCCAAGCTGCTGAGTCTTTAGCCATTTTCAAGAAACGGCTGACGCATTTTTTTCGTCAAACTGATCCATTAATACTAACATTTACTATTGAAAAAACGAACCGGGACTAACTGGGACTAGTCACAGCACTTGCATATTGTTGCCCTATTGTTGGTTTGATTACTTTAGTTTGTTCTACTCATATGTAAATCACTTTGAATAAAAGCGACCACTAAATGATTAAATGTAAAAAAAATAAAATAAATAAAAAGTTGTCAAGAATTTTAAATGTGACCTTCATACAGTATAACAAAAAGACAGAAAAAAAAAAGTTAGTTTTAATAATAATTAACTCCTGGGACTTAGAAGTTTCAGTAGTTGAATAAACACCCAATAATATATATTTAGGCCCTTTGAAGTCAAGTTTGAAGTTGTCAGTCATGACTGAATATATTACACTTTATTATCTGCAGAAAGCACCCATCCTGGGACTGCGGGTGTTGAAGAGGAGTGTAGACGGGTGTTATCAGTACAGATGATGAATGGGCACTCTCTGTCGGACTGACATATGCGTGTTGTGGCAGATGGGACCCGGGTCAGTCGGTGGATGACGTGGTTGGACAGAGAGCATGTCCTTCCGCTCCCAGCTATAAACGACACGCAAACATATTTGGTGTCATTGTGTGGCCTGTGGTATTAGCAAATGCCACTGTATGCTAACACTAATAGAGCCCATACACTCGTACGCTGGTAGTTTTTCTAATACCTAAACATCTTTTAATACATCCAAACATTTTTTACATTTTCAACTTTTTTTAGAGTGTAATGTTAAGCATAAAAAAGGTCTGCAAAATTACAAAGCACAAAGTCACTCCAAAGGGAGTTATTCTGATGTACTGTATATATATATATATATATCTCATCCATATAACTCGCTCATCCATGTCTTTATGGACCTTGCTTTGTGCACTGGTGCACAGTCATGTTGGAACAGGAAGGGGCCATCCCCAAACTGTTCCCACAAAGTTGGGAGCATGAAATTGTCCAAAATGTCTTGGTATGCTGAAGCATTCCTTTCACTGGAACTAAGGGGCCAAGCCCAACCCCTGAAAAACAACCCCACACCATAATCCCCCCTCCACCAAACTTTACACTTTGAGTCAGGCAAGCACCGTTCTCCTGGCAACTGCCAAACCCAGACTCGTCCATCGGATTGCCAGACAGAGAAGCGTGATTGGTCACTCCAGAGAACACGTTTCCCCTGCTCTAAAGTCCAGTGGCGGCGTGCTTTACACCACTGCATCCGATGCTTTGCATTGCACTTAGTGATGTAAGGCTTGGATGCAGCTGCTCGGCCATGGAAACCCATTCCATGAAGCTCTCTATGCACTGTTCTTGAGCTAATCTGCAGAAAGTTGTTGACTTCTGCACACTGTGCACCTCAGCATGCACTGATCCCGCTCTGTGATTTTACATGGCCTACCACTTCGTGGCTGAGTTGCTGTTGTTCCCAATTTCTTCCACTTTATGATACCGTGGAATATTTAGTAGTGAGGAAATTTCACAAATGGACTTATTGCACAGGTGGCAACCTATCACACTTGACCACACTTGAATTCACTGAACTCCTGAGAGTGACCCATTCTTTCACAAATGTTTGTAGAAGCAGTCTGCATGCCTAGGTGCTTGATTTTATACACCTGTGGCCATGGAACTGATTGGAACACCTGAATTCAGTGATTTGGAGGGGTGTCCCAATACTTTTGGCAATATAGTGTGTGTGTGTGTGTGTGTATATATATATATATATATATATATATATATATATATATATATATATATATATTAATGTGTGTGCACACTGTTTCTGAACTCCCAGAAATGTCTCCATTGTAGTCTTGAGTTTTCTTCTGAGAACAAACACGATAAAGGGGGCGGGGCCTGGTTGAGTTGAGTTAGTAGTCTGTTGAAACTCGTGATTATGTTTAAAAGGCAGGACATTTCCCAAAACCTCCGTGTTTACCAATCACAACACAGTGGTCCAGCCGACCAATTAGAGCACATTGTGCTTTTCAGAAGGAAGGACTTCATAGAGACAGGAATTAAACAGTGTTACTGACAGACTAGGAAGAGAAAGAGGTGCGGCAACAATGTCAAATATGTGAAAAATAATGTTTTTGAACACTCAAGCATGAAAACCTAAATTAGTAGAGCCAAAAAACAAAAATCAAGACTTTGTAAAAGGGCATAATAGATACTCTTTAAGATAAGCCAATCAAAACAGAGATCATTTACATATATTCCTTAAAGGTACAGCAGAAAAAACGGTCTAATTACAAGAGTAAGAAAGAGGGTCATGAAAAATAGTCATGAAAAACTATATTATTTGGTATATGAAGTCTCAACTATTGGTCTTCAGGAAAAAAGATGCAGTCATTATTTTTTTTTTGCATGTGGTGGCGCAGAAATTCCACAGTAATTTTAGGTGGTTTTTAAATGGAAGTGCTTGAGTATATAAAAGATTTTTCTTTCATCCATGTCATCATGATGGTTTGCAATGCAATTTTAGAAGAAAATCAAATTTGTTTAGCCTCTGAATCTCCTGAGATGGACTGCTATTGGATCCCATATAATTATTACAGCTTGTACATTAGAATCAAATGATATTTTCCATAATTTCAGAAGCAGGTTTATGGCAATCAATTAAGCATAATAACAATAGCGCTTCTGTTGAGTGTTGCAGTGGCTTCTTCGCCTTTGAAAGCCAATAGATCACCACACCATTGTGATATTTCCAATTTCCCCTTTAATGTTGAATCAATATCCACACATGAGCAGCCACACTTACATATTAAGATACATTATGCAGCCAAACAGAATAAATTCTAGGTTATATACGAGACAGACAATTTTTGGAGAACACAAGCTTGAGTAATTTGAGCCTCTTGTCAAACTCAGCATTAAATCAAATGTTTCATTTTCAGGCATATTTCCATCTCTCAGAGGCTAATGAATGCAGACCATATTCACATAGCTCTGGTGACTCTACTCTGTATGGAAGCTTGTTTCCACCATGGAAAAAAATAATGAATTTCAAGTTTACATCTTACAATTCTGGGAAAAATTGTGTGATATAATTGTGAGATAAAAACTATAGCGATTGCAGGAAAAAGTTTCTGCATTGCAAGATAAACTTGGAATTGCGAGAAATAGTCAGATAAGTGAGACAAACTCAAAACAGCGAGAAAAATACAGAATTATGAGATATAAACTCACAATTGCGAGAAAAAATTGTGTGTTGCGAGATATAAACTTGGAATTGTGAGAACAAAAGTCAGAATTGTGAGATAAAAAGCTGCAACCTTTTTATATTTTTATACCGTGGTGGAAACAATATAAATTATAAATAGTTTTTTATAAAACAATCATAAACAGAACAGTTATTGTAAGGGTAGATTTATCTCTGTAAAGTGTATTTTTACTTTGTTTACTCTTTATACAGCATTATGCTAAAAATGGAACATGGCAACAGCTTTCTTACTTGTACGTGACAGCATTTTGCCTTAGGCGGAACTGACAAAACGGCAGTTTCTTTCAGTTTTTCCCCTCCATTTGGCATAAAGCACTGTGTTCGTGGTCATCCAGTTTTAAAGGTGGACTACAAACACTGAGGTTTTTCAGATTTTCTGTTGTGGCGTTCTCTCCGTATTTACGATTCTTAGCAGCCTTTAGCTGCTGCTTACAACACGCTGGATCCTTCACTGGAAACTGAACTCACTCCCACTAAACATTTACTCTTTGAATTCTTGCACCCTGGAACAATACAAGTCGACACCACTTTGACTAAAAGTTTGGCAAGAAGTATTTCCTACAAAATCAAGGAGTATCCATAGCAGACTGGTAGGAGTGGCATTGGACAGCAACATGCCCAGTGCATAAATGGAATTTAATTGTAGATTTTTTTTTTGGTTTACTGTATAGCTTCAGAAGACTTGGAATAAAGTACTTGTGTGAGTCATATGAACCATTTTATGTTTATAGTGCTTTTTTTTTTTGGCATTTTGGAGCTTGACAGCACCAGTTCTATATCAAAACTTCTCTTTTTGTGTTACACAGAAGAAAGAAAGTCCTACAGGTTTAGAATGACAGGAGGGTGAGTAAATCGTTTTCATTTTTGGATGAACTGTTTCTGTAAGGTGGTTATGGACCTTAAATCTTGATTCATGTCCAAAGAGTACTTTTTTTTTTGAGTCTGACTTTGAGCAAAACATGCGAAATGCTACATAATGTGTGAATCCCCTTACAAAAAAAGTATACTTTAAGTTCATTTTAAGTTCAAGTATACTTAAGTAATGTTCAAGTATATTTTTAAGTATACATTATGAAGTAAGTATACTAATATCAATGTACTAGTAGTAAACTTGTAAGTGTACTATTTCAATACTGCTTGGGACTAAATTGGCCCACTTTTAGTATATAAAAGTATACGTTTAAGAGTACTATAAGTGTAAAAGTAGTTAACTTTAAGTGCACAAATAGTTCACGTTTTTCATTTGTACTGCATCTGTACTACAATTGATGATACTACAAGTATACTAGTAGTTTACTATTTTTACTAGTAGTACATTTCTTAGTTTATGAAAGTACACTTTGAAGTGTACTCTCAGTAAACTACTAGTTTAGTAGTTTTATTCTGCAAGTATACTTGTAAGTTTTCTTTAAGTGAACATATCATACTTATAGTTTACTATTTATATAATATTTTTGCACTTTCAGTATACTACTGTTTCAGCTTAGGTATTAACTTGAAATATACCTTTAAATGTACTTTAACTAATTTAATAAACATTTTATTATAGCTTCATGCATCCTTTTTTATCAACACTTGAATGTGGGTATGTTTCATCAAGAAAGGCAACATTTTAAACAAAAAGTTGAGAAAATTGCATTTTTGTCATATACTACGCCTGGATCAGATTCAGAACGATGATGCACATTTCAAAACACAGATGTAGTCCATTAACACCTCCAAAGCTTCAGTCATTTCCTCTTCATGGGTTCATCATTTCATTCAGTAATGTTAGGCAGTTGTGATTTACATGCTGTTTAATGTTTGATGATCGCGTTATTTTACATTTGTGTGCAGCAACCTACTATCACTTGTTTCAGCTTCTTCTTCTCCTGTGTTTTGATTCTGAGTTTCTGTACTCTTTCAGAAGATGCGTGACAGCACCCCCTACCGTATATGAAAACATGGATAGCTAGAAAATTCAGTCAATGGTGGGGAAAGAGTAAAGTAGATTTTAAGAAAATTTCTAGGTACGCTACCAGTAGTCTAGCCTACACAAAAATTCAGATACTCAGAATTAGGAACATATCTGTTTTCTTTATAAATCAATATTTTTCAAACAATGTAAGTTTATAAGCCTGTATATAACAAAAAAAGAAAAGAAAAAAAAGTATATTTAATAGGCTACTCAATCAAAAGATTACTTAGTATACTTGGAATACTTAATTATACTTTTAACTATATCTCGATCAAAACACTGGGTACAAGTATAGGCCAAATATACTTAGACATTTCTGTCAGTATAAATCAAGTAGGCCTATACTTGAGTGCAATTTTAAGTATATTTCTGAGAAGTATATAAAAAGTAGACTGGAAGTATACTTTCTTATTTTTTAGTTTAAAAAGAGTATTGAATACACTTGAATAAACTTCTTTTTCGTAAGGGTCTGTTTGCAACACCATAAGCGCGATGACGGAGTTCACATCACAGCAGTGAACACCAGTGTCCAGACGTTCCTTTGAGGTCTGGATTAATTCCATGGCGCTCCGGATTAATTTCCATTGCGCTCAGTCTCATGGAAAAGGCGCCCCATCTGAGGAACAGATGACTCATGCACTTAACAGGTGCTCAGACTCTCAGCAGGCATCATGCTTCGGGGATCAAAGTGCGGCTGCAGAAACTGCAAGCCCCTGTAATTGCGTACAATGAGCTGGCGAGTTGGGCGGTCCAGGTGCTATTTGAACAGGTGCATTTGCATGTCACAATACAGATGGCAAAGGCCTTCACGGGCTTGATCACAATTCGAGCACAATTTACCCACACCGTGCCCGCCACTGTTCTCCAGACCTGCTGTGTTTGTCTGCGTAAACAGAACGGACGATGCCAGATGCCCTTTTGCTAGCCCATACTTTTTCCTTCCCAGATAACATGTGTTCTGTTTTCTTGCTGAAAAAGGTGGCTAGCTGGTCTGTTTTGCTAGTTTTAGATGGGTTTTAACACTTGACAGCTGCTCAGGGGTGCATAACGATGCATCGTTGAACAAATCAACTAGTTCAACTAGTCACGACTGTTTCTCGAAACCGTATTTCCGCAAACCTGTCGTTCAACCACGTTGGTGAATGACGTCACGCAGGTGGTGGAGTAATACCTTGTTTAAATGAATCTGTTTTAGATCGAATTAATGTTAGATTTTATGCTATAAATTACGGAGATGGCATCTGAGGACTAATCCTCATTTTTCTCAGTTATTTTGCTTTATTTCCAGATTCAATCAGGGCTTGTTCTTACATACTAGAGCACGTACGCGCATGCGCATATGTAAATGTCATTTGTATGTATTCAAAATAAAAGATATACATTGTACTTAATGTCAGCTTGCTGATTTTGCTCAAGATAATGATTTATTAAGTATTCATGTCATAAAAACAAGCAATTTTTTTTTTTTTTTTTAAATACAAAAAATACCTGGATATTCCCAAACCCAGACTTATTTTTTAATTATTATTATTATTATTATTATTATCATTTATCAGATTTAAGAGAAATCTGTGAACAATTGTTAATTCGTTCAGATTAATCAGTGCATGATGAAGAATCATTTATTTATTTAGCAAATTCAGATGGGACTTTTAACTAAAGTAAAATAATTTGCTGCCTTTGAAATATTAACCAGTTTTCCCTCCATGATTTATTCAAATATAATTGTAATAGTTTTGGCATATTAATAAATATGGCAATGTTATTATATTATGCTGCCAATACAGAAACCTATACACCACTGAGAGCATGTAAAATATGCTGCTGCTGCATGAATAGACATACATAAATCCTATAGCAGATCTAGGCAGGTGGAGCTGGGGGAGGTGGACGAGATCAGAGGTACTCTGATAGTTCACTGCAGGACTAGATTACAACAAACACTGAACCTGACTATTTAAATGTTGAACAAGCAATGTGCCTTTTTTTCCCGTTCATTTCAGTTTTTTTTTTTTTTCTACTTTCAGCTTTTGTTTTCATTTTAGGTTTAGTTAACTATAATATTCTTGATCTTTACCATTTCAAAATCGATGAGACAAATATTCATAAAAGAATATTTCCTGTCATCTGGGAATTTACCTTCTAAACCTTTAAAGGTCTCTTGTTCTCTCTCGGACGGTAGCATTTTAAACTTTAATGTGCAACTTTAAGAAAATAGAATTCAGTTATTTATTTATGATGAGGCCAGTTGTCCTCTGGCATTACTTTCTCCGGTTCTCCTCCTTGCAGGCATGACTGCTCATGAGCAGCTCAAAGAATTCCCATGGGCTGCCGGCCATAGGAGTGGAACCAAATATAAAAGACACCTCTCAGGTCAAAGTGACACCGAATGCTTCAGTACAGGGCCATGCATTTCAGCTCAGGAAAATGATACAGGATTGTATGATTTCCCTTCCAGAATGATAAAAAAGTAAGGTAGGAGTAGTCTGATTTTTTTTTTATTATTATTTTTATTTAAGCCAATTTTACAAATCCCAAAGCATGTAGTTGGAACCATTATCAGTGACATCCTTATCAAGGCTCGCAAAAAAGCGCTTGAGTGTTAGTGTAAAATCACTCTCACACAGCGGATACATGGCAAACAGATCTATTCGGTTACATCAAAGTGCAAATATCTCTCATAGTTCCCTTGAAAATGAAGGTTTGGGGCACAGAGGCTCAGCGATATGCCTGGAGAAACAGAGATAGATTGTTATTGAGTCCCCACATTGATTTCACGTACAAGGGTTTTTTACGGCAAGCAGGAAAATACAATAATTCTCTTGGGGGGAAAAGAGGTATTTCAGATCTTTAAGTGGTTCTTTTTTATCTGACATATCTCAGGCAAAATCATCTGCTGGACACAGACTGGATACTGGAACAGCAAGTTTAGTGGTATAGTAAATGTCCTACTTTATCTGCATTGACCATACTTTTATTATGTAGTATTAGCACACAGTTTTGCTGTATATCATGACAACTTTCAGAGTAGTTTTGGCATATTAATGAATATGGCAATGTTATTGTATTATGCTGCTGCTGCTGCTGCTACTGAGCAAATATGGACTTGCTGCTGCCAGTATAGAAAAATATGCACTGTTGTGAGCATGTAAGATATGCTGCTGCTGCATGAATAGACATACATAAAACCTGTAGCAGATTTAGGCAGGTGGAGCTGGAGGAGGTGGAGGGGTTCAGAGGAACTCTGCAGGACCAGCTTACAGCAAACAATGAACCAGACTATTTAAATATTGAGCAAGCAATCTCATTGGCTGCAGGATCAGCAGAGACCAATCAGCTTGTGCCATGTGGTAATGATGTGATTGCTTGCAGATTGCAGATTTCTTGACTGAACTATATATATGCTATATTGCCAAAAGTATTGGGACATCCCTCCAAATCACTGAATTCAGGTGTTCCAATCAGTTCCATGGCCACAGGTGTATAACATCAAACACCTAGGCATGCAGACTGCTTCTACAAACATTTGTGAAAGAATGGGTCACTCTCAGGAGCTCAGTGAATTCAAGCGTGGTACGGTGATATGTTGCCACCTGTGCAGTAAGTCCAGTCATGAAATTTTCTCACTACTAAATATATAAAAAAATTTATGGGAACAACAGCAACTCAGCCACGGAGTGGTAGGCCACATAAATTACAGAGTGAGGTCAGCGCATGCTGAGGCACATAGTGCGCAGAAGTCGCCAACTTTCTGCAGAGTCAATAGCTACAGACCTCCAAACTTCGTGTGGCCTTCAGATTAGCTCAAGAACAGTGCGTAGAGAGCTTCATGGAACGGGTTTCCATGGCCAAGCAGCTGCATCCGAGCCTTACATCACTAAGTGCAATGCAAAGCGTTGGATGCAGTGGTGTAAAGCACGCTGCCACTGGACTCTAGAGCAGTGGAGACATGTTCTCTGGAGTGACAAATCTTGCTTCTCTGTCTGGCAATCTGATAGACGAGTCTGGGTTTGGCGGGTTGCCAGGAGAACGGTACTTGCCTGACTGCATTGTGCCAAGTGTAAAGTTTGGTGGAGGGGGAATTATGGTGTGGGGTTGTTTTTAAGGGGTTGGGTTTGGCTCCTTAGTTCCAGTGAAAGGAACTCTTAATGCTTCAGAATACCAAGACATTTTGGACAATTTCATGCTCCCAACTTTGTGGGAACAGTTTGGGGATGGCCTCTTCCTGCTCCAACATGACTGTGCACCAGTGCACGGTCCATAAAGGCATGGATGAACGAGTTTGGTGTGGAGGAACTTAACTGGCCTGCACAGAGTCCTGACCTCAACCCAGTAGAACACCTTTGGGATGAATTAGAGAGGAGACTGCGAGCCAGGCCTTCTCGTCCAACATCACTGCCTGACCTCACAGATGCGCTTCTAGAAGAATGGTCAAAAATTCCCATAAACACACTCCTAAACCTTGTGAAAAGCCTTCCCAGAAAAGATGAAGCTGTTAGGGCTGCAAAGAGTGGGCCAACTCCATATTAACCCTTACGGATTAAGAATGAGATATCATTAAAGTTCATGTACACGTAAAGGCAGGCGTCCCAAAATGTTTGGCAATATAGTGTATTATGCAGTATTATGTCATTTAATAGTTCATTTTTTTCATTTATATATTAACTCAATTACATTCTGTATTTAGTTACTAGAGGCAAGAATGTTGATGCAAACCACACTAGATTTAAAAGCTAAGCTAAAAAATGAAATTATTGTGATTCAGTCATGTATTTGGGTGTAACTAGTGTAAAAAATTACAAGCTTTGTTTGCTGCACGGCAACATTCGGTGTTTCACAATACCAAGTACGCAAAGTTCAGACATCCATGCAGCAGCACCTACCAGTAAGCGTCAATAGCGGAGAAGCAGAGGAGAAAACCCGCGTAATTTAAAAACTACTTTATTGTGTCATGAAATGTAGTTTTAAAAGTTTTTCAGGCAAGAATGTAGTTGTTTAAAGCTCAAATCTGTGGTTTATTTATAAAGATAGCACCTATTTGAAAATTTGATCTGACGTTGTCGGAGTTGTGAGGTCCAGGTGATCACCGGGCGCTCAGTGCGAATGTACCTTCTGACATTTGCCGCTGGCTCAGATGTCTCTGTAGTGGTTAAAAACGAGATATCATTCATCTTGTGTAACGGGCAATCTTTAGTCTCATTAATTTATAATTTGTTCCTGGCCAAATCGTTTTGGCTGAGGGCAAAGTGCAGTTTCATAACTTTATATATTTAATTGACTTTACTGTTGTACTAGTGCGCTGACTTTGTACGTTTGACTGAATTGTTTGCTTGTCTTTATTTCGTATTGTATAGCTTCTCATACTTTATAGTTATATTTTTATAATGGTATATTGATAATTAAAACTGACTTTAAACAAAAAGAGAGGGTTGTTTTGTCTAATTTTATTTTATTATAGGTTACATGTAGGCTACATATACAGTGAAGATAATGCACATATTGCCTGAACCACACATTAATAGGTTTCACTTTTTTTTTTTTTTTTTTAAATGAAAACGAAAAGAGGCAGGGTTGTGTTTTATATTTTGTTTTGTTATAGAGCCTACATGAAGTGAAGATAGTTAATGCACTCGTTGCCTGAACCACATTTGTGTGGTGCCACTTGTGTTGTCATTCCCCTTGTAGTACGCGCAAGTGACGATTCTGTCAACCAATCAACGTTCTGCAGAGTGTAGCTCCACCATTTTGGTACCAGTACTATTGTGCTTGATACCCCAACGGAAGGGTCCCAAAAAAGTGGTACGATACGGTTCGGAATTAGGGTACCATTCACAACTTACAAAAATTGCGTACCGTACTGTACTGAACCAAACCATACCGCTCAGTGTAAATGAGCCAAGCTCCTGTTGTATTAAATTATGACTGGCAAAATACATAGAACAAGAATTAATTACATCAATAGAAAAAAAAGAAAAGAAAGTAAATTGGTATTATATTTCTGTAATGTCATATCTCTGCTTCACTAATCATAGTGAACCCAATTAAAAAGACAAAGACAGCCTGACCAGCACAAAGCTGTGAGAATACATTAATCTCATTGTTCAGACAATCTCAGCCACCATTCAGTCTCAGCTGTATGTCGAGGGAATGTTGACTCATATGATGTCCGGGTCAAAAAGGGTTTGCTTCTATGGTAGCACAGATGAAGTCTATAATAGAAAAAGCTTTGCATTAACATTCCCAGGATCCACAATACATCTAAAATCCAATCTCTTTAAATATTGTTTAAACCACATGTGCCAAGTTCTTAAAAATTTACTTTTTGTATTCATGTTGGTTTCATATGCTCTTGAAAAACTTTTATTTATTTTTTTATTACAAAAAAAACAACAACTAAATAACGACTTTATTTAACAATGTCTAGTGATGGGCGATTTCGAAACACTGCTTCATGAAGCTTCAAAGTTTTACGAATCTTTGGTTTTGAATCAGTGGTTCGGAGCGTGTGTCAAACTGTCAAAGTCACGTGATTTCAATAAACAAGGCTTCCTTATGTGATAAGTGTTTCAAAATTTCAATGGTTCACCACTGGGGGGCGTGACTTTGGCAGTTTGATACACGCTCCGAACCACTGATTCAAAACCAAAGATTCATAAACCTTTGAAGCTTCAAGAAGCAGTGTTTTGAAATCGCCCATCACTAGATATTGTTGAATAAAGTTATTTTGTTTTTTTGGTGCACAAAAAGTATTATCGTCGCTTCATAACATAAAGGTTGAACCACTCTAGTCACTTGAACTGTTTTAAATATGTCTTTAGTACCTTTCTGGGCATTGAAAGTGTTAATTTCTTTGCTGGCAATGCAGGCCTCACTGAGCCATCAAATTTTCTGAAAAATATCTTAATTTGTGTTCCGAAGATGAACAAAGGTTTTACTGGTCTGGAACGACATGAGGGCGAGTAATTAATGACAGAATATTCATTTTTTGGGTGAACTAACCCTTTAATTTCTAATTTTTTTTTCTCAATATTTCAATACATTTTTATTAATTCAAGAATAACATCACTTGACAATTCAAGAGTCACACCACATGACATTTTAATAAAATTCCAACCCGACTTCATGAGAAAACATAACTATTTTACAAGGTTTTTTTTAAATGTGATTTTGCATGATGTGATTTATATTGAAATGTAACATTTTTAGGAAAACAAACATGAAGGTCCACCCCTAAACCTACTCATCAATGGGGTGTAAACTGATCGTACAAAAACATATGAGTGAGATTGAATTAATTCATACAAATTAGCTTACAAAAAGAAACGTACAGTATGATATCATTACTTTTATTTATTTATTTATTTATCTTTTAAACATTTTTGTACATGTTGGTTTCATCACATGATTTTGTGGGTGACACTGCTTGAATGAATTGGCTGACAAAAGTTTTTTTTTTCTTTATTTGCAAAACTTTTGTCCACCAAATCAAAGTCATGTGGTGTGACTCACAACATCATGTGGAGTAAAAAGAGCTTGTTCAATTAAATAATAATAAATATAATAACATAACTATTAAAACATATAAAACAGTGAATAGGAATATCACAGTTTTCTACTAGGCAAAAAATGCCCAAACCAAAAGTGAACAGTATCCCTTCCGAGCAGAGCTAGAAACAGATCTCATAAAAATACTACAACAGGCAAGATAAAGCTGATAGTGGCTCCATTCCCAGACCCTTCTCCACCAATCAGAGGGAAGATGATTGAGCCTGATTAGCCACAATCAAAGCTGGCGCTTAACCCTGACTGTCTGCTGACTTTGCAATCAATGTCTGGCTGACTCAACCGACAAATTTGGGCCTGAACAGCGTTGAGATACTATCGGCCTCCTACTGCCACAAGCTCTAATCCCTACGTAGAAGAGCCCGGCATTTCCAGACCTGCTCAGGAAGTCTAAGCATCTCCCTTGAGCTGGATGCATCCCAGCAGAGACTGCAAATGGATCTAAAGAGGAATAATTCAGAATTGGCTTCCCTTGTGGGGTTTTCTTGTCAGGGCTGTAAAAGCCTGACTTTTCTTTAATCAATGGCCTGACTGCAATGATAACAGGATTATGGGACCTGATCCAACCGAGTGTGTATTGAAGAGGATTTTTTGAGAGAGGGAGAGAGGTGCTACAATGCCTGGAAAGGCATTTGTGCCAAAACTTTTCAAAACTGTGCCAAATCACAAGGGTGAGAAAGGTCAGTGGATAGTTCATGTCACTCAACAACCTTGAGAGGACAAACAGCAGAAAGCTGATGTCATCAAAAAGATGTTTTTTTCCGCCAAATCTGAAACACACTGTAAATAAATAAATAAAATAAATAAATAAATCGTCCAAAAAATGTCCAATGCATGGGCATTTTTTATGTTGCTCTTTTTATTACGCTTGCTTATATGCCACAATGGGCCACTGCCGCTCCTTTTGTTTTCTTCTTTGTTTATTTTATGATTAATGTTGCGTTTAAAGGGTTAGTTCACCCAAAAATGAAAATAATGTCATTTATTACGTCGTAATCTTCGGAACGCAAATTAGGATATTTTTGTTGAAATCTGATGGCTCAGTGATGCCTGCATAGCCAGCAATGACATTTCCTCTCTCAAGATCCATTAATGTACTAAAAACATATTTAAATCAGTTCATGTGAATCATGATTCAGATCGTATGTCAAACCGCCAAACTGCTAAAATCACGTGACTCCGGCGCTCCGAACCGCTGATTTGACACGCTGATTCATAACGCCATCCGAAGCTTCATGAAGCAGTGTTTTGAAATCGGCCATCACTATACAAGTCGTTATTTTCTTTTTTTGGCGCACCAAAATATTCTTGTCACTTTATAATATTAATATTGAACCACTGTACTCACATTAACTGATTTAAATATGTTTTTAGTACATTAACGGATCTTGAGAGAGGAAATGTCATTGCTGGCTATGCAGGCCTCACTTAGCCATCGGATTTCAACAAAAATATCTTAATTTGTGTTCCTTACGGGTGTGGAACGGCATGATGGTGAGTAATAAATTACATTATTTTCATTTTTGGGTGAACTTACCCTTTAATGTCCGCCTCCTCTGAACTTTATTACAGTTTTGTTTGATCGCTTAAATTCACATTATTATTATTTGTAATAATAATAATTGAGTGCTGAATTACTACTCATACAGATCACTTTATCAGACAAATTAAAACTATGGGCCAACGCAGCGCTGTTTTACTTATAAAAATACAAATCTAAAATACATTTGAGTGTGTTGAAAGTTGTTAACATTACTTGTTAACATAACATTACATATTGTGCGTTCGCTCTGTGGCTGCTATGAGACACTTGTGACACATTGCAGTAAGCTAGAGGAGGGATGTTACACCAGTTAAAATAGATTTCTCTGGATTTGAATATTATTGGAAGCATTTGGAAAAATGTACCTTAGTCAGCAAAATATATAAAACTGTGCTACTGTTTTTTAAAAAATATATTTTAATCCAAAATCTTACATATTGTGCCTTTTAATTAGTTTTTTTTTCTTACAGGCAAGAAAAATTGCATTGTCACTACATATAAACACTGCATGAGAAAAAACTACATTCTTCAGAATTTCTTCTTTTTTTGTTCCACTGAAGAAAGTCAAATGTGTTTGAAACGACCCGAGGGTCAGTAAATGATAACAGAATTTCAGATTTTTGGGGTCACTATTGATTTAAGAGTTTTTTAAGGATTGTAGTAGCTATAGATATACAGTTACATAAACAAAAGATCTCTGAATATGTGCAGTAATGTATTCTTATGTATTCTTAAAAATATTAGAGAGCAGAAACCTCAAAACTAATAAAAAACAGGCTTTTCTTGTAATAAAATGATTCAGTTCTTAGTTACAATTTAAAAAAAAAAAAAACATTTTAGAAGTGTGAGACAAATTGAAGCCTGCATATGAAACCCTCCATCTCCTGTGGCACAGGAATCATAAAGATAATGGAAGTAAAAATCAACTCCTTGACTTTAATGTTTTACTCATGAGCCAGATGGAGGCACTGCAGTGGAATTATTGCCTCACCCACCAGTGAGTCAGAACGACCGTCTGAAAAAGGGACAGAAAGAGACAAACAAATATGTAAGTATAGCCTACCCATAAATTCTGTTTATCTATCTCTCTATCTCTCTATCTATCAGCTTAGCTTATGAGTATTAATTAGGTGCTGTAACATTCTATCTCTTTTCATTGTATAGACCTTATATACCATGTTGATAGGCATACAACCTTGAAGGCTTTTTAACTATTTAAAAACCTTTCAGACAAATCAAACAAACAAAGCAAAGTTTGTCTTGATGAACATTATACCTTTCCATTCTACATTGTGTTTATCCTCTGAAAGAAGGGGACTGAAAAGTGCATTTACCTTGACATGGTTGATAGATTCATTTATTATTTAAGAGTAAATTTTAGTGGAAATGAACTATAGTGAGCAATACCCATTGCTATTAGTGTCTATCTTTAAAATTGTCAGATGGCGGATGTGAGTTGACATCCTACATGATATAGGAATAATGGCCTCCTGAACAATCAGAGCTTGGTATTCAACAATTCCATGCAAATTAAATATATATATATATATATATATATATATATATATATATATATACACATACATATATACACACTGAACAAAATTATAAATGCAACACTTTTGTTTTTGCCCCCATGTTTCATGAGCTGAACTCACTCCGAAAACCAGTCAGTATTTGCCTCACGCAGTGCAACACATCTCCTTTGCATAGAGTTGACCAGGTTGTTGATTGTGGCCTGTGGAATGTTGGTCCACTCCTCTTTAATGGCTGTGCAAAGTTGCTGGATATTGGCAGGAACTGGAACACGCTGTCGTATACGCCGATCCAGAGCATCCCAAACATGCTTAATGGGTGACATGTCCGGTGAGTATGCTGGCCATGCAAGAACTGGGATGTTTTCAGCTTCTAGGAATGGTGTACGGATCCTTGCAACATGGGGCTGTGCATTATCATGCTGCAACATGAGGTGATGGTTGTGGATGAATGGCACAACAATGGGCCTCAGGATCTTGTCATGGTATCTCTGTGCATTCAAAATGTCATCAATAAAATGCACCTGTGTTCGTTGTCCATAACATACGCCTGCCCATACCATAACCCCGCCCCCACCATGGGCCGCTCGATCCACAACGTTGACATCAGCAAACCGCTCACCCACACGACGCCATACACATACACTGTCTGCTATGTGCCCTGTACAGTGAAAACCGGGATTCATCCGTGAAGAGAACACCTCTCCAAAGTGCCACACCATAGAATGTAAGCATTTGCCAACTCAAGTCGGTTACGACAATGAACTGCAATCAGGACGAGACCCCGATGAGAATTACGAGCATGCAGATGAGCTTCCCTGAAACTAATTTCTTGAATTCCCAGAAATTCTTTGGTTATGCAAACCGATTGTTGCAGCAGCTGTCCGGGTGGCTGGTCTCAGACGATCTTGGAGGTGAAGATGCTGGATGTGGAGGTCCTGGGCTGGTATGATTACACGTGGTCTGCGGTTGGGAGGCCGGTTGGATGTACTGCCAAATTCTCTGAAATGCCTTTGGAGACGGCTTATGGTAGAGAAATGTTCGGTTCATGGGCAACAGCTCTGGTGGACATTCCTGCAGTCAGCATGCCAATTGCACGCTCCCTAAAAACTTGCGACATCTGTGGCATTGTGCTGTGTGATAAAACTGCACATTTTAGAGTGGCCTTTTATTGTGGCCAGCCTAAGGCACACCTGTGCAAGAATCATGCTGTCTAATCAGCATCTTGATATGCCACACCTGTGAGGTGGATGGATTATCTCTGCAAAGGAGAAGTGCTCACTAACACAGATTTAGATGGATTTGTGAACAATATTTGAGAGAAATAAGCCTTTTGTGTACATAGAAAAAGTCTTAGATCTTTGAGTTCAGCTCATGAAAAATGGGGGCAAAAACAAAAGTGTTGCATTTATAATTTTGTTCAGTGTATATATAGCTTTTAGTCTCTTTCTGCAATAAGGTTTTAGATTTAAAAAGAATGTTGTGAGGGAGTGCTTCAGTTGCCTATCACTCAAAGAAAATTACTCTTGTGCTGTAAATAAATGAAATCAACTTCAATGACATTTTGACCAACATCACACTGACTGCCCGGCATGGCCCTGCATTGAGCTGACACTGAATGACACTGTTCTGTTTGCTGGAGAAACATTTACACTTGACAAAAGTAATTCCTGACTGAGCAACCTCCGGGACACAAATAATATTTCTAAACAAAACACAAAAACAGCTGTACTGGACATGGACCAGCATTTCAAAGTGAGTCCTTTATCTGTCCGGTGAAATGTATTTTGACTCTGAGCTGATGAATGCTGTGAAATGCTGTGATTTTGAAAAGCACTTAACCAGGTGAGCCTTTATAAACCGTGATTCATGTGGGACAGATGTTGTTTGTATCCATTCCTCTTCAAAGTGAGATTACTTTATTAAATGTGAATATTTAGACAAAATTCTAAAACATCAGCAATGGTTTTTAGTCTAGAAATAATTTTTAGTCTCAGTTTTCTTTTGGTGTCGACATAGAAAAAAAAAAGGTAATTTTCACATTATTTTCTTTGTGATCTTTACGTAATTTTCTCACACAGGAAAAAAAAAAAAAGTCTGATATACCATGGCATGTAGAAAACTTAGGTTACCTCCTGAACAAGGAAAATGTATAAAAGGTAATTGTAACTTTTTTCTCACAATTTGACTTTTTTTTTTCTCAGAATGGCGACTTTATATTTTGAAATTCAAATATTGTAATTTGTAATTGCAAATTTATATCTCACAAGAAAAATAGTCAAAATTAAGACAGAATTGCAAGAAAAATTCAGAGTTTATATTGTGTTCATAGTCAGAATTGTGAGTTATAAACTTGGAATTGCGAGAAATAACGTCAGAATTGTGAGTTAACATCCAGAATTGTGAGATTTAAAGTTTAAATCTTGCAATTCTGCCTTTTTTCTTACAATTCTGATTTTATTGTCAGAATTGTGAGTTATAAACTCGGAATTGCGAGAAATAAAGTTAGAATTGCAAGATTTAAACTTTAAATCTCACAGTACATGGTTAACTCGCAATTCTGACTTTTTTCTTTCAATTGTGAGACATAAACTCGCAATTACAAATTACAATATTCGAATTTCAAGATATAAACTCGCCATTCTAAGCAATTATGCTGTGGCGCCCAGGGAGCGACTGGGGGTTGCTCAAGGGCACCTCAGTCATTTCCTGCCGGTATTGGAATCGAACCAGCAAACTTTGGGTTACCAGTCAGAACTATTTGGCCACGACTGCCATTGAGATCACCAGAAAATTAACCCTTTGACGCGTACGATCACACCGGTGTGATTGGAACGTTCAGCGCATCACGTGATCAACTGCCAAATTTAAACATGCCTTAAGACCAGAGACGGATGCGCGCAGTGCTTTTCATATATCACATATATGCAGTGTTTTCTACCAAATAATGTTTATTTTAGGTTTCAGACATTTAAATAGACATGAGTACTAACAAAACAATATATTTAGAGCTTGTAAAATAAACAATGATGTCTATAGAAGCGGAAATAACAACCCTTTCCATTATAATTAGACAACACGTTTTATTCATATCAGTAATAAGTAACTTTAAAGTTTACTCTTTTCCTCCCCAGTTCACCGGCTCACTTTCATGTATTTTGGTAGAAGTGGATGAATTCGTGTGTTGTAAATTCAGCAGATCCGATCCTCTGTGCGGCGCAAACTAACATGGCGGTGCCCATCGCACGTGCAGCTCAGCTAACGCGACCGTTATAAAGGTGTTTAAACTGCAAAACACATCCACTTGCACATATGTGACAATCGGAATATCAGATATTTCATGCTATAGTTAACAAATTTGTGATTATTTTGAATAAAAAAGGAAAAATTTAATAAAAGCAGATCATCAGTCATACAGAGCTGTGGTGTGTTTACGTGACAAGCAATGACACGTCATCATGGAAACAAAGTAATGCGTTCTAAATAATGGTCGCCTTAAAAAAACTCACGCTGAGGGCTCAGACAGAATATTTTCAACTTACGTGCAAAGGGTTAAAAACAAAGGGTTTTGAAAGTTTCTGTTATTTCATTCATTTCCAAGTTCTGAAAACCATCAGCCTCAGTGAAGTATTTTCTTTTTTGAAGCCTTCCACTCACACTTCTCTTCACCTTACTAGGAGAGCTCAGATTCTGGCAATAACAAACTGTCACCTGTCCTATCAAGATCTTCCGTGGACTTCTCCAGCAAATGAAAATGTAACTCAACAGGCAGCTCAGTTTCTTTCCCAGTCTCCTTTTCACAGTTCACTGAATGGAGAGCAGAAGTGGCAGTCACCGGAGATCCGGCATGGGTAGCGTATTGTCAGAGATGCCTGCTTTCACCTTCTAATGGCCCCTTGGATAGTTAAGTTTCTGTTAGAGAAGACCTTCCATTCAATTTCCCCTCAAAAAGTGGTTGTGAGTGCTCTCAAATTGACAGCAATCCCAGGAGAATGGAAAATTGGCACATTTCATATTGTAATGTTCTTTAACAAGCAAATCCTTAACAAAGACCCTCAGGACAGTGTAACAAAAAATTTCCAGACATCCAGACATACTTTGTTTAATATCAATAATCCTCTAAGTAATGCCCTAAACAAAGAATTAAACTTACATATACCATTTCCGTCAATGGAAGTAATGACAATAGCATGTTATTTCAGTCACCCATCTGATGGATTCATTGATTCATCAGACTGTTTTAAATGGTCATTTCTAATTTTTAGGAGCCTCAAAAGAGTCATGTTTATGAATGCTGTATGTTTTTTATTCACTAAAAAGAAGCAGTTCTTTGAGATTTCTTGAGAGTCGAAACTTACTAATACTCTAATGAGGGTTAGGTGACATGTAGTTGCAAAGTTATAGAATGTCTGTCTCATCAAAAGTGTATATCACATTACATTAATGGTGTTCAATTCAATGGGTTGTGTTTAAAAGTCTTTACTTTGTGGGTTGGCTTTTGAAATATGTGTATAACTCAGACCAAGAGAAGTGTGAAGAAGGTTATGTAAAAGTGATGTTAGAAGGGTTATAGATGATTCATAGGGCAATACTTAAAACGACAGCAGTGACTATTAGAAAATGTTCTAGCCTGTAGCACCAAGGTGCCGTGGCATCTCTTCTGTGGGATCAAACAAACAATTCCTGACAAAATCAATTCGTTTTAGGTATTTGTAGCGTGATCAATAGACTTTTTTTTCTCGGCAATGACGCGTTGAGCATCCAGTCACAGATAATCCCTAACTGCTCTAATAAGCCTCAGCTCCATTCCACACATGTACGCCTTGCTATTGATTTTTCTTACCTTGTACTGGTCCTGCCCACCCATACTGCATCTCTCATGAGTGTTTTTCTTTCTGACTGGCTGCCCACCTGTCTGCTTACAGTCAGCATGGAAGGACTTTCCTATTCTTATATCCTCTGTGACTCTGGCAAATTCACACTTGTGCCACTTCACTGGGTCTCATTTATACACTTTTTAAATATATATATATATATATATATATTACTTTATTCTTTAGTGTTTATTCTCATAACATTTGACATTTTTCCATTACAGTAGATTATGATTTTATTCTCACATTTTACCAGTTGATTCTTGAAACCTTAGATTTTTGTTTTTACCTCAGATTTTAACATGGCATTTAAAGTGGTGTCATGTGTCATAGATTGTGCTTTATTCTCAAAAGTCAGTGCTGTTTTCCTGGCGGTAACACCTATGGGAAATAACATTTTCTAGCGATCATGGCAGCATTAATTTGTGAAATGATGGAAAAGAGCAGAAAGTGCAGCATTTTAAAAATCCAGTTCAGGTGATGCTTCATGAACTAGCACTGCAAATTGGTCTGTAAGATGTAGTATTACACCATGCAAATTGCATTAACCCTTTGAGCGGTATGGTCCCACATATGGGATTTTTATTTCTGTGCACCTGGGCGTCACCTAACCCTCATTAGAGTATTAGTAAGTTTCGACTCTCAACAATAACTGCCAGATTCAAACTGTGCTTTCGCGCTTTGGCTGCGAGACAGACACGCTCAGCTCTTGTCATATATCATAACTATGCAGTATTTTCAGCCACATAATGTTTTTTTTTTTTTTATATATACGTATAAGCACTAGTAAAACAATACAATTAGAGTTTATAAAATACACACTGATGTCAGACATCAGTGGAAGCAGCAATAACAATCCATTCAAATATAATTTGCCGACATTTATTCATATCAGACACACATAATGGGTCTAAGTAACTATAAAGTTTACTCTATTATTCTTTCAGTTCACCAGCCACTTACTTGCAAAAACTGATGAATTCACGTGCTGTAAATCCGACTGACAGGACTCTGCGAACTGTGGGGCAAACTAAGATGGCGGCGCCCATCTCACATTATAGATCAAGATAATTTATAAAGATTTTTAAATTACAAAACACGCTCACTTACACATATTTGAGGATCGGAATATCAAATAATTGATTACATTGTAAGCAAGTTTGTGATTATTTTAAATAAAAAAGGAAAAACAAAATAATAGCGATCCATCTGTCATGTGTTATTGTGGCTGCGTTCAGCGTACTTGACACTCATGACGCGTCGCCATGGAAACAATAAAAGCAAACGTTGTAAAATAACGGTCGCCTTAAGAAAACTCACTCTGGGGGGTCAGTTAGAATATTTTAAACTCACGCTTGAAAGGGTTAAGTACAAATTTTGTATAGGTGCATTTGCATAACACTTTTGAATCAGGTGCTAAAGCAAAGAGACAAAATGACATTATCAGTGAGCACAATTCATTTTTAGTGAATTCCCCCTCACGGTTTCTTATTCCACTGAACGGGTCTCCTTCGTCTCTGCTTGTCGTCCTCCGAATCCACAGACAAATGAAGCGAAACCTTTCTGTACCCTCAGAGCTTTTTTTGAGCTTTCTCTGAGCTTTCTCACTCACTCGGCTACCTCGGGCTTCTGATTTTAGATAAGAGGATGACATCAAAACCGCCTGTACATTATATGCTATATTGAGCACTAGTTGCCTTTGGGAGGAACAAGATAGTGAGAAACAGAGAAGAAAAAAAAAAGGGTTTCTGAGCATAAAATAGAAGACACAAAATATTATCTTCTAGATGACAAAGGTTTCTTTATGTGTATACTTTTCAAGGCCAAATAGTGATAATCCTTACCATAAATAGCGGTCTACTCTAGCTAACTGTCTGGACAGGGTTGACATTCCTCAACAGATGGCTCTTTTCATGAAAAGGTCACACATTAGGACTTGAACACTGAGGTCAAAACAAATGGTCATTGAAAGCAGGTGCTTAATCTTGTTCATCCACCTAAAGTGGTCAAATACAGTAAACATCATATGAGCTGTTTCTCAACCCTGTTACTACATTAGGATTTGACTGAAAAGGCACAATAACATGCTCAAAGTAATAGCAAAATAATTGGATATTCTTTTTTTAAAATAACATTGATAAGTGGGTTGAATGGATTAGCGTCAGATATATGCAAGATATGAGTCTAAATGATGTCACTTCTTGGGTGCCAAAATGTTTTCACAATATTTCATTTTAATGGGGACAAATCATGTGGTAACTGAGATGCATGCAAAATGTGGTAGATACACTTATTCTGCAATTAACTGAATATCAATTCAGCAGACAATATCAAAATTACAACATTGTTGTATCGTTTTAATTTTTGGACGAGTGTTGTAAAACTAGAGTTTGGTCTTAAATCTGATTCCAAGATCATATTATCTTGGTCATGGACTCTGCCTTAAGACAGAGTTTGGTAACAAGTGCTACAACACTGCGAATTACATATTGTTGTCTGTGCCAACTTGTGCATATGATCCTCTCTGTGCTTCATTCACCCAAGGAAAGCTTATTTACACTGTCTGAATCATTCAGATCCTTTTCTAGTCTATGACTTGACTCAAAATCAACACTTTGGTGTTGGCCTGAACTCTGTTGAGTACTAATTTATACCCTGTTTGTGGAAAGTGCCAGATACTCTCTAGACCCCTTCAGTAAAGCTGCCTTAAGAAGTGAGAAGCAGTAAGAAGTGTTTCACTAAATGGTTGCCATAAAAATTAATACTTCCACTCATCACCTTTAATATCCCATTCTGTGGGGACGTAAAGTTGTAGCCCCCACACAATCATACTCTCTCTCTATATATTTAGCACTTACCAACAAGATTAGTGTCCCAAGTGACAATTTCAGAAACCACATGCTTTCTGTTTCTTTGCAGAAGCTTATTTGGGTGCTAATGCTGTTGATTTGTTATGAGCCTGATTTAGTTTAATTGGGCAATTAGCTGGGATTGTACAGGGGAAACAAGAGGGCTTTGCCTCGCCAGATTAGAGGTTATTACCATCAGGCAGTTTAGGGACAGCTTGTAGTCCTGTGAGGCCCCCTCCCTCCACCTCAGTTTAATACCTTATTGTCACAGGCAATTGATAGCTTCTCTCATTCACCCCGTAATTGTTCAGAAGCCAGAAGAGAGATAAGTCTTGAAATGTAATTAAACATGACCTTTTTCCGATGCAGACTCCCAAGACTTGAAGACCATATTGTTCGAAAATGTAAATAATGAAAAAGATAATGAGACTTAAATGGACTGATAATTACCATTTGGGGCAGATTTGTTCGTTACGGTTTGGCCTCTACCCAGTTCTGGGACTTTCTCTGGGTGGTTAATGTAATCCCAAACCAGTTTTGGCATCCTGAACGAAACTGCAGAACTTTGTGCACGTTGCACTTTATGCTATTGCTGATGTCTGTAAAGGAGTGGCATCCTAATGTAATACCAATCCTAAAACCAGTATCCAGTGTAGTCTTTGTCTTTTTCGTTCTTCAGAGTTAATAGTGACAGAATTTGCACCAAAATACTGATGTGATGCACAACCTTTGATGTCGTAAAAAAACCCTATCAGAAAAGACCTTTTGGACCGTGACTCACTAGTTGAGATCCACCGGAGTAAATGAATCCACAATACAACACTTCAGCTGTTCTGCCAGGATGGAAAACCAGAGAAATTGCATCATCATCTGTTTTCCTCAACGTGTACCAGAGATGACAGGTCGAGGAATAATATGGCGTCTCCAAAAGGATTAAATAAATCAACTGTGCATCACTGTCGGTAAGTTTTGGCTGGGGAACATTTGTTCTGACTCCTGTGTTTAGTGAATTTGCTCAGAGGGACAAAAGAGTCAGAGACAGAGAGAGAAAAATAAAGAGGATGAAAGTTCCCAAAAAGAGATGGCATAGCTGGCCCCAGGTGCGCCACTGTTTCATTCTCCAGCAGAGAGCAGCAAGCAGGAGACAGTACAATGATTGCGGCCTGCAGACGGGTGCTATTATGGCCGTCGAAAGAGGAGGTGGGGGGTGGGAAATTACATGATCAGGTTTTCAATGAAAGAGGAGCCAGTAATTTGCAGAGGCGGCTGAAAGGACGAGGCAGAGAAAGGGAAGAAAGAGAGAATGTCAGTTGGAATATACTGCCAAAATGGGCAGCTATGACAATCTGTAAACATTTCCATTATTGCTCAAATCCCCAAGCAAATCATAAAGCCCTTGGCTAGCGATCGGAGTGATGGCTTCACCCGTCAATTTGGTGCAAGGGGTCGGCTACTTTAATTGCAACTGGCTCTGTTGTTTTGAGTTATTACTCAATTACTAGCAGAGGGTGTTGACTGTTGGCCTCCGTCAAGGCTGCTCAGGGAGTTCGTAGTTCCCACATAACCATAATATCCAAATGTTGGTTATAATGTCAGTCTGAAATGGGATCTATTTCGAGATAGAGGTGAGGAAATCACTGTATGGCAAGCTGAAATCCTTTTTTATAAATTTGCATCTAAAAACTCTTGTGTAAACATGACTTTCCACCTCTACGCTTCTCAAAGCCCGAGGCTGGAGACTATCGACATTTACATAACAGTAGATATACCTAAGAGGCAAGATTCTGCACAACAAATCCTAGAAAGTACAGATAAACACTATACATTTCTTTTTGTGTTGGTTTGAGAATCTTTTGGTGTTCTGTCATGGAGAATTCATTTATTAATCCCTGAAAGACACAGTGCCTTAGCACCTCCGCTCAGAGAAACATTTGACATTTAAGTTGTATATTTGTTTGGGTCTTCTATATCTACGTGTTTAAGAAAGGCCAGAGACCCGCTGTGAACCTTTAGCTTTCAAAAAGGGCGAGAGTTCTGAGAACAAACCGAGATGAGGGGTCTTTTTTCCCACGCTTTTTCATGTCTCCTCCTTACAGGAGAACAAATGTGGAGGAGGAGAAGCGTGGTGTGGTCTGAAGCCAAAGAGGTCAAGTCAGTCAGTCATTCTTTCCTCCGTCTTCTAGCGCCTACCGTCAAGCCGCCCACTGGATGATTCAACCCACGGGGGACCGACTTTACAGGAGCCGATCAATAGTGTCACTTTTAAGTGGGATGAATCTGAAAGGTGCTTTAAAAGAAGTGAAAATCTTGACTTAAGGGCTGTGGGTTTATCTTGCAACACTCAAGAATTAGACAACCATTGGATGCAAAGAAATGACGAGGGCAGGGGGTGTCTTGGAAGTGGGACAGAAGAAAATATCCCAGGGTACCTGTAAAAAAAAAAGACATCTTTCAGATACAGTATTTGGGTCAAGATCAGCAGACAATAAATAATTTGACATGGCTTTGAAACAAAGTCTTTCAAAATGTACTGTCTGCCAAATGATACACTTTCCTCATCAAAGACCCTCTCACTTTTAAGGCAGTTCAAAGCAGAGCATGAGTCATAAAAGTCTGTAAATACAGTATGTAATTCAACCCAAGTTGAGGAAAAAGATGAAACAAGTTAACCTAGTTTTCGTTTGCCATTTCTGAGTAATTAAGAAATTGCCTGATAAAATGCAAGGACGTTTTCTGAACAGGAAACAATTACTGGTACAAATAAAAACTGCAACTCTTTAAACATTTAATAGTGGAAAATGAAATTAATATGGATCTGCCTGAAATGAGCTATTATTGTTAATGACAGAAGCTAGCCTGCTAATCACTTGGACTCAAGGGTGTCCATTCCTGCTCCCAAATGGCCAATGTCCTGCAGAATTTAGCTCCAACCAATTTTAATTGTTTTTATAGGATAAAATAAACAGTAAAAAAACAAATTACATTTATTTATTTGAAGTATTAGTAAAATAAATTGACACCAAAGTAATTAATTACAGATTTAGCTTTAATTAAGCCATCTTTCATCTTAATTTTAGGAGTAAGTTCTTGACAATAGGGCTGGGCAAAAAAAAAAAAAAAAAAAAAAAAAGATTTATCGCATAATTGTTCTTTAAAATGTGATTGATTCAATATCGATTTTCAAAAGCCATGAATCAATTATTTTTCCATATTTATTTCTGCAAACATTGAACATAATATCTGATTGACATTAATCTTATTACTAGTCTTTTACACTAGATGTCATCCTCTTATTGACCTTGCGCAACAGCGGGGACCCTGTCATTCATTCAGTGCTTAACATGGCGGATGCAGGTGTGCATTTAAACATGAAAGACTTTCCGGACAGTTGAAGGAAATGTCAGTGTCCTGATCAGGCCATTGCTGCCTGGTCACGAAAGTTTATCTTTTGCACACGTTTTCAAGCCGTGCTAATTTAAGCATTCAAGCGAAGGAGACAAGAAAGAGAACTGGCATGTGCTGTGTGAAAATCTGCACGTCTCAGACAGTGTGCAAATAAAATCAATTTTCTTTCCCGTCTCCTTGCGCTTGAACAGACAAATTCACACAGATTTATCTCAAAATGCTTGCCTTGGTGAGTATCCTAGTAAACATGTGTATCAGTATACTGGATCCTTACATTAGTCTTAAAGTAACAGCAGCCTAATATTCCTGCTGCTACTGTCCGTGTTTTTAATGTTAATCAAACTACAAAAGAGAAAGAAATCACTTACTGATCTTCACTGAATAACTCTTTTGTAACTTTAATAAGGATTAACCTTTATTTAATTTGTACAGTTAAGATTATATGCAGTGTTGTTTTTACATTTGATTACCTTATTCACTTTCTGTACCTGAAAACTGCTGTTAGACCTACCTGAAAAACCTGAAAAGCACTGATTTTTTCATTTATATCTTTGTTCTATTGTATTTATTAATGACTGTTTACTTGTCTTTAATGATCTTTGAAATTTATATTAGTTAGTAATTTTAGATATGGTATCGAAATTGTAATTGAGAATTGTTAGATTTCACTGGTATCTAAAATGATGGTGTCATAACCATATTTATTACAATACAAGAATACATGGGTCAAAAACAACAAAAACATTTTATTTTATTCATTTATTACTTTTTTGTGGTGGGGCCAGTGAAAATTGAATAATTGAATTAATTGAATCAAATCAAGAATTGAATTGAATCGAGAATCAAATCGAATTGAGATCTTGTGAATCGGAATCGAATCGGGACATCTGTATCAATACCCAGCCCTACCCAGCTGTAAATTAAAGTGGTGCTTGTTACACTCTTGTTTCACGTAGTTACAGGTAATAAAACAAATAACAAAAACCGCAAACAATCTGATATCACTGACTCCGAAACCTTTATTTGAAAACAACTTAATTAAAAACAGGTCTAAAAAACAACTTTTCTAAAGTCCTGACAGAAAGTAACACGTTTTGTCTCTTTTGTTGTTGTTGTTTCTCTTGCTTGGCTTCCTCCTCCTCTTGTTTCTCAACTGATGAATCTTAAGAAGGAATCCCATTGCTATTCTGTATTAAAAGAAAATACAGTAGGCTACACCCAGAAAGTTTCTCATGGTTTAGACTATTCATCTTTTCGCGTCCGACCAACTGTCACCAGCGCCTGCATGAGAGTCGACTTTGCCTTCGACGAAACATATTGTATTGAGCAACGTGAAGTTTTACTGACGTTCTCGTGGGAGATTCATGTGAAACTCGCGCGAGAACTGCCGTCTGTTATTCTATCTTGATTGTTTCTCATTATCATTATCTGTTATTATGTGTATTTTGTTGTGAGCATTAATAAAAAAAAAAAAAAATAAAAAAAAAAAAATGGACGGCATCCAACATCCGCTTGACTTTTCGCACGAGTTTCTTGGCACGCTTACTGCACGCTTCAAGTTAAGTCAAAGACTATAGAATAACACAAGATGCGTCACTCCTATTGTTTTGAATAGGAGAAAGTGCAACGCACGGAATGAGGCGAATTAATTCCCGCCTTCTAAATAAGAGCCAATCGCTGATTGGTAAAGTCATCGCGTCACTGCAGCGGCCGTAAGAAGCTCTGGTTCCTATAGAAACAGTCAGACTCGCGCCTCCGAAATAAGGCACAAGAGACGCGCATTTAGGACTTGATCCAGCCTGAAAAATACAGTTTTTTTGTCATGATTCGAGCATTTAGAAACAAAATTTATTCGAATGAATTCGAATGTTTAAAATTTTAAAATATTTGATATTTTTTAATGCGTATCCTTTCACTTCAGAAGATCCATTGGGGTCGTATGGATTACTGTAGTTATTGCTGTATGTGCTGTTTGATGCTTCGACTTTAAGGAACACATGAGCTTGCATTATAAATTCCCAGAGATTATTTAGTTTTCTAAAAACCTTTGTTTGTGTTCATCTGAAGAAGGAAAGTCGTATACATCTCAGATGGCATGAGGGTAAAAGATGAGTAAACGGTGAGCACATTTTCAGGTGTACTGTATTCTCTTTTAATACAGAATAGCAAATGACATGGGATTCCCTCTTAAGATTCATCAGTGGAAAGAAAGAAAAAGAAGAACAACAAGAGGACGAGGAAGCCAAGCAAGAGAAACGAATAAGAAGTGTTGTAACTTTAAATCTGTTTTTTATTACTTACCCTGTAACTACATGAAACAAAAGTATATTTCCCCATGTCTTTAAAAAGATTGCAATAGTTATTTCTACTTGCCTTGAAACAACTTAATCAGTGCACTTTCTCGCTAAATTGCTCCCAAACGTAAGATTGTTGTCTATCATAGTAGTATAAGTACCTCTTAGTTTTAAAATACTTACAGTATAAATAATTTGTTATTTTCCTCCCAGGTGAAAAAATACTAAAGTACTAAAAAAATACAAAATATTATAGTGTTTTTGAACCATACTATAGTAAATTGTAGTATACTGTATATATTATAGTATTTACAACACTTTGTTAATGAATGCTACAGCATACTGTAGTATTAACTAAAGTGAACTGATAAACTGTAATAAATAGTGTAGTATACTTTAGTTTTTACTACAGTAAACTGTAGTGTATATTGTAGTATAATATACCCTATAGTTGTAGAAAACTTAGTACAGTATTGGGTAAAGTAATTTGTTTACATTACTATAGTTGTTATATTATCACAGCAACTATAGAATTACCACAACAAATTAATTCAAGTACTTTACTATAGTATGGTTCAAAAACACTATAGTATTTACTATAGTATTTTTTCACCTGGGCTGGTTGTCACCCCTTTATTCCCAAGACTTTACATATTGTTCCCCTATACTTACATGTACTTATTTTATAGGTATACTATAATTATCGAAAGTTACGCTGTAAATTCGTTGTAATTACGCAGTACTTTCCGGGCTGTAATCTAAAGCATTACCCAAAACTTTTTATGTGTTTGACTGACACAGTTCGTTTTGTGCCATGTCATGTTTAGGGGTGTGAAAATCTAATGTCAATGTCCCTACAATAACAGACCGGCATGCATCTAATAAATCATTCATTCAAGAACGTTGTGCAAGTTCACTGAAAAAATAGAGCTGCAAACTTCACATACTTTTGAAAATCCAGCATTTAGTTGATCCTGGTGAGTGCTCATTGTCACAGCTATAAACACAACAGCGTTCTTCTTCCACGTGTGTGTTTGGCCTCACAGCATTTGTTTCTAGGTGGACCATTAAAGAACGCAACACACATGTCTCCTGGACATCCTGTAGAATTCAACCAATCAGATGACGACTTAAAAAATCCTGAAGTGTTTCCAGTTAAGTGTGCCATATGTATCAGACGTTCAGCCAACGATACATGGACGTGACGTCTGAGGCTGAGACCAATAGGCGTGTAGTGTTCCTTTACAAAGTGACATTGCCAACTACTGGCCTGGTATGAATAATACAGCGTTTTTAGTCATTTTCTGTGATCCTTGTGAAACAGGATCTTTTTGACGACGTTGTCGCCCGTACGCGAAAAACATTTCCGTTTTTAGTACATTTTTGTCGTATAAATGTACCCTGCGACTGATAAATGCAGTCAACACTACAATTTTGTAAAAATTTACAGCACAGAAGATTAGTACTTTTATTTGAATGCATTTCTTTTGTTCAAGACATAGAATTGAACTTAATATGAATAATATACACAGTATCCGTTTTGAAGTTGTTTTTTTCCATGTATAGATTAAGCAACTTTATTTAACCTTAAAGGCTTTGGATTTAAGGTTCTGTCCCAGTAAAACATATTTTATTTGTAGTTGTTGACATTTTGCTGAACCTACCTGTCTTTGTGGAAATGTTACTTTAAAGAAGCTTTTTTTTTCCTGATCTCCCAGAGGAGCTTTTACTTATACTGAACTATTATTCCATGTCTCTGCGACAAAACGCACCTTTTGTTGTCTGTAAGTTGAGCACAACCATTCATTCGAACCTCTGCTCTTTATATAAATAGATCCTGGGCTTTATCTATGCACTGCCCCGTTATAAAAGGTTTCCATTTCAGAGAAATCACCTCCCTACACCGGAGAAACCAATTCACCTGCTTGATGTCCTTCTTCACCTCTCTTTTTTCCCTGGCGACCCTCAACTATCTTTTCTTATTTCTCTTTTAGGGGTGGGAACAATTCAGCTGTGACCATACTTCACTTAGCAACCCAGTGACTTCCTCTTAATCAGTGTCTCTTTCTCATTTAAAGCTGTTGCCATCAGCTGTTACCATCAGTATTTGTTGTGCTGATGAGGAGGTGATTTGGGCCTTGACAACTTAATGATCAATAAACAGCAGTATATAGTTGCAAAGTGTACATTGCTGTGAGGTTTTTAGGCTGTTTTTGTGTCTGCCAGGGTTTTATAAAGCTGTTCTGATTGGTTTTCAGTGTCTTGCTATGTGGTTGATAGTGTGATCTGGGTGGTTGCTAGGGCTTTGCTATGTGTTTTTTAGTACGTTCTTAGCATGTTGCTAAGTGGTTCTAGGGTGTTCTAGATGGTTGCTTTACTATGTGGTTGCTGAGGTGTTTTTGTTTTTAGCACATTGCTAAGTGGTTTCTAGACTGTTCTGGGCAGTTGCTAGGGCTTTGCGATGTGGTTGTTAAAGTGTTTGTGTTGGTTTTCAGCACATTGCTATGCAGTTGCTAGGGTGTTCTGAGTAGTTTCTTAATGGCTTAAATCAAAATAGGCCAAGTGTATGATATTCTGGTCCCTTGATTTATTTTATTTATTTATTTATTTTAATTGCCATCAAAGCAAAAAATCATCTGATTGCTTATAAAAGTGATCAGCGAACTGATTTGATCCTTCATTTCTTAATGGTCAATAAACAGCAGCAATCTCATAGACTGGGTGCTTTTACAAAAGTCATGTTTTATTTATTTATTTATTTATTTTACTGCTGTGTTCAAACTCTTGTTGGCTTCCCCACTGTAAAAGATAACAGTGAATTTGTATGCTCTTCTTTGAAACCACAAAAGTTTCAGAATAAAATAAAGGTCAAGAATCTTGAACAGATTGGTGTACAAGATAAAGATGCTATCTTGTGCTTTGAACCAAGCATTGATTCTTGTGTTTGATGTATAAGTGAATCGAAAGGCTTTGCCCTTAGTCTTCAGAAAGTTCTTCTGGAAGTGATTTTATGGGAAACAAGCAATAAGACAAAGGTTACCTCTTGAGTACTACATCCATCAACTCCTCTTTAAACATGCACTCAGTTTCTTTACCACATTAAAAGAGTTTTTACCGTAAAGAATTAGTACTTTTGAGAAACATGTTGGTCTTGAACTATGGCCGCATTTCATATGGCCCTCAAGTGTTTTTTAAATGATACAATATCATATTTATTTACACAACAATGACGGACTTAAAATGGAAAAGTTTTTCCTTTGCTTTTCCATGTATAGACGACAGCTTGTCAAAAAGATTCCCGTTCACACGGATCAGAGAAAACGGCTTAAACACTGCATTATTCATGTCAGGCCAGTAGTTGGCGATGGTTACAGTCATCTGAAGTTGATGTGCCCATAGACTGAACACTTATACGCATGTTCAAGATGTCACCGTTTTCACAAATTCACGTTTTTGTAGTTTACATGGAGACGAGAACAGTAACAGTAAAAACTTGCACTTTTAGGCCCCCCTCGTATAAATGAATGGCCAAAACACATAAAAAGTTTTCTGTTTTTAGTTAAAATCGGTGTTGTGTAAATAGCCCCTTAGTCCTTACAAATTTAGGCAAGCTCATTATGTTTCTGGTCTCTTAATGGTAATGCTACCTCCAGTGAGTATAATCTCAAGCATCATTACTCCACTAAACAAGCAGAGCAGGTATGAGGATGAAATGAGCTGAACTATGTAACTGCACCAATAATAGTTAAAAAAAAAAAAAAAAAAAAAAAAAAAAAATACATGGTTGTAAAACACTTGTATTTGTTGTAACTGTTCAGATGGCCTCAAAATCGGAACACCACTCGATTAGTGGACCCCAGGTCATTTGAATTTGAGACCCCTAATTTAAAATGAAAATTGACTTAATTTAAATTGTTATTCACTAGTGCAACCATTGAGTAAGTGAGATAGGGCCATAAGGTTCAGTTAAATTCTGCGAGCTTGTTCTCACTGAGGGGAAAAAATGACTGAAAAGCAAGATTACTTAATGAATCAGACATTGTTCTGTCCCTTGAAAGACATTTTTTTGTGACTGTCAACACTGAAAATGAGAAAAAATGTCTTTTGATTGATTTTGAATGAGCTATCACAGTGCCAATCTCAACACAGTTCAGCCAAACCCATCTGCAACAGGACAGATCATAGTCCAAGGGTATGTTTACACAAGAATGATGTATTAAAAATGTAAAAATCTTAACCCTCTACCGCACACATTATGATAGACCGATAGAAACAAATATTTGATTCTTTTTCTTTTCTTAGAATGGCTTAACTTGAAGTGCTGTAAAAAAAATTTGGGAAAAAATATAATTTTAAGGTATTTTATGATATGTTGCCATATGGCAACAACACACAATAGAGGAAATAAAAGTGTAAGTTTATATAGTACATTTTTTTCCTCAGAAATGTTGTTTGCATTATAAGCTTTAACAATAATTATAAACAACACCTTATACATACTTTCCAACATCTTGTGCTTTTATTTATTCCATTATTTTTGCTGAATAATGCTTTATATTCTTTGAATTTCATTATTTTTCATGAATATTATTTAAATTGCAAATTTTTACAGTTAAAAACAAATATAATACTGTTCATCATGTATCATAAAACATTGACATAAAACCAAAAACATTGCAGTTCATGAAAATTCAACATTACGCAATCTTATGAGAGGAAGATTATGAACATGAACCCCTCATAATCCTTGAAACTTCACCTTTTTTTCTGTACGAAACTTCACAAAACAATTTTTTTCAGAGTTGAGGTACAGGTACACATCACATTTGGTGCACTTCACCCTAACAATACACTTACAGCCACTTGCAGCACCTGCCTTTTTGAGACACCATGGTAGGCCAGTTGTTGGTCTGGTCCAGTAGTACTGGCTGTGGTGGCAGTGGGCAGGCAGGTCTCTGATGTTGATTTAATCCATAATACAAATGCCATGGCAGTCCTTAACATACGACTAATCAACATTATATCACTAGCATTAATGTTGTTATTGTTACAGCTTAACAGACTGCAGCTGACATTTGCTAGCTAGCTAACCTATTACAATAATGTCATTCCATTATTGCACAGTGTTGCCGTTTGGCAACACAGACATTTTATCGATTTACCAAAAACTAATTTCATAACTTTTTTGAGTGGTGAATATGTCATCATAACTTACCTAAGATGATGTTACCAATTTTTTTGACAAGAGGCGGCAGTCTGTCAGAAATCACGCCACAGAAAAAAATTGCATGTTATGTGACTTAACCAAAGCACATAATTTGCTAAACTAAGGTCTTCTCTTACCAACAAAAAAACAAACAAACAAGAATGTTCTCTTCAAGAGACAGTGGCAAGGAAATGAACACAAAGAGGATGTTGCCATAAGGCAACACCATGCGGTAGAGGGTTAAAGTTTTGTTCTGTTTTTGCGTAATGACGACAACATTGTCAAAACAATCCCTGTTCACACGGATCCATGAAAACATCCAAAAAAACGCTGTATTATTCATGCCAGGCCAGTAGTTGGCGATGTCACTTTGTAAAGAAACACTACGTGGCTCAGCATTCACGTTTTTGTAGTTTACATGGAGATGATAACGGTATTGTTTTCAAAAACTTGCACTCTAAAACCTGATTTCAAATCTTTGAAAAAACGCGTCCCCCAAAACGCTGCTTATAATTTAAAAAAATAGCTTGAAATTTAATTTTTGGGTGAACTACTTCTGTAAGCATTATTTTTATATTCCAAACAGAAGGGCAGGGCAATTTGTATTTTATGTTGTATTTTATAGTGGAGCTTGACAATCCAAGGGCAGGTGACAAAGACCTCTCTACATCTCTCAGGCTTTATTTACCCCCACCTCATTCAGCATCAAGTGACATTACTCACTAATAGCAGAAGCCATTTGCGAACACTTCAATCAAGAAGGGCATGACTGCAGCCCAAATAATGAAGATCTAAAGGACCTCCAGCATTGATAGTAATGGTACCAAAAACATGGCAAAATGCCACCACCAACTTGGCTCGCAATCAAGAAGCTTAATTTAAATTATGCACAGTCACAATCTGCACCTGAAACCAAACATCTCAATTGATTAGGCACTCCAGTGGCCTTGGCATGCCGTGCCTGAAGTATTTGTAGATTTAATACCATCCGTCTTATGAATAGAACATGTTTTTTTCCTACACGATGGGGAACAAATATTCATTTGCAAAGGCTTTTGTTTTAACGTCAGACGCTGGATCTCTTTTGTTATTTTAAGCCGCTTTGGAGCGACGCTTCGATGGTTTGACGTACCTGAGGTAATTTGTATGTTCACCTACTGTAGTCACCCACTTCTTGTAACACTGAATTTAATAAGTTTTTCTCTCCTGATGGAGGATACACTAGCCAAAAAATGATGAGAGGATTGCTCTCGACAGGATAGTTGACAGTCAGTATTTCTAACAAGAAAATTCTTAACGTAATACATTATGAAATTATAATGTTATTTTATTGTAAAGTATGCAATTTTGGAGCTTAAACCATTGGTTACGTCTCAGTACTCTTCCTAGAGCAGGCTGAGTTATGATGGATGAAACCCTACCGGTTCATTATGCCTTCATAAATATCAGATTTTCTAAAATGACTAGCAAAAGTACAGTGAGTTTAATCTGCAATTGGAGTCTTGTGGCTTCCAATAATGATGTCTTTAATGGCTACTGAAATATTAATCGTTCACGTTGATTTGTAACTCTTGGCTTTGCCTCTCAGGGGAGACACGCATTCAGAGTGTGCAGTGTTTCTCCGATCACATGTTACTGTATTCCAGTGTTTTGTTGTGTAATGTTTTCTGTACACAAATGCACATGTGGTCTTTTCATGGCCCTGCTTTAACATATTCTGTAAGAAGTCGAGGTTTTTAGCTTTAGTTGATATTGCATGTCAAGCAAAGAACAAGAATACCTCAGCTGTGGGACAGACAGGTAGGTAGATACTGTAAAACAAAGATAGGTAACTATTTTGCATATTAGTTTTCCCATTTATCTGCTGATATTGAAGAATCGCCTGGTTTTTATGTATTGTTTGCTTTGTTGTTAGTGATACATGGATATTCTGATATGGTCTCAGATGCCCTTTATTCACTTACCAGCTTCAGTGCTTTCTGTACCTAAAGTGAGAGTACTCAACAGCTTTAATGTCATTTATCACTGCTGCCTTTTAACCAAGATGTTCAGAGGATGATTGTGTTAAAGGTTCATTGACCTAATATATTACAGTGATACATCCTTTATGATGCATTCAGCCGTAGTTTATTTATTATTATTATTTTTAAATGAAATCAGTCTGAATCCTTTGTAGGCTACTTAATATTGCCTTGTGTCAGAATACAAGTGTATTATATTTCCTTCAAATCATCATAATTCCTCAGATGCCTCTGTGATCAATGAAATGTTATCATAACATGACATCTTACGAGTTGTACTTCCTCAAAGTGCATCTCATCTTCTTCCTTTCAGTTTTGTGGGGTCTAATCTTTGACAGCCAGAGCAAACAAAAGCTAGTCAATCAAAATTTCCCCCGCAATATTTCATCCCTTTTCCCCCCAGATTTAAACACAAGGGGTCATTTTTCACGAATGTCTGCCACGCAATCTTTATTTCTTTCCTTGCTGCTCTTGTTTACCCTCTTGGCTGTATCCAGGGCTTTCCATACATCTCTCTAACAGATAATACCTGACAAAATCCAATTTACTGGTTTTCTCCCTCAATGTCAAAGCTTGTAGGCAGATGGCTTTGGTCTTAAGATAATAATGATCACATCTCTCTTGCTGCCAGGCCGGATTATGATGTTCAGGAGACTCGTCAGGAGGCTGGTCCAAAGCAAAGATGCTTTAATGACAGCTCTTGATACTTCTTGAGAGGAAATATCTTCGTTCACGCTGAGGACACTTTAACAGTTTAATGTAATATGGATTCATCTTATATGTAGTATACTGTGTGCCAGCATCCTTTTCCAGCTTTAGATCTTGATTGATTGCAAAGTTTGAGGCAGTAATACAGTTTTTCTCAATAGCTTTGGCACATTTTCAAACTGTCATTGTAACAACTGTTCGCTGGAACATCAGAACTCTATTGCATGTCTGCAAAATTAAGTTACTCAACAAAAACATTTAATTCATCTCTCAAAACCTAGTTATATTGTGTCAGTAAATTAGCCAGTGCAACCAAAATAAAAAGTGTGAGCCACACTTAGATTTTTTTTCACTATGGAAATATTTGTTATATACAAATTGCATGTGTTTTCTACATTATACAAGAATGTCAGTTTTGTCTAGCTGAATGCTCTTGTGTCCCACACTGAGCTTTTTAGATACAGATTTCAGCAGTAGGTAAAAATTTCCTAGGAAAAGTCAATATTGTAGTACACAAAAAGAAAATGTAAATTTGGCTGTAAATTAAAGTGGTGCTTTTTACACTCTTGTTTCATGTAGTTACAGGGTAAGTAATAAAAAACAGATTTAAAGTTACAACACTTCTTATTCGTTTCTCTTGCTTGGCTTCCTTGTCCTCTTGTTCTTCTTCTTTTTCTTTCTTTCCACTGATGAATCTTAAGAGGGAATCCCATGTCATTTGCTATTCTTTATTAAAAGAGAATACAGTACACCTGAAAATGTGCTCACCGTTTACTCATCTTTTACCCTCATGCCATCTGAGATGTATACGACTTTCCTTCTTCAGATGAACACAAACAAAGGTTTTTAGAAAATAAATAATCTCTGGGAATTTATAATGCAAGCTCATGTGTTCCTTAAAGTCGAAGCATCAAACAGCACATACAGCAATAACTACAGTAATCCATACAATCCCAATGAATCAATGACTTCTGAAGTGAAACGATACGTATTTGTAAGAAAAAATACCAAATATTTTAAAATGTTAAACTTTCGACCAACTGTCACCTGCGCATGCATGAGAGGGTTGAGAGTTCATGCTTGACGTAACTTGAAGCGTGACAAGATATGTATGTTGGATGCCGTCAGTTTTTTTTTAATTTATTTTTTTATTATTAATGCTCACAACAAAATACACAGTATAACAGACCGCAGTTCTCACGTGAGTTTCAGGCGGCTGGTGACAGTTGGTCGGACGCGAAAAGATGAATAGCCTAAACCATGAGAAAATTTCTAGGTGTAGCCTACTGTATTTTCTTTTAATACAGAATAGCACTGGGATTCCTTCTTAAGATTTATCAGTTGAGAAACAAGAGGAGGAGGAAGCCAAGCAAGAGAAACAACAACAACAAAAAAAGGGACAAAACGTGTTACTTTCTGTCAGGACTTTAGAATTTGAAATGAAAAATTGATTTTAAAAAATGAAAAAATGAATAATAAGTGTTGTAGACCTGTTTTTAAGTAAGTTGTTTTTCAAATAAAGGTTTCGGAGTCAGTGATATCAGGTTGTTTGCAGGGTTTTTTTTTATTTTTATTACTTACCCTGTAATTACATGAAACAAAAGTATATTTCCCCATGTATTAAAAAAGATTGCAATAGTTCTTTCTACTTGCCTTGAAACAACTTAATCAGTGCACTTTCTCGCTAAATTGCTCCCAAACGTAAGATTGTTGTCTATCATAATAGTATAAGTACCTCTTAGTTTTAAAATACTTACAGTATAAATAATTTGTTATTTTCCTGGTTGTTACCCCTTTATTCTCAAGACATACTGTTCCCCTATACTTACACGTACTTATTTTATAGGTATACTATAATTATCGAAAGTTACGCTGTAAATTCCTTGTAATTACACAGTACTGTAATCTAAAGCGTTACCCAAAACCCTTTTTGAAGTGGATACGGGTAAGGGTGGGTTAAGGGACAAGGAACAAGGGAAAAAAACAGTGTAATTAAGCTGTATTTATTGAATGAATATTTTATTTATTTTAAATAAGTACAATGTAAAAACATGTATGCACACAATAAGTGCATTGTATTAAAAGATTCATTTACAATAAATGTTAGTACAAAGTAGTTAAAGACACCTAATATAAAGTGGGACCAAACATTTTTATTTATACAGCACATTTATTTTTGCAGAAATGTGTTACATGTAAACTGAAAATTCACAGTTGCTTGTTCATTTTTACGTTCTATTACAGTATGTCTTCCCCTAACACCACACATTCTTACATATCTTCCTGTTTCTTTTCCACGACAAGCAACTGTGTATTTTCAGTAACACATTTCTACAAAAATAAACTGCTGTTTAGGGATTTAGATGTTTCTCCATGTTCAAAAATGGTAGTGATTGTGCAGGGCAAACTCCATATAGTCTACTGTATGCTTCCAAACTTCATTGGTTGATTGGTAAGATTGTTATTCTTATTTCATTACAATGGCAGGCCATTTGCCAATTCAGCAGACATTATACATTTTCCATGTCACAGGTATTTATGGAATGTACATGCATGTCTGACAGATTTTGATACCTGAATGGATCATTTTGCATGTGGAGGCTCACATGATGAAAGGATGTTTAGAAGTTGTGAAGAGTTTGATAGTTTCACTGAGAATCAACTAAAAAAGCCATGTTGACAATTGTACTTAATCTTATGCACACATGCCAAAACACATGCAAACTGCTTTAATCAAGAAATTCAAATCTGATGTGAACAAGAAACTAATTGTTCAGAGAACTGAACTTGTTGTTTTAAGAACAAATTGATTGTGCCAAATTGTGATTGTGAAAAACTAATTCAGCCGGGTTCGTCATGTGCGTGGGTTCTGTTTGCCATGAACATGTTGTTTCTGTCTTGCTGGAGATCAGAGGAACTCAGTGAAAGGTTGCGCCTCTCTCCTCGCTTGCCCCTGCTGTTTTTCAGACCATACCCTCAATAATTAAATAGCGCTCTATTTGTGGTGCAAGAGCAACCAGTCAGTCAAAGAGAAAAGAGTTGCAGAAGTCTGTGAGCACAAACCACCTCTTTATTAGCACAGGCTTCATTAATTGCAGTCAACGTCGTTACGAATGTGGCATTTTGTACGTGAAAAAGGATATTCAATGGAAAAAGCAGGTTAGGCAGGTTTTTTGTTCCTCAGGAATTCATCAGATTGTAAAAAGTGGGCAGTTTATATAGTTTGCTATTGGCAAACTATATATAGATAGACAGACAGACACAGATAGACAGATAGATAGATTAATTTTTTTTTGTTCCCCTTAATTATCGTCTAGACTGGAAGCTGTCTGAAAGCTGTAGTATCTCTTTTCTGCTTGAAAATAAGAATTCTTCAGATCTTTGGGATGGTTATGACTATTGTTAAATATGGGAATCTGTAAATCCGATTTTAATTGGACCATGACGCTAGACCGAGGATTGAACAAGGTCTCTTAGCATAGCGGTGATCTGGAAGGCTATTCATCTTTTGGACAAGATGAAAATCTGACAACCCACATCTTGACTTATAATTATGGACTTATTATATCTGTAGGGATGAAAAATGACCCTTTTCTTGGACAAACAAACCGGGAGAGGTTTGTACCTGGCGGCAGCTGCACACTTGATTCACTATTAGAGATGAACCAATGGGAAACATGGCCATCGGCATTCGGTAACACATCTGCAGGCTACTGTTAAGTTTTTCATGTTGGTCTGTCCACAGAATGCTCAATGGCCACTTTTCCAGGTTGCCTGGTAACAAGATTCCTTATTCTAGCAGTGTAGCTAAAACAATTTATTTATAAGCATCAAACACAATCAACAGATGGTTGATTTCATCTGGTCTTGCTTCACGCATTTCTTTCTTCCTAATGACGTATGTGTGCAGCTGTACTAATTAATCAGACTTGTGTTTCAGGTCAGCACATTTCTACAGGTTAGAGGAAACAGGCTACTAATTGCTTGAGGGGAAATGAAAAATGGCCAGAAATACACCATTGCTGCTCCAGCCCTCACTGCTTTCACAGTGTTAGTAAGGAACTTTTGAATTAGTTTACAACCTTCACTAATATTAGTAACTGTGTTGGCTTTGTGTTTGTATTTGGCTAGAAGGACTAAAGATGCGGTCACATTTGGCAACATTCAAGGTCATACAATGTCCATTGACTGTTGTCACTAGAGTGCTGCAGGGATGACATATTTTTGTAGGCCAAAACTTGAAGAGGAGTTAGCATTTTAGCACTTCCGATTCCATCGTCCTAAAGTCAATACATTTTTGAATGGGTTTTTGTTTAAATGGCTCAAATGAGGTCTGTGGTTAAAGGATTAGTTCACTTTAAAATGAAAATTAACCCCAAGAGTTACTCACCCTCAAGCCATCCTAGGTGTATATGACTTTCTTCTTTCTGATGAACACAATCGGAGTATTAATAATTATCCTGACACATCCAAGCTATATAATGGCAGTAAACGGGACCAACGAGTATGAGCTGAAGAAAGTGCCTCCATACATCATAAATGTAGTCCACATGGCTCTAGGGGGGGTTAATAAAGGCCTTCTGAAGTGAAGCGATGTGTCTGTGTAAGAAAAAGTTATGAAGTAAAATATCTAGGTTCAAAATGCTTACACTATGTCCTACGTCTTCTGTATTCAACTTACGGAAAAAGTCACAACGCCAGTTACTTTTTTTCCGTAAACTGAGTATGGAAGGCAGTCTGGCAGAAGTTAGATATTTTAAAATGATTCCCGTTCACACGGATCTGCGAAAACCTCTAAAAACACAGTATTGTTCATGCCAGGCCAGTAGTTGGCGATGTCACAAAAAGCACTATGCTGTTACCATTTTCACAAATTTTAGTTTTTGTAGTTTACACGGAGACGATAAACAGTATCGTTTTCAAAAGTTTGCATTCCTAAAATGCCATTGTCATCTACATGAATGGGCAAAACGCATAAAAAGTTTTCAGTTTTTAGTTGGAAACGTAAACAGCCCCTCAGAGTAGCAGTGGATTTGCGGCTTCCATTAGCATTATTAGCTAGTTAGTTCTTTGTCTGGCTAAATGTGAGATCTGTAAGGCTATGCTCATACTAAACTGATTTTTTTTTTTTTTTCATGGAAATACAGCAAGCTTCTTCAACATTTTAGGCTTGATGTATTGTGATGTTTTACATGCTGAAGTTGAGTTGAAAGACAGGATGACCTTTTGCCTCCATTGTTTTTGTCAGTCATAGATCTGAAGCTTTACGTGGTCCAATCTCACCTGCGTAAACCCAGTCCTGTAATTGCCTACTGTCACACTTTGCCACATTGCTCCCCCTCAGATCTAGCTCTCAAATTGGAATGCGGAGCAAAATGGGATTGCGAGAGGGCGGCGGCGGGGACAGTGCCGATTTTGGCATGAAATATCAACGTCCGGGAAGGTCACAGCAGTCATGGCCTCATCTGTTATCAGCTTCAGTCTAACACTGGCCCTTCACAGCAAGCCTGAAGGCAACAAATGAACCTCCATCAATCATGCTCACCGAAGCTTTAGCCGTTCTTGTCGCATTGAAGGTATGAAGGAGGTACGAATCATGAAACGATAACCCTTCCACCTGTGGCTGAGACCCTATTCACAAGAATTACAAGAGAAATGGAACCAGTTTTACACCATATTGCTAATAAAGAGCCCTATGAAATATTTATGCCATACAGGGCTACATTTAACCGTTGATCAAACTGGGTTATGATACATTTGCAAGTAATAGACGTGCTGTGTCGTGGAATGTGTGCTGTATGTTATTTAGAGGTTGGGAGATGAAAAACACTGCTTGGGGAAGTAGAAACAGCCTTGGCAATAACCCTTTTTATTAGTGCAATTTATCAGATGTGTCACATGACTCCTTTATACCTTTTCTTTCAAAACCTTCTGCCTAAACGTCAAAAGACAAAAGAGTATGTGGGTCACTGACTGTTTTTATGATGATCAAGTTTTCTGAATTAAAATTTATGGTATGGTATGGTATGGTATTTTGATGCATAAAGTAAAAATGTTTTAAAAAAAGTTTTTTGTTTTTTTTTTTAAATAAAAAAGAGAAAACCTTAAGTAATATTGCATAATATTTTATGATTATTTATGTTAGCTAACCCTAACTCTAGTCCTGCAGCGATTATTAGTTAAAAGGTCTAGAAAAGGTAAATAAAAGGTCTGAAAGAGAAACAGGGAATTGTAACAGCACTGATACAAAAGGATTTTGTAAAGCATATGTTAATGCTATTATCAGGTTTTAACTTAACTGTCAGGTCATGTGACGATCAACAGCGAGTAATAAATAGGCTAATGTTGTTTACTGTATTTGTTGTCCTGGAATATATGACCCAACTTCTGTATTTTCTTGGAAAATGACAACAATGTAAATGTTGTGCATGCATTTAAATAATGTAAATTAATGGAGCACTACACTCTCAGTACTTTGCTATTTGAGTTTGATTCAGGAATGCATTAATTACCATAAATACATATTCATGCTTTTCCATGGTTTTGCTGATTAACAGCAAGGAAGAAAAAAGTCTACCTAGCCGAATATGGGATTTTTGCCCCATTCATAACCAAAAATGCATAGTAATGCATGCAAAAAGGTAAGCGTTTATTTTCATTAACATTTCAAAATGGGGAGAATCCTTAAAGCATTTAGATCCAAGGGCTTTCTCAGAATCATCCATCTTTCCCATTTATAACAGTTTCTGAAAAGAAATATTATTAAAGCAGTCTGAAACTCTATTTAAGAGAGGCCAAGTGCTTGGCTTTCAAAAATCCAAAGGTTGGCTGGTTTAATCTGGTTTTGTTTCATTTTTCTGCATGACTACGCTGACTATATAGTTCTACACATCAGGGAAACCATATTGGGTATTAGAAAGACTTGAAAATACAGTTGTGCTCTTCACGTCCACGTCTTTGGTGTCCAAAAATCTCTGAAGCACGTCCAGCTTTCTGCTTCAAATGCTACAAAAGGCTTACTTGTGATATGAATATTTCTACATTTTTCCATTTTCAGCTTCCCGCCACATGCATTTTTGTAGCCAAGGGATTGTGGATAACAAACTTTTAGTTAGTTCTTCTCACAAAGATAAACAAATAAATGATCATTCAGCCATTCTGACTTGATGACAACAAACTATCAAGTGTCTTTCTTAGTGTTGGGAAAGTTATTTTTTAAAAGTAATGCATTACAATATTGTGTTACTCCCTAAAAAAGTAACTAATTGTGTTACTTAGTTACTTTTTATGGAAAGTAATGCATTGCATTTACATTATGGAAAGTATTGTGATTGCTTTTTGGCTGGGCTTGCTTGTTTGTTTCTTAATAATTTAGGAAAAAAAAAAAAAAAAAAAAAAAAAAAATTTTCACATTAAAATGAATAAACCTCAGGCTAAAGGAAATGTGAATCACCTCTGTACAGTAGTGGGCACTGCTCAAACAAACCTTTCAGCTGTGCTGCAATTCTGCAGAAGTATAGGACGCAGGAGAAGAAAGTTCAACACTCTTACTCTTTACTTAAAAAATGTCATTTTTTCTTATTTGTATGGTTGGATTGGATCAAGGTCAGCGGCAAAGACAGTTAATAAAGTGAGATTAAATACATAAATAAAGTATATTTGCGTTCTTAACATAATACATTTAATTAATTATTGCAGGTATTTTACTGTATTTATTCATTTTGAGCAATACTGAATCAGTTTTTGTGCCAATAAGAGGAGTAAATGCATGATCACGTTTAGCCTAGAACTAAAATAACCATAATGTTTACACACAACGCCTCTGTACTTACTCCCGGTTTCTCTCAACATGGGGACAGGAGAGCTGTCAGTCAATAAATGGGAAAACAAAGTGACTTGCGTTACTTATTTGAAAAGTAATTTTGATGTTTTGTTGTAAATTTAAAAGTAATGCCTTACTTTACTAGTTACTTGAAAAAAGTAATCTGATTATGTAACTTGCATGACTTGTAATGCATTACCCCTAACACTGGTCTTCTTTCAAATGAGATCACAGTTATGCTTGTAGTCCACAGGCTTCATGAACTGTTTTTTAGTTTAAGTATGTACTTTCTTGGGTATGGTTTCAAAAGGGGAGCAAGTTAACAGGTTAAAGTCACCATCACATTAAATTTGACAATTCTTATTTTTTATGGAATATTATACAGAAGCCCTAAACGGCCATGGATTGTTTTTTTTTTTCTTTTTTCTATCTTGTTTTCTCGTGATCACAACTTATTTTCTTGTGATCTCGAGATAAAAATTATTTTTACAATGATTGATTCTGAAACACGGGATCTGGATTCTACTGTTACTATAGTAACGAACACAGCTTTCACCCGCATCAGATCGACGGATAAATCATGCACTCTTATATCTTGTGGATATTTCAGCAAAATGTTTACTTTGCTTAATAATAAAGTTTACAATAAATAACTACATATAGGCTAGTCAATCACTGTTCAATAAATGTACGCTAAACATTTTATTTGTGTAATTAACATGTTTAATAATCAACAATTTATACGATCACGCAGTGTGAACTGCACAGCCATTGGTTTGTGAAGGTAAAGAAAACGAACCAATGATGGCGCGGAATGCATGAGCTAATGGTGAGTGAGCCCACTCAAGCCCGCTAAAAGGGGAGGGATCTCGGGTTATATAAGTGGCCGTATCACCATGACAAATCGATTAAATTCAACGGCATAAGGTGTCTTGCGTGTAGCATGACAAAGAATGCAGTACTCGTTCCGTATCTAAGGGAACAGAGGTTATGTTAGTAACTGAGTATGTTCCCTTGCGATACTAAATGAGTACTGCGTCGTTCATCTTATTGATTAATATTGATTATTAATAAGACAAGACGTTATGGGGACAGTACAATCACGCCGTGCTGCGCAGGGGGACGACCAAGCATCAGTGCAGAGCACTTGAAAAAGGGCTCACAACAGACACTCAAGACAGGGTAGCCCAGACAACGGGGACTGAAACACTGTAGTCATCCACCCAAGTCCATAACTAGGGCACCGTAGGGGCCTAGGGTATATATATAAAGGGCACAGAACATAGTTACGCCCAGACGTGGTCAGGGCCGTAATGGAAAACCATAAGCTGGACACAGCAGCTCATGCAGAAAGGACCTGCGACTGAAGCGCAGGGACATCCAGTTCATAAAACCTGACAAATGTGGACGGTGAGGCCCAGCCGGCCGCCACACAGATGTCGGCAATGGAAACGCCACAGAACCACGCCCATGAGGAGGCCATACCTCTCGTGGAATGCGCTCTCACACCCAAGGGGCATTGAAGGCCTAAGGAGGAGTAAGTGAGTGCTATAGCGTCGACTATCCATCTGGAAAGCCTGGGCTTTGTGACCGGAAGACCTTTTGTGCAGCCACCGAAGCAGACAAAAAGCTGTTCTGCCTGACGAAAGGAGACGGAATGGTCAATGTAAGACCTCAGGGCTCTGACAGGACAGAGTAGGTTCAACTCCTATTCATCCTGAGAAACCCATTGAGAAACCACACATGACGGTCCCACAGTTTGGGTCTGGGGTGCCATATTGTCCCTTTTGCTTGATAGAGGAGGTCCCGTCTCAGAGGGATTGTCAATGGCTCCAGGGGCGATAGCTGAGATAACTCCGAGAACTGTGGTTGGGTCCTCCAAAGAGGAGCCACAAGGAGGACTTTGTAAGTACCTTCCCTGACTCGTCTGATTACTTGGGGAATCAGCGCGATTGGGGGAAAAGCATAAAGGAGGAGACTGGGCCTGTCGTGGGCCAGCGCGTCTAGGATGGTTTTCGCTAGAGTGAAGAGGGGCTTTGAAGAGAGGCTGCCCTGGTGATTTATGAAGGACACCACCGTCATGCTGTCTGACCTGACCAAGACGTGGTGTCCCACCAGGAGAGGAAGGAATACCTAGAGAGCTCGATATACCGCCATCATTTCCAGGTGGCTGATATGTAGCTCGGTTTTCCAGGCCGTTCCAAGCACCAAAGGCCGGATGGTTGTCGCACAGAGCTCCCCAACCCATCTTGGAGGTATCTGTGAAGGCAACCTTCCTCTTGTCTATCGCCCCAACTGCCACGCCCTGCTTGAACCAGCAAGGGTTCGTCCAAGGGGCCAGGGTTGTGACACACGCCTGGTTCACCTTGAGCGAGCAACGACCATGTTTCCAGGCTAGGGGCGGGACCCGTGGTTTAAGCCAGAACTGCAGAGGGCGCATGTGAAGCAAACCGAGCTGCAGAGCTGGAGATGCTGAACTCATCAGACCTAGCATCCTCTGAAACGTTCTGAGCGGCAGAGAGGCCCCGGGCGTAAAGGTTTGTACGAGCTGCTGAATGGCCAGAGAACGCTCTGTGGGTCGAGTCTAAAATTATCCCCAGGAATGATACACGTTGGCTGGGAGATAACGAGCTCTTTATAAAACTGACCCTGAGCCCCAAGCACTCTAAGTGATTGAGGATGATGGATTTGTGGGATATTAGCTCTGCCTCCGACTGGGCCAGAATGAGCCAGTTGTCGAGGTAGTTCAGTATGCGCACACCCATCTGTCTCAGAGGGGAGAGAGCCGCATCCATGCACTTTGTAAAAGTGCGGGGAGCCAGAGATAGCCTGAACGGATGGACCATGTATTGATACGCCACCCCTTCGAGGGTGAATCTCAAGAATCGCCTGTGATGGGGGGCTATCTGGATGTGAAAATAAGCGTCTTTCAGACCAGTCTCCCGGGCGTATTTGTGGGAAGATCTGCTTCAAAGTGATCATTCTGAATGAGCGCTTTATCAGGGCCCTGTTCAGATGTCTGAGATCGAGAATGGGTCTGAGACTGCCATCCTTTTTGGGAACGAGGAAGTACCTGCTGTAAAAACCTGACTCGCTCTGTGCTGGAGGAACCACTTCTATGGCTTCTTTCGCCAGCATGGTGTTTATCTCGGAAAGCAGGACATGTGCATCCTTGCTTTCCACAGAGGTTTGAACCACACCGTTGAAAAATGGGGCCCTTTGAGCGAATTGGAGTACATAACCTCGTTTTATGATGTTCAGAACCCAAGCTGACACTCCGGGGATGGCCTGCCAGGCCTCGGCCCATGTGGCGAGGGGCTGAATTGGTTCTGGCACTAAGTCGTTGTGAGGGACTGTGGTGCGTGTATTGGGTGAAAGAGGAAATTTGCACTCTTTTTGAGTATGTTTGTGTTTTTTTATGTCCGCTATCACAGCGGTGCACTGCCAGGGCATTTGAACAGGCTCTGTGCAGGCGACAAACACTGACGTCCAGGCAGGAACCACTCGTCTAAGCGCCTGCGTGTGGGTTCCTCAGGCGCAGACCACTCCAGACTGAGCTGCTCAACTGCTTTAGACAGCACACAGGTGAGCTCCGAGTCGATTGATGCCCTGGTGTCAATCGGTTCCAAAGACGGCAAGGGGGCGGGGTCAGTATTTGTTATAAATTATTCATCCGTGCACATCTTTTTTTTTTTTAAATTCATGTGCACTCGTAATCTTTATTCAAAATAAATTCCCCTCACTCTTGCAGTGACATCTATTTTTGTGATGACGTGTTTACTTTCGTGAGGGCGGGGCAACCTGAGATCGACTAACAGCAAACCACAACCATCCAATCAATCCCCCACAGAAAAAATCAAGTCCCGTCCTACATTCTTGTTTGAGAAGTTTCACTTGGATATATATCACAATAGGGAAGAAAAGACTATCGCAACTTCTGTTTCATGCTGACTTCAAAGTTGGCTGTTAGCCTAGCTGTAAGATCTCATGAAAACACCAGGCCTCCTCCACTCTCCTCAGGCCTTGTTATGGCTGGCTGCATGAACAGCAAGACATCGGGTCCTCAGACCAGGAGGAAAGGCAGTTATTTTGGCAGTTGGAAAAGTCAAGCACGGTGTAAGCGGTTAATTATGCCCATATTTCAAGTCCAACGGTTCCCCACTCCCAGAATAAATCAGTCCACTCCCGAGGAATGTGCAAGAAAACAAGGGAATACCGGAATGAGGCGCTAATCAATCCCACTGACTTAATTACGCTTTCCATCTTCACAGGTGATCCTCATGTGGAATTAAACTCCCCAGCCTTCCAACCACAGTAGGTGAATAAAAACACAGTCGACTCGACAGCCTTCCTATTATCCCTTCTCATTGTTACAACCACAAACACGCATCTATCAGACGTGAAGCTTGATGAAAGGAAGGAGACTGTCTAATTAATGAAAAGCTCAAGAGTCGTTACACAGTTCTGCAATTTTGTATCCATCGGGGAACGAAGTGTAAACTCTTGTTAATTCACCTTGACAATCAGTTACTTCCCACTGCTTTTTTATTTACTCTAGAGGCTGCATGTGGCTGTGTGTTTCTCATTAGATCCTTGGTGCGATGTACTGTAAAAAAAAAAAAAAAAAGTATAGAGAAGAACCTCAGCATTCTGGCATGATAAAGTTTCCAGATCCTGTTCGCAGTAATTCGAAAGCATTTGTTCTGATCCTTGCTCAAGACAGAAGCTCTAAGACCCACATTCCATAGAGTTGATATGGTTCTTTGCTGTCTAATCTTTAATTATATTTAGGGAGATTATCTTTCTAAAATTACCCCAGCCCCTTCTGACAGAAGCATGAGAAAGCGTCTTGTTTATCTAATTTTTCAGATTTGTGTGTGGTTGTTAGCAAACAGAATGGCTTATAGCGAGCATGTAACATTCGCACACAAGCTTAGGATCGATGACGTCATGATGGAGGAAAAAAGGCCCAGCAGCCACTTGATGGCATTCAAGTACAGTACACAGTTGTGGGCTGCAGTACTGCTGCTCTCTCTTTGTTTTGACTTTCATACAAAACATAAAGCGACAACAATTCTTTTCATGATTAAAGATACAGTGTGAGATTTCAGCATCAAATGGAACTGGTTTTCCACTTTGGATTTCCAGACACTCCTGCTGCACCTTGCGCCCTGCCCCCAACTGCTATTGGTCTGATAAAGAAGTAACCCCACCCCAAACTTGCATCAATGGTTGATTGGAAAGACATCAGAACATCTTTGAATTTCTGTGGACTTTATTCAATAATGTTTTTGAATGGGTCTTTTAACAGTAAATTCATTTAGCTTTACTTACTATTATAATATTATTAATTGCTATAATAATTGCATAATTCATTAATATTAAATTAAAACAATAGTTTAAAAATAGTTTAAACTGGCATTTAATATAAAGGATTTATTCATTTGAATTTCAAATTATTTTTAATTTTAATACAAATATATATATATATATATATATGGCAGCATGCAGTTTTATGTTTTTATATTTTACGTTCATCAAAATGCTTCTGAAACGACCTTCCTTTTCAGATAACATCACCAAGTCATCTCATTTTCAACCCCTTTTTTAATTGAATATCCTGTTAAACTTAAAAATACATTTTTACAGAAGCAAAATGCAAATGGAATTTAAGATGCCCAGACTTGTCAGTGCAGATTGGTTTGGTTTTAGGCACTTAAATGTGTCTGAGATTGAAGTTGGACTATTTTACAGTTTATAGACTGTAACTGAATCCATCCACTTACGTCTTAATGTAGTGAACGTTCTGACTGATAGTCTGTTAGCATATCCTGGCTCCACTAAATTGAAAGATTTACTGCTATTGTATGATGTATTTCATAATCAGTAATATTACAATAATGGTCCATCTATTGCTCTTACATCAAGATGCCAAAAACTACACCTCTCAGTGTGATATCAGGTTTCCTTCATCCACTGATAAACACGTCTCCTCCTCTTGGCAGCAGCAGTTTCTGTGTGAAATGATCTTCCGAGAACAATCTCTCAGTCCTCTCAAAGGGGAGGTGCTCTTCGATATCCGTGAGGAAGACTTGGCAACCCATTGCACCTCTTTTCAGGGATTTTTTCTTTGTGGGCAGAGATGCTTTCATAAGGTGTTTTCTCTTGTCACATATGGAAAAGGAGAATGAGAAAGGAGTGGGTGAGGAAGAGGGAAATATATGTATATGTATATATATGTGTGTGTGTGTGTGTGTGTATATGTATATGTGTATATATATATATATACCTCGAGAGAGGAATAGCGACAGAAACAAAAAGATAAAAATGCTACTTTGCATGCTAGCATGCAGTCCTTTTCAGATGCACGTGGGATGCCAATGGAGGATGTGCACATGCATAAACATGAAGGTGCGTCAGGTTTAATTAGAATATCACAACGCCTAAGAACTGGAGAAAGGAGCAACAAAAAGGAAGTGAGATGACTGCCGGCCCAGCCCGCTTCCCAGGGTGATAATGTAGGGGATGGTGCAGAAGACAGCAGGCGGGAAGAGAGAGAGAGAGTGCTCTGTGGCGGAGCACTGATCACTTTGTGCAAGGTCTGCAGTAATGCATTATGGGAAATAATGGAATGAGGGGGCTATAATGGTTTGTCAATGAGACACAGCAATAAAAGCAGAACATAAAAGGAAAAGGCAGCAGCCTAACAGTTTATGATGGTAAACATATTGGCAAACTTATTATCGAGGCACAGATTTGTAAAAAAAAAAAAAAAAAAAAAAAAAAAAAAAAATCATGATCTGAATGTATTGCTAAAATCTGGATGGTATTTTGTTGTTAATTATTCAAATTCCATTAATAAAATTACTATTCAATGCATTACATGCATAATTACATGGCTTACTCAATCCTTAATTCAATCCTGGCTTGTTGGGAAAATGTGCCTGTGGTGACGTTTATGTAAAATGATATTGCGTTGCTTGTCCAGTAAGTGATGCTTATAGTGCATTTAATTTTATTAAAAAATAAATATAGTGTATTTTTTGAAAGTTAAAGAGCAAATATTAACATTACAACAAACAAACAGTTTCAGTATTCTCATGAGCAAGATTATTTCAAAATATTGTCTTTCAAAGAAGAACAGTGCCTTGCATTCATACCCACTGAACTTTTCCACATTTGACTCATTGCAACCACATACAGAAATGTATTTTATTGGGATTTTATGTGATAGACCAACACAATGTGGCACATAATTGTGAAGTAGAAGGAATATGATAAATGGATACATTTTTTACAAATAAATATTTGAAAAGTGTAGCGTGCATTAGTATTCAGCCCCCCCTGAGTCAATACTTTGTAGAACCACCTTTCGCTGCAATTACAGCTGCAAGTCTTTTGAGGTATGTCTCTACCAGCTTTGCACTTCTAGAGAGTGACATTTTTGCCCATTCTTCTTTTGCCCAAAATAGCTCAAGCTCAGTCAGACTGGATGGAGAGCATCTGTGAACAGCAATTTTCAAGTCTCGCCACAGATTCTCAATTGGATTTAGGTCTGGACTTTGACTGGGCCATTCCAACACATGAATATGCTTTGATCTAAACCATTCCATTGTAGCTTTGGCTGTATGTTAAGGGTCGTTGTCCTGCTAGAAGGTGAACCTCTGCCTCAGTCTCAAGTCTTTTGCAGACTCTAACAGGTTTTCATCTCAGATTGCCCTGTATTTGGCTCTGTCTATCTTCCCATCAACTCTGATCAGCTTCCCTGTCCCTGCTGAAGAAAAGCATCCCCACAACATGATGCTGCCACCACGTTTCACGGTGGGGATGGTGTGTTCAGGGTGATGTGCAGTGTTAGGTTTCCGCCACACATAGCGTTTTGCATTTAGGCCAAAAAGTTAAATTTTGGTCTCATCTGACCAGAGCACCTTCTTCCACATGTTTGCTGTGTCCCCCACATGGCTTGTCGCAAACTGCAAACAGGACTTCTTATGGCTTTCTTCTTGCCACTCTTCCATTAAGGCCAGATTTGTGGAGTGCATGACTAATAGTTGTCCTGTGGACAGATTTTCCCACCTCAGCTGTGGATCTCTGCAGCTCCTCCAGAGTTACCATGGGCCTCTTGGCTGCTTCTCTGATTAATGCTCTCCTTGCCCGGCCTGTCAGTTTAGGTGGACGGCCATGTCTTGGTAGGTTTGCAGTTGTGCCATACTCTTTCCATTTTCGGATGATGGATTGTACAGTTCTGTGTGAGATGTTCAAGGCTTGGGATATTGATTTATAACCTAACCCTGCTTTATCTTCTCCACAACTTTATCCCTGACCTGTCTGGTGTGTTCTTTGGTCTTTGCGATGTTGTTTGTTCACTAATGTTCTCTAACAAACCTCTGAGAGCTTCACAGAACAGCTGTATTTTTACTGAGATTAAATTACACACAGGTGGTAATTAGGTGACTTTTCAAGGCAGTTGGTTACTCTGGATGTTAGTTATGGGTATCAGAGTAAAGGGGGCACTCCACACTTTTCAGATATTTATTTGTAAAAAAAAAAAAAAAAAAAAAAAATTGCACACTATTTCTCATTTTTCTTTCACTTCACAATTATGTGCCACTTTGTGTTGGTCTATCACATAAAATCCCAATAAAATACATTTTTGTTTGTGGTTGTAACGTGTCAAAATGTGGAAAAGTTCAGTGGGTATGAATACTTTTGCAAGGCACTGTAATTCATTTAAATAAATTTAGAATATAAATGAGAACAGACTAAATAAAAAAAAGTGAGTAACAACTGAAATTGCAATAGTTTAGCAGTTAAGAAAATACATTTGTTTTTCTAGGCCACTACAAAGTATGTATAGCAAATAAAGATAGAGTAGCCAATGGCAAACATGTTTGGTAATCAGGGGAACCAGCTTTATCACTGGCTTGTTATCAGAAGTGGAATCCTGGGCCGTTGCCAAGTAAAAGTATCTGCTGAACTTGAAAAATAATTGGAGGTGATAGTTAGGTTTGTTAGCACTGCCACAATGCTGTGATTCATAATACAGGTGCTAGTCAACATATATATTCTCTCTAGGCTTTCAAAGCTTTTGTTTTCAAACTTTGAAGGAAAATCTAATGAGAAATAGAATCTGATTCTTAATCTGAACCCAAATCTTAATTAAGGATGTCTAAAAAATATCTGGAAAAAGCTATCTGTGAGCATTCTCAGTGGAGCCAATCACAGTGGCTGTAGATGTCATGTGATTAGTCTCGCTGGAGCCAAAGGAAAATTACTATATGATAATGGTGACTGGCAGATGGCACCACAACAATGCTTTCACTAGCAACTATTCTGAGCTATTCTGATGTCCAACACCACGTTCTAACCAGACGTGACGCGTCAAGTTATTTGTCCAGACCTGACACAACAAAATCAATCACAAATTCCAGCCAATCAGGACAGCCTGTGGGTGGGCTCTCTGTCTCTCTCTTTCTCTCTCTATCTCTGCAAGTGCAATGCTCACAATGTCTCGCACATGTAACGAAATGGATAAGTACATATATAAGTTATGGCCGTCCAAACGATTAATCACATCTAACAAAAGTTTATAAACATGTGATTAAATATTTCGTTCGTCACGGCTGGTTAGGACAAAAACATGAAAAAGTAATCTTTTTATCACATGACGCACCATTTACAATAAATGAATACATTCGGCACTAGCAAAAAAAAAAAAAAAAAGTACTGTAATATAAGAAATTTTGGTAGCACTTTATTTTACAGAACGTGTACTTTCCTGGTACATATGTAGTTTTACATACAAGTAAAAGAGTGGAAACACAAGGTACTTACCTGACATGTATGTACATGGAAACTAATAAGAAACACTGCTGTACTTTCCAATGGTACATACATGGTAATTAATTTGTACCTATAGACAAGTGTTGGGTAATAACAGGCACTTACTTACAATGTCCGTATATGGTAACTAACAGACACATTACTGTACTTACTAATGGTTACTGTACTGTACTGTACTTACATGGTAACTATGTAGTACTTACAGACAATTGTGGGTAATAACAGGCACTTAATACTCCAGTGTAGCTGGTTGCTGCCGCGCTGTTTGAATTAGAGATCCGTCAAGTTGATTCCAAATTGCTTGTTTTTTCTCTTAAAATCAAATTTATAACCTATCATTCTCTCTTTTACGGCGGGGGAACACATCCCCGACATTATGAGTGCAGAAAGGACACGTTTGAGCTGCATGCGGTGCAGTTGGAGCTGGAGGCCGTGGAACGACAGATTCGGACCCTTCTGGAGAAGCAGGCCAAGCTACGGGAGCGGCGAACAGCGCTGGAAACATCCTGTGCTGACGCTCACCAATTCTCGGTAAGTTTGCAGCGTGATATTAACACTCCTGCTTCCTCTATGCCGTGTGTTTCTCTGCACAGGGCCCGAGCACCCAGAACATGTTCATCCCAGCCCTCGTTCACTCCGGCGCCGTCACACCAGGGACTTTGGGTTCTTCAGCAGCGGAAGGCACGAGCCAGGCCTCGGACCAGTACCTCTCCCCCTCCGCCGCCCCCAGTCTTCGAGGTCTCGACGAGGAACCGATTCTCCCCTCTTTGCGAGGCAGAACGCGACGCCGTGGTCATCGAAGACTCCATCGTCCGCTGCGTCCACGCTACCACAACCAAAAGTAAGGTGCGCAGTCACTGTTTTCCTGGTGCTCGTGTTCTCGATGTCGCTACAGGTTCCCGCGATCCTGAATGGCGCTGAGAGCATTGAAGCTGTTGTTCTGCATACGGGGGTGAATGACACCAGGCTGTGGCAGACGGAGGTGCTGAAGCAGGACTTCAGGAGCCTGATCGAGACGGTACGAGCCACATCACCCGTGACGAGGATCATCGTGTCCGGACCGCTTCCAACGTACTGACGTGGACATGAAAGGTTCGGTAGATTATTTGCTTTAAATGAATGGTTAATGTCTTGGTGTAATGAACAGAAGCTGCTCTTTATAAATAATTGGAATCTTTTCTGGGAGCGACCTAGGCTCTTCCGTGCTGATGGTCTGCACCCCAGCAGAATCTGAGCTGATCTTCTGTTGGAGAACATCTCCAAGACGCTTTGCACCGTATGACTAGTAAGTCAAACCTCAAATCACAGTCTGTGTTCTGCCCTCTTAATGGATAGAAATGTGAGTCTAGTACAGTCCATAGAAACTGTGTCTATTCCCCAAATAGTGAGGTTTAACAATAACAATAAAAATAAAGGATCTTGAAAAAATCTGATTGTGATCAAACCAGAAATTCGCAAAATTACTGAACAAAAACAATTTCTAAAGCTAGGGCTACACATTAGATCGCTGACACCTAAGGCGGTTATTATAAATGAAATGATCACAGATAATAGTCTTGATGTAATTTGCCTTACTGAAACATGGCTTAAACCAAATGATTATTTCGGTCTTAATGAGTCTTGTCCACCTGGATACTGTTATAAAAATAAATGCCGTCCGGTTGGCCGTGGCGGTGGTGTTGCAACAATCTATAGAGATATTCTTAATGTTACTCAGAAAACAAACTACAGGTTTAATTCATTTGAAATACACTCTCAGATATAAGTAAAAAGTCTCTACTATCTCTTGCTTTGGCTACCGTTTATAGACCTCCAGGGCCTTATGTTGATTTCCTAAAAGAGTTTGCAGACTTTCTCTTAGACCTATTGGTCAACGTTGATAAAGCGCTGATTGTTGGATATTTTAACATTCATGTAGACAATACAAATGATGCGTTAGGGGCTGCGTTTACAGATCTACTAAACTCGTTTGGGGTCAAACAAAACGTCACTGGACCCACTCACCGTCTTAATCATACACTAGATTTAATTATATCACATGGAATCAATCCTACCGATATAGAAATTCTTCCGCAAAGTGATGATGTCACTGATCACTACCTTGTAACATGCGTACTGCATACTGCTGATATTTGTCAAATTGCGCCGCGATATCGACTAGGTAGAACAATTCTCCCGACAACTATAGATAAATTGGTAACACTTTAGTATAGTGAACATGTATTCACTATTAACTACGACTTTTCCCTCAATAAACTCCTAATTTACTGCTTATTAATAGTTAGTAAGGTAGTTGTTAGGTTTAGGTATTGGGTAGGATTAAGAATGTAGAATAAGGTCATGTAGAATAAGGCATTAATATGTGCTTAATAAGTACTAATAAACTGCTAATATTCTTTTAATACGCATGCTAATAAGCAACTAGTTAAAAAACCCTAAAATAAAGTGTTACCGATAAATTCACAAATAAACTGCCTGATCTGTCTCAGCTGCTCATTGTACCTAAACACACAAATGATCTAGAGAAAATGATTAGCAGTATGTGCAGCATTTTCACTAGTACATTAGATACTGTTGCACCGATGAGATTAAAAAAGGTTAGAGAGAAAAGTACTGTACCATGGTACAACAGTATTACTCACGCTATCAAAAGAGAAACTCGTAATCTAGAACATAAATGGAGACAAATTCGTTTAGAAGTCTTCAGAATCGCGTGGAAAGACAGCTCGTCCCGTTATAGAAAGACTCTATAAAAGCAGCCAGGGCCGAGCATCTCCGCAAACTCATAGAAAATAACCAAAACAATCCAAGGTTCTTGTTTAGTACAGTGGCTACATTAACAAATAAACAGACATCACCAGAACAAAACATTTCTTTACAGTTTAGTAGCGATGACTTTATGAATTTATTTACTGAAAAAAACGAAAGCATCAGAAATACAATTGTAAATGTACAACCTTTGACAGAGTTTTATGATTTAGCCTCAATTATCACCCCTCGAGAACAGTTTCAGTGCTTTACAACTATAGTACAGGAAGAGCTAAATAAACTTATCACTGCATCTAAACCTACAACATGTTTATTAGATCCAATACCCACTAAACTACTGAAAGAATTGTTACCTGTAGCAGAAGAGCCTCTTCTCAATAATATTAACTCGTCTTTATCTCTAGGTCATGTCCCAAGACCGTTCAAGCTAACAGTTATTAAGCCTCTCATTAAGAAACCACAATTAGATCCAAAAAAATCTTCCATTTATGTCTAAAATACTAGAAAAAGTTGTATCTGCTCAGTTGTGCTCCTTCTTGCAAAAAAAACGCTATCTATGAAAAATTTCAGTCAGGATTCAGGTCATAGCACAGAAACTGCGCTCGTTAAAATTACAAATGACATACTTCTAGATTCTGACCAAGGCTGTATCTCAATACTAGTGTTACTTGATCTCAGTACTGCGTTCGACACTATAGATCATAAAATACTCCTAGACTACAAAATTACACTGGTATTCAGGGACAGGCATTACGGTGGTTTAGGTCATATCTATCAGACCGTCACAATTTTGTTTATTTAAACAGGGAAAAATGTAAGATAACGATAGTAAATTATGGAGTGCCGCAAGGATATGTGTTAGGCCCTCTGCTATTTTCAATATACATGCTGCCACTTGGTAATATTATAAGAAGACATTAAAAATTAGTTTCCACTGCTATGCCGATGATACTCAGTTATATATTTCAACACAACCAGATGAAATCTCTAAATTATCCAATCTGACAGAGTGTGTTAAAGAAGTAAAACATTGGATGACTAGTAATTTTCTTCTACTAAATTCAGATAAGACTGAAGTCTTACTTATTTGGCCAAAAACCTGTACACAGAATCTCTCAGACTACAATCTGCATTTAGAAGGATGTACTGTTACTCCATCCTCGACAAAAACAGCCTTCTTCCACCTCAGAAGCATTACTAAGATACGGAATATGTTATCTGTTTCTGATGCAGAAAAGTTAGTTCATGCTTTCATGACGTCTAGACTAGATTACTGTAATGCATTACTAGCTAGTTGTCCTGCTTCCTCAATAAACAAGATACAATTAGTACAAAATGCAGCTGCTAGAGTTCTTACCAGGTCAAGAAAATATGATCATATAACACCAATTTTATTTTATTTTATCATCTCTACACTGGTTACCTATTAAGTTCCGTATTGATTATAAAGTACTGCTAATGACCTTTAAGGCTCTAAATGGTTTAGCTCCAGTGTACTTAATCGATCTTCTATCGCCCTACAATCCTTCACGCTCTTTAAGATCACAAAACTCTGGACTTCTGGTTGTACCTAGGATAGCTAAGTCCTCTAAAGGAGGGAGAACATTTTCACATTTGGCTCCTAAACTCTGGAATAGCCTTGATAATGTTCGGGGCTCAGACTCAATCTCCCAGTTTAAATCTAGATTAAAGACACATCTCTTTAGCCAAGCATTCACATAATGCATCTCATATCAGATCAATTGCACATGACTATCTTTGCTTAATGTTATGAACAGCAGCTACGCTAATTATTCTCCATTTGCTTTTCCATTTTACCTAGAGAGACTAGAGAGTACATCAGCTTCATTCAGTTTGGATCCAGCCTTTTAAGAAGACTTATTAATATATCAATAATCCTAATTATTGTTAATATGTAATTCATTTTTCCAGGAGCTCATTGCTTCTACCTTCAATTAAATTGCTAACAGTGATTGTAAATAAATTGTCTAAATTATTACATTATTATTCTCTAAATTGTAATGTTGACATGCAGTCTCTGTAAAGCTGCTTTGAAACGATATGTATTGTGAAAAGCGCTATACAAATAAATGTGAATTGAATTGAATTAATGTGTGATAACTAGTAAGACACATTACTGTACTTCGTAGTGATATATACATGGTGACTATGTTGTACTCACAGACAAGTGTGGACACATAACGGACACTTACTTAACTACTGTGAAACAAATGTGTAATACATTGCAGTAACTACACAGCACTTCATAGTGTTAATACTTATCAAGTAGTCCTTTTAAGCAAGGCTTTTGACACATGATAACTGAGTATACCAAGTACAGTTGTAGTGTTACTGATCTGTCAACATACACATAATTATTAGGGTATGTATGTTTGTCATCAAAATACCCCTATTGGACCAATCGGTTAAGTGAATCATTGTCCAGTAAAGATTAGGCAAGTTGAACCGCAATAGTATATCATCCAGTACTCAAGAAGTATCTTGTACCATGTTTATACCCCCCCTCCCTCCCAACCTAAGTAATGTGTAACTTACGCATTAACTAACTGGTATATTTACTAGTACGTTCATAGTAAGTACATGGAAATAGGACTGTAAAATAAAGTGCTCCTTTGTACATAAACATTACATAGGAATTACCAGCTCTTAGGTGAACATGATTTCACCAAGTACTACATGTTCCTGGATCAACATCTTTGTCTAATCATATTTGAGGGACAAGTTTACCATTTATGTCAAGTTTAGGCTTACAACCTGGGTTAGGTGCTTCCACAACAACAACTATTATTTCCCTATGATTTTAGGGATAAGTTATGGGTAGGGTTAGGTAAGGGATTGTGAAAAGGTTAGGACTAAATTTTCGCATAGGAATGTTGTTCCAGGATCAACAAAATATGTTGATCCAGGAACATGTCTTACTTGGCAAAATCACAGTGACCCAGCTCTTACCAGATGTAACTTACACATTAACTAACTGGTATATTCACTAGTACATTCATAGTAAGTACATGGAAATAGGACTGTAAAATAAAGTGCATCCTTGTACATAAACATTACATAGGAATTACCAGCTCTTACCAGGTGTAACTTACATATTAACTAACTGGTATATTTACTAGTAAGTTCATAGTGAGTACATGGAGATTGGACTGTAAAATAAAGTGCACCTTGTACATAAACATTTCGTAGGAATTACCAGCTCTTTAACCTTTGTAATAACAAGCTTAAGCATGTTAACTAGTAAGGACTGTAAAATAAGATGCACTGTTGTGCAGAGCAATTTAGCATTAACAGTTCATAAAACACTACATAAAGTACATACATGGTGCAGCAAAACAATTACTTTATTTCTTGAGAATTTTGTTTTTTTAAATGGCATCAGTGAGAAGAAAACACTATTTGGTAAGCCTCTGTTTTGTACTGTTGTTAACATGCACACACTGTAAGTAAGTGTTCGTTATTTGTGTCAATACAACATAGTTATATGTATATACCACTAGTAAGTACAGTAATGTGTCTTACTAGTTACCACACATAAGTGCCTGTTATTACCCACACCTGTCCATAAGTGCAACATAGTTACCATGTATGTACCATTCGAAAGTACAGCAGCGTTTCTTATTAGTTTCCATGTACATACATGTCAGGAAGGTACATTGTGTTACCATTCTTTTACCTGTATGTACAATATAATTACTATATATGTACCAGGAAAGTACACGTACTGTAAAATAAAGTACTACCGACATTTTAAATGACCATCAACAGAGAAAGATACTTTTTGAAACCAGATAGTGTAGTTTCAGTATCTACCAGCAGGTTTAGCCTATGCTTGAGCCTATCTTAATCTTAATCTTTATTCTAATTTTAATTAATTCTTGATCTTAATATTGATCTTAATCGCAAAACATAAGGGTGAGTCAGTTCACTTGGTGGCCATCTTGGCTACATCTGCATTAAGCTATTTCCAGTCAGCTAGTTCAAGTGTAGCTTCTATTTATTTGAATGGGGAAGGACCAAAGTCTCCAAAACTGTTTGTCAAAATCAAATTTTAAAAGCATATTTGAATAACATCTGACAGGAGTATCATAAAAGGTACTACTTTAGCTGAAATCATGCTAAAAAGGCTGCTGCAGCTAACACACGTATCTCTAAAAGATGACTGGCTGTTTTTGCTGAACGGCTGCAATACTGACTTCTCCCATTACTTTTTCTTTGAGCTGTATGTCTCCTTTATATACCTTCTTGGAAACTAGATGAGGGTATCTAGTCTTGTGTCAGTTAACGCTCGGCTGTTCATTCTTCAGTAATGGTAGTGCCGTCAGTAAGGACGCATTGGTGAAACAAGCCTGTTTATTTCTTTTGAGAGCTTAACAACAGCAGTCTTAAGTGCCGGTTTGTATTCAAGATACGAGGGCCACAGGGAGAATTAAAGTGCTGTGTAATTATGTGAAAAAGCAGAAATGGGAAAAAAAAGGAGCAAGGCGCACATGACTGAAATCATTATTATTAATATGTGAGCAGTTTCAAACGATGGGAATTAAAAGCCTCTTCTAAGTGCCATTTGTGTAAAATTAAGAATACATCCAAGTAATGGCTTATTAAAAATAAAGAAGCAAGGGAAATAATTGTACAATGGTACAAATGGGAAGGAATGTGATGAATGGTAAGTTACAATAAGTAGAGTGAAAATGGGAGCAGTTTGCTAGGTGAGAATTATTTCACTTGATCTGCAGTTGCCTTCGTTAGTGGAGATGGACATTTCAGTTATTGCAAAGGAGGAGAAGGAGTGATGGTGGACTTGGGCAATGAAAGGAGATGTGTAGAGATTTTCTGTCAACCCATGATGAAGCTCATGGTCGGTAATGAGGCTTTAGCAGGTGTGGTCTTCATCACTGGAGAGGACCTGGAGAAATGGCCATTTGAGTCATTTGGGGGTGGACTACAGCTCCAGGAAATCACTGATTGATGGATTGTTGGTGTCTCGCACAGCTGGATCTCCAATTTAAAGACATCAGGTATAGGTATTCTACAGCATAGGCTCTCCACTTTGCTTAAGAACAGTGTTCACGCTAGACAATAAGCGATGACTTGCCAATCAGATGAATTTGCGCCAAAAAATAATTTGATTTGGAATAAGAATAAGTCCCAAATAAGTGCCGCTTTCTAAATAAAAGAGCCAATTGCTGATTGATAAAGTCATTGCATTACTGCAGCTGTCATTAGAAGCCCCGGTTCCTATAGAAACACTGAGATACGCTTAGGACTGCACATGTACATTAGCTTGGTCCAGCCTGAAAAATTCAGTTTATTGTCATGATTCAAGCATATAGAAACAAAATTTATGAGACAGTTTTTGTGTATATATATATCTACTAGAGGTTAGATCTACTACATCTACTAAAACTGTCAAGCGGTTGCTTAGGCAGTGTTGAATAAATGTGTGAGTGATGAATGGTAAATCCACATGGCTGGGGATTGGCACATAACATAATTAATATTCATGATCCAATACGTGTGGCACAGCAAACGTCCTGACAGAAACTAAACATCCTGTGTGTGGAGAGAAGATGTAAACAACAGAACCCGAAGAGACGAAAAGTCACTGTCAGAAACATAGTTTTTAAAAAAAAATTCATATTCATTACAACATTGTGAGTATTAATTTTCAAATACATTTTCAATGTATTTTTAAATAAATTTAATGAGTTTAAATAAATTAAATCAACCCATCAACCCCAGCATGCTTCAAGAAAGGGAAATAAATATATATATTGATGACAAGAAAAGTAAATATTAAATTAAAATAGATATTTTTATCAAATTTCTCTGCCCCTTAGTCATGTCTACATACGATCCTCATGTCTTTGCTGTTTCTTTCACTGAACAACAGACTTTGCCATTGTGAATGCAGTCATGATCCAATTTTAATCAAGTTGCAAACAAACAATATGGGCAAACATCTCCAGAATTTCTCCAATGTACACTATTATTCATGCAGCAAGCCTTGTGTACAGATAAACATTGCCAGTGTCCACAGTATTTCCGCATTCCTCCTTGGGTCTATTAATGTCAGTTGCAGTTTATCCTGGTGAATGATAAGGAGAGTAAAATTTTGATTCACTTCCCTCTCTGGTTGAGAGGACCAACCTTGTAAGTACAACAGTCATTGCTCAACGGAGATGAATTCCATAAGAGGCTGTCCATCAAAAGCTCCTCTCGCCTGAGGTATTTTACTCATCAATTTTTAAGTGTCTGCGGTATAGATTGGAGGTCATACCCAAATCGTTTGCTGAGAATTTTAACCTTGGTTAGAAATAATTTGCCTTCATCTATTGTATAAATTACATCAGATGTAGAATACTATACAACTAGGAAATTGAACACAAAGAGTACATTTATAGGATCTCAAAGTAGTTTTTAAGGAGCCATTTACACAACACTGTTTTCAACTGAAAACGGAAAACTTTTTTAAGTTTTGACCATTCATTTATATGACAACTGGTAAACATCTTCGTACTTCCATTGGTCCGTGGCCATTACGTAAGGTAGGTATGCGCTGAGGCTCTGCCTTCTTTCACTCAGAAAATCTTTTCCAGTTCATTTCTCCTCTCGAGTCCGTAGAAGTCTGCAATATCTGCGAGTGAAAACATGAACACTGAAGAGCTGCTTTATAGTAGAAAACGAAGTTGTACTTCTAATTAAATGAGAGACTGACATTTTTTTTATGTTAAATATGGTAAAGCTGCTTGATTTTAAGCAATCTATTTTATAATGTGTTATAATATAAATGAGACGTAACTTTACTGGAGTGCCGAATTACAGAGCTCATGCAAACAAACATATACACTTTGCCATGTTCAGATGTTTTTTCTTATGCTTTATTAAAAAAATCCTTGCTAGTTTCTCATTTTATTTTGTTACTGAGAGGAAAGCGCACAACATTTTTACATATTCATCTAACCGTCGCTCTCAGCAGTGTGGGTGGCGTCAGATGTTTGATTACAGTATATTGCTGCTCACGTATTTCGAACTACGTTTTACCTTTAAACAAAGAACAAAAAGGAACTTCGCTTGAAGTATATCGGGGTCTTTACTGTTATCTATAAGCTAGTGTGCTCCAAAATAACAACATAATTCATATTTAGAAGATATAAGTGTTCAAATCTTACATTCTCTCACTTCCGCCTTTCGCCATGAATCAATGATTTTGATGACATCACTCTGCACTTCAGCTTCTCATCAGATTTTCTGTCCAATCAAATGCTCTCTAGAATCTAAAGCGTCCTACCTACTACATTATAAATAGACGCTGAAGCTGTGGCTGAAACTGATCACTTGTTCACTCATGTACTATTTTCTACATGGTGAATGGCACATAGTGCACTATATAGGAAATAGGGAATGATTCAGACAGTGTAAATATGCTTTCCACTGGGATGAATGAAGTCTGGTTTAACGTTAGTGTCATGTGAACCACTGCAGCGTGCACACAGTCTGCTCCAGTCCATAGACATGATAGAGCGGATCATATGTGCAATTCGGCGCAGACCATAAAACGTATCAGACCCATTTGAATTCTGAACAGAATGCTATATTTTAAAGTGATATGGAGGAGATTAGGAGGAGAAACGGTTAGAGATTAGGAGGAAACTGTGGCTTTACCAAGCTTAGTGGCTCTGGCTGAGCTGTGATATAAACTAAACGCTATTTTAATAAAGGGGAGGAGCTGTTTGATTTGTCCCACCCTTTCTTTCTGTTTCAGTGAAAATTACATCAACAAACTGAATAATGCTGTGGGTTTCAAGGCACTTCAGTGGGACTTTAAGGATGTGGGTACAACATAGGTGAAAATGAACACAGCAAGCAGTGAATCAGTAGCAATTAACCAAAAAAAAAAAAAAAAAAAAAAAACCCCAAAATAAAACAAAAAACAAACTGGCTTTGAAACAACTTTCACTAAAATTACTAGTAAATTTTACAAAGTGCAAGTAACAATGAATTAAACATGATTTTGAAGTAGAAAGACTGAAATAATATTTTCTTGTAAAATGTAAAATGTATTTTTGTTTACAGCTTCGAAAAATCTCTTTTTTTACATTGTAGTAAACCAACTTTATACATCCAGGCCAGCAGGTATCACTATAAAGTCCAAAACCCACCAAGATCCAATGTGAACAAAAACGTACTAGGTACACACTTAAATGTCTTTATCTTGACCACAACATATTTCTGAAAGTTGGTGTGATCATTTCAGAGCATAAATTATGGAAGCATATTTGTTTTTCGAAAACTCACAAAAGGTACTGCATAACAGAAATGACCCAGCTCTCATGTTAATGACAAAGTAGTTAAGTTAGTATCTTCGCTATTTGTAGTACTCTTTTAAAAAGTGTGTTCCTTGTTATTTTTATCTTGGAGTTCAATGGAAGCATGATTCCAGAGTGCATTACAAATCTCTCTTTATACTGTGGCGTAAGGCAAATGAAGAGCTGGAGTCTAATTTTTTTCATTTGAACTGGTTCTCTGAATATTGCCATCAGCTATTTTCTTTCTTAGCAAGTGCTCCATTTATCATGCGGAACCGTAATGCAAGTCAGATTATGCGACTATGGTTGCAAAGCCTTTGAAAGTGCAGTGATGGGACAGCAATGTGACAAAGCAGAACATGGCACAAACACCTACAGCGCTAAAATTAAATCACTGCTCAGCGCTAGCGCTACCAAAACAAGACATAATGCTACAGGAAAACTCTATTATGCCAAATCTTGCTCAAGGATACTTGGTAAATACTGTAAGAAGTTGAGTCTAAACTGAACAGATCCTTACCCGTAGGAAACAACAATCACAAATGAGGACTTTTTAATATCTTGATTGTTTCTTCTACATAGCAATAAGATTAAAATGAGTCTCTTGGTTCTCAGATCTTTCTACTGAGTGAAAACACCCAGTGATCCCAAACATCTTCTCTAGAGTTGCTGAAGGAATCTCAGCAATGTCAGTGCTCAAATTTGCCAAGATAACCAAGTCTACAATCAAAAGCCATTTCAATATGAGCTCAAACGTTTCTCATCAAATTCTTGTAGGACCAAATTATCTGAGCTACGATATCCACATTGTTTTAGCTCTTACTGTATTTCAGCAAATGTCCCTCTTATGTTTTTATTTCTTTTAAAGATTTGTAGCAAAAATACCTGAGACCAAGTTGATATGTTAATGAGACATGAATGAAAGAGTTATGCTTCAATTAATAACTATACTTTTTTGTTTATTAACAATTGTAAAATATCTCAGACAAAGTATATACTTAAAATAAACAGCTGGAAACTCTATTTCCTCTGGGTAACACAAACATGAGTTTGACTGGCAGCAATAAACTGTTTTATTAAGTGTTGATCAGTTTATAAATCAAAACCTTTAGTTAGCTGACATTAACTGTCACTAAAAGACAGAACATCAATTTATTGCCAATTACCAACTGGAAGACTCACTGTAATAGCATTGAATGACAATCTTGCTGTCGATCAGCAGACACATTAATATGCGTGTGTGAGAGGGAAATGAAGGGGGAGATTGTACCTGGGAAGTTGATCATTATATCACTCAGTAGCACTAATAGGATTAATTTAATCTAACACTCAAGTTGCCTTCGGCCCAGACAACAGTTCATTACTCAAGCAGTCTCCTAGCAACCTTTGATTGGCCATTTAAAATGGACCCAAATGAATCAGGAAGTAGAGGTAGAGAATGTGTCATCTCAAAATCATTTCCTTAATCAGTATTTATGTCTGTTTTCCAGTAAAAACACCCAAACATCCTTAAAACAAGATATTTACTTGAGAAGGGAAATTGCATAAGATATTTATGCTTTTAGAGAATACATATTAATTTAGTTTTTCTTTCCCTTTAGGTAAATTGTGTTAATCATTTATCTAACAAAAAGAGGTTTATGCTTTAAACAAACTATACTAACTAAACTATATTCTGTGAAAACAAGTCTTACGATTAAACATACAAATTACTGGTTAGCTGATCTGATGGTTTGGTTTGCTTAGTTTACACCAGCTTAAACAAACGTAACCCTGCAAATTAATGCCTGTAACTATAAAAACAATGAGTAAAGTACATATCAAAGATGGTTATATCCATAACACATCGAAGTTGACATGGTGAGTCCAAATAAAAAGCTGTATTATACCTTTAAGTGGTACAGTCCCACATATGGGATTTAGAATGTTCAGTGACGTCACATAACTGCCAAATTCAAACAGTGTTTTCGCACATTTTAAATACACATAAGTACTAGAAAAACAGTATATTTGTAGTTTGTAAAATACACACTTTCTATGGAAGCAGCATTAACAATCCATTTAAATATAATTTGCAGATGTGTTTTATTCATATCAAACACACATTTTGTAACTGTAAAGTTCACCCTATTCTTCTCGTAGTTCACCGGCCACTTACTTGCATGTATTTTGGGAGAACTGGATGAATTCACGTGCTGTAAATCCGACTGACAGGACTCTCTGAACTGAGGCTCAAACAAACATGGCGGCGCCCATCTCACATTATAGATAAAGATCAAGATCATTTATAAAGGGTTTTAAATGACAAAACACACTTACTTGCATGCATTTGAGAATCGGAATATCAGATAGTTGATGACATGGTAAGCAAATTTGTGAATATTTTGAATAAAAAAAGAAAAACTAAATAAAAACGATACATATGTCTTATAGTGTTATTGTGGCTGCGGTGTGTCGACAATCATGACGCGTCACCATGGAAACAATAAAGGGAAAAATAACGGTCGCATTAAAAAAAAAACTCACTCTGGTGGGTCAGTTAGAATATTTCAAACTCACAAAAGGGTTGAAAGGGTTAAAATTATTATCTCGAATTTGAACCCGAAAACATAACAATATATGGTAAATCAATTTTAACGAAATAAGATGTATTATTTTATTAAGTTGTTACACATCACTTGAGTTTTGCAAACTTGCCTCCAGTGGATTATGTTACAGAATACTTGACCGCCAATCATAAACCCAGTAGTTTGTTTATTTCACCTTTGTCAAGGCCAGCGTCCCATAGAGGATTATGTTCTGGACTTCTGTGGACTTTGTTATCTAGTGGGTTTTAATGACAGAGCTCTCAGGGACATGCTGGTTTGGATAAACCAATCTCCTCTAGGATGCCTAGAGGGTCAATCAGCTGGAGTCTAGTGGAATACATTGACCATGTCCTGCTGCTGAGCGGCTCACACTTTACTGTGGGAATTGCGGACGAGGGGCTCCACAATACCACAGTCCCCTCCACACCAGAGCCTCGTCACATCATGGCTGCCACACCAGAGAGTTTCCACGTCCCGACCGTCATGTCTGGAGTTATCCACACCACAACTGCCATACCAAGGCCTGTTCACGTCATGTCTGCCAGGTTAGTACCTGTTCACATCATGCCGGCCAAGCAAGAGACTGTTCATGTCATGCCAGCCATGCCAGAGTTTCTTCACGTCATACCTGCCAAGCCTGAGCCTGTTTACATCATGCCTGTCAAGCCTTAGACTGTATATGTCATGCCTGCAAAGCCAGCGACTGTTCACATCATGGCTGCCAAGCCTGAGATTGAGTTTCTTCACATCATGCCTGCCAAGCCTGAGTCTTTTCATGTCAGGTCTGCAAAACCTGAGCTTCTTCACATCATCGCCACCACGTCAGAGCCTCCAGCCAAGATGGCTGCCATGCTAGAGGCTTCAGAGTGTGCAGCACTGACCATTATGTGTGTTTGGGCCACGTATGCATCCTCTCCAGCCCCTGACCAGTGTCCAGAGAGGGCTCCAGTCTGTGGATTAATCTGTGTATTTAAGCCCTCATGTTTGCCACGTGTCTTTGTCAAGTATTGTCCGTGTACCACTGTTGGCGAGTCCATATTTAAAATCAAGTCATGCCAAGTCTTTGTTATGTTTTGTTCATGGTTTGGAGTAAATAAACTGCACTTGGGTCCTGCCTCCAGTGGGCTAGTAAATTTTTATACAGTGCAAAATATTTTGTACTAGCAGATGCATTAATCAGGGTTTGGGCTAAAAAAACAAACAAAAAACACCTCAAAATATGTGACAAAAGCCACAGGTATTTAAAGGAATCATTAAGGGTACATTTACACAATAATGAGGTACTAAAAAAGTTTTTCCTTTGTGTTTTTCGCATAGAGATGACAATGTTGTTCAAACCATCCCCAAACAATACGCGCCTATAGACTGAACACATAGTAAGCATGCGCATGACATCACCGTTTCCACAAATTTGTGTTATTGTTTTCAAAAACATGCACTTTGAAACATGTTTTCAGGCCCCCAAAAATGATGTTGTTGTGTAAATAAACAGCTAAAATGCATTGTGTAAACGCCCCTTAAAACTGTTGGTCTGTCTGTTGGCCTCTGTTATTTTTATCAGTATTATATGTAATTTTATATATTTCATAACATTCTATTCTAGGTCTATAGTTATGGATTTAGTGCCTCAGAAGACACCATGGGGAGTTGTAGCTGTCAGAACTCTTCTATTATTTCAGAAGTGAGGGTTGTTGAATCAGTCATATGAAGTGGTTTTTGATTAAAAATAATAATAAAATCAGTCCTAAAAACAACATAGAGAAAACATCCAGATTTTGATTAGATCAAAGTCTGCAGGGACATTGGCTGTATAATCTAACATTAGACTGGGCAGATATTTAAAACTGTAGAATGTTTATTGTGTTAAGAAATTTTGTGCTTTATTTACGGATACTAAATACTTATTTCTTTCTTAATTTAGTTACTTAAATGCATTTTAATGCCCCCTACTTAAAACTGGATACAGCTAACCAATAGGATATTCTGCTAAGTCCTTATAGTCTCGTCCTTGACTGGCATCATTAAAATGTTTTTAAGCTCATGTGAAATGTGCTGGGAAACGGTGAGAACGCAACTCAGTGCTCTTTGAATTCAAGCGCTGTAACTGGGATCAGTAACTGAATGCTAATTAGTCTCGCTTAAGGCCTCTTGTTGAGTGAAAGACATTCATCAATAAATATTTAGTATAAGCTGATGTTTAGGGTTTTAAACATTGACATACATAGAAACCATCTGTAATGTACTGGTTGTGTAAAGAGCAAACAGGCAGATAAATTAATCTGTTTATCAGTAATAACAATAATAATTATATTTAATAATTATAGATAAATATTTTAGTAGTAATAGCTTATTATTATTTATAATAATTAAACAATTATTAGAAACAACAATAATAAAACAATTATAATTAACAATAACAATTATAATAAACAATGATAATAAATAAACAATTATGAAAAATAAACAATTACTACTAATTTTTTGTATCTTTAATTAAGTTGCACAAATAATAAATGGTAAAATGACCACTCTATTAAAAAAAACAACAACAATGAATTATAATTGTTTTTTATTTAAAACAAATATTAAGTATATTTTTATTATATTACAATTTTTACTATTTAATCCATACACTATCATTAAGGCTTTATTTTGTATGTCCTTTGTATGGCTGTACTGTCATTCTAAATGTGCGTCTCATGTGCTGGTGAGTTTCCTGCGTCAGTGTCAAGAAACAGCCACCTATGCTGCAAAACTAATTAGGTACGGCAACACATGACGGCCTCTGTAAGGAAGATAAGCCCCTTAATTAAGTGAACTTGGCCCAGCTACTAAATCATCTAAAAAAAGATGTTAAACAGAGCAGCTGCTTTGTCTGCAATTGTTGCAAACTTTGTTGTCTCCACTCCCTCAATTGATTTTGTGAACACTTGCTTTTTCTTGGAGGAGCTTGCATTTTTGCTTAATGAAATAATGCTACATACTTGCACTTCTCAGTTGGTAACATTTGTGATATTTACTCTTTAAAAATAAAGCAGCTTAAGTGGTTCTTTTTCAGCATAATTGGAGAATTATGCTCTTCATAACAACCATTTTTGTTGTATATGTTCATGAGCTAAATGTATCTCTGCTGAAAATATGCTTAAAATGCCCCTATTATGCTTTTTCGAATATTACCTTTCATGCAGTGTGTAATGTAGCTGTCTGTGAATGTAAATGGTCTGCAAAGTTGTAAAGTCAAAAGTGCATGATAAATAATGTTATTGTCTCCCAAAAGAAAATATTGACTCTGAACCACCCAAAGAAGTTGCCATGAATTTCAATCTCACTTCTGTGACCTGCATTCATAATGTGGTAACAAATTTCGATATTGTTCGCCTATGGTCTTCGTTGACTACCCGCAAACAACTACTTCAACCTGCCCTCAAACACTGTAGCTGGTTCATGTTGTGTACATGTTGAGAAGATGCTGTTTTTTGCAAAAGCAAATTCTCTTTGTATACAAGATTTTAAAATTACCACAGTGATACAACAGCAGTAACCTTTAACCTATCATTTTACTCAAGGCTTACTGAAAGCGGGATTTGCAAAAGGCTTATCCATTTATTTGGACCTACTTTCTCTTCTGAATTAGAACCTATCATACCTGTTAGTATGATTAATTATTAATGTACATATTTTCTACCATGTGTTTAAAATACGTAGTTCCCTTTTGATACTATACTCTGTACTGCGTCGCCTGGCGTTAGGCAAGACGCAACGGGGGGAAACTCCTGTTTTCACAGATTTGGAAACCTTTTTTAATCACGCAGTGAAACTGCATGGCCATTGGTTTGTGGAGTTAAAGTAAACAAACCTATGGTGAGCGAGCCCGCCAAAATGGGTGGGGTCATGAGCTATATAAGCAGCCGTCTCACCTTGGCAGACTGATTCATTCACCTTCAGTGACGTAGATCACATCTCTTTGTTGTTTCCGAGACTTGAAGCCAGGGCTTCCATTGACTCCGAGCTCATTCGTGTGCTCTCTAAGGCCGTCAAAGAGCTCGGCTTGGAGTATTCTGCGCCTAAGGAACCCACACGCAGCCGCTTGGATGAGTGGTTTCTGCCCGTATGTCGCCAGGCTCCTCCCCAGCGGGCAGCACCCTTTTTTCCTGAAGTTCACGAGGAGCTCACGAAATCGTGGCATGCCCCGTACTCTGCCCGCCTGCGCTCTTCTGCCTCCCAGCCTGGGCATGACTCGCCCGCCTTCAAAGACTTGGCCCTGCGCGCCACCAAGACCATGGCCCAGGCTATTGGGTGTTCGATGGCCAGCCTGGTGGTGCTGGAGTGCCACTTGTGGCTAAACTTGACAGAGATTAAGGACGCGGACAAAGCTGTCTTCCTTGAATTGCCTGTCTCCCCCACTGGTCTCTTTGGCCCTGCAGTTGATGGGTTTGCTGAATGCTTCACCGCCACGCAGAAGTAGTCCCAGGCCATGCGACACTTCTTGCCAAAGCGCTCCAACACAGCAGCCAGCTAAGTCTGCGCCATCTGCTACTTTCCCGTCATCCCATTCAGTTCCAGGCGCTCGAAAAATGTGTTTTCTGCCTGCACAGAGCCTGTTCAAATGCCCTGGCAGTGCACTGCTGTTATAGTGGACATAATAAAAAACAAACATTCTCAAAAAGAGAGCAAATTTCCTCTTCCACCCCTCATGTGCACCACAGTTTCTCAAAGCGACTTGGTGCTCGAACAAATCCAGCACCTTGCCATGCGGGCCGAGGCCTGGCAGGCCATCCCCGGAGTGTCGACTTGGGTACTAAACATAGTAAACAAGATTATGTACTCCAGTTCACTCAGCGGGCCCCGTTATTCAACAGAGTGGTCCAAACCTCGGTGGAGAGCAAGGACGTGCACGTCCTACACTGCGAGGTGAACACTATGCTGGCAAAAGGAGCCATAGAAGTGGTTTCCCCGGTGCTAAGCGAGTCAGGCTTCTACAGCCGATACTTCCTCGTTCCCAAAAAGGATGGCAGTCTCAGACCCATCCTCTACCTCAGATGTCTAAATCAGGCCCTAATAAAGCGCTCGTTCAAGATGATCACTTTGAAACAGATCTTCTCGCAAATTCGCCCAGGAGACTGGTTCTTTTCCCTGGATCTGAAGGATGCTTACTTTCACATTCAGATAGCCCCCCATCACAGACGATTCTAGAGATTTGCCTTCGAAGGGGTGGCGTATCAATACACGGTCCTTCCATTCGGGCTGTCTCTGGCTCCCCACACTTTTACGAAGTACATGGATGCAGCCCTCTCAGGCAGATGGGCGTATGCATACTCAACTACCTTGACGACTGGCTTGCCCTGGCCCAGTCAGAGGTGGAGCTAGTGGCACACACATCCCTCCTCCTCAGCCACAGTGCTTGGGGCTTAGTGTCAATTTTCCAAAGAGCTCTTTATCCCCCAGCCAACGTATCTCGTTCCTGGGTATTATTCTCGACTCGACCTGCATGAGAGCCGTAGTCTTGCCAGAGCGATCCCTGGCCATTCAGCAGCTCACGGAAACTTTCACGCCTGGATCCTCTCTGCTGCTCAGAATATTTCAGAGGATTCTAGGTCTCATGGGCATCACCAGCCCTGCAGTTGAGCCTGCTTCATATGCGCCCACTACAGTTCTGGCTGAAACCGTGGGCCCCCTCTTAAGCCTGGCAGCATGGTCGCTGCTTGCTCAAGGTGAATCAGGCATGCATTGCAACCCTGGTTCCTTGGATGAACCCCTGCTGGTTTGAACAGGGCATGGCTATAGGTACGATGTGCAAGAGGAAAGTCATTTTCACAGACGCTTCCAAGATGGGCTGGGGAGCTCTGTGCGATGGTCACCCAGCATTCTGTGCTTGGAGGAGCCAAGAAAGCGAGCTTCATATCAACCGCCTGGAAATTATGGTGGTGTATCAAGCTCTCCAATCTTTCCTCCCCCTCCTGGTGGGACACCGTGTCCTGGTCAGATCAGACAATATGACAGTGGTGTCCTTCATAAATCGCCAGGGCTGACTCTCATCCAAGCCCCTTTTTACCTTAGCAAAAACCATCCTAGAGTGGGCCCAGCACAACCTGCTCTCACTCAGAGCAGCACATGTTCAGGGCATACTGAACAAAGGGGCAGACATGTTGTCCTGGAACAACCTTCCCTTGGAGGAATGGTCGCTCCACACCCCCTGGGTTCAGAAAATTTGGGATGTCTTCGGAAGAGCAGAGGTGGACCTCTTCACCTCAGAAGACAACTTTGTTGCCCAATTTACTTTTCTGATTCCCCAGGTTATCAGATGAATCAGGGAAGGTACCCACAGGGTCCTCCTGGTGGCTCCTCTATGGAGGACCCAACCATGGTTCTCAGACCTGTCTAAGCTGTCGTCCATGGAGCAATGGCCAATCCCCCTGAGATGAGACATCCTCTCCCAAGCGGGAGGGACAATTTGGCACCCCAAACCCGAGCTGTGGGATCTCCATGTATGGCTTCTAGACGGGAGCCTTCAAACCTCCATGAAGATGTCCTGAACACTATCTCACAAGCCAGAGCTCTGTCAACGAGACGTCTCTACTCCCTAAAATGGTCAGTCTTTGCTGCCTGGTGTACAGCCCGGGGCGAAGACCCATTTACTTGTGACATATCTCTGATATTGTCTTTCCTTCAGGACTTAATGGATAAGGGCCGTACTCCCTCTACCCTTAAAGTCTATGTCGCAGCTATAGCGGCCTCCCATGCTCCCGTAGCAAGGCAGTACGGAGTGTAGTATCGAAAGGGAACATACTTGGTTACTAGTGTAATCTCAGTTCCCTTAGATACAGAATGGAGTACTGCGTAATTTGCCGCGCTATTCGTAGGACGCCTCATGCCGTCACTTCAGTCGAATTAAATCAGTCTGCCAAGGTGAGACATGCCGCTTATATAGCCTGAGACCCCGCCCATTTTGGCAGACTCAAGTGGGCTTGCTCACCATTGGCTCGTTTACTTTAACTCCACGAACCAATAGCCGTGCAGTTTCACTGCGTGATTAAAAAAGGCTTCAGAATCGGTGAAAACAGGAGTTTGCCCCCGTTGCGTCTTGCCTAACGGCAGACGACGCAGTACTCCGTTCCGTATCTAAGGGAACCGAGGTTATGCTAGTAACCGAATACGTTTTGTGTTTTATATTGTGTAGGTCTCCAGATAACCGGCTAACTCACGTTATTACTGTCTTACCGAAATATTCAGCTGTGGACCCACTGCTACCTAAAATTGTGTCCATTAATTCAGACTGTCAGTCGTTCTTACTACTTTGAGTAATGATAAAGAATGGAGCAAGATTTGTATTACAAACTGTAATGTTTTGTCAGTCATTCATGTTAGTTCTCGGCTAACGTATGTACCATTATTGATACAGTTAATGATAGAGTTCCCACAAGTTCACCCCAATAAATCAGAAATATACACATTGGTTTGTTGATGGACCCGGAAGTATATAAGGAGAGCCTAGAGAAGCAGTCAGTACCTTATCGTCTGAAGGGTGCTGCCAGGTACTGAAGGGTGCTGCCAGGACATAGGTAACCTGAAACGTTCCCTTTCGAACGGGAACTCAACACTGCGTTTGACACGCTATGGGGAACGATATACCCACGCCGCCATGCTTGAGTGGAGTGCATGCCAAAAAATGGCTAGACAAATGTCAGAACTAGCAGTTTCAATGTTTATAAACGGCAATTTTGCCTGATGTGTTATTGTTCCCAATTATTTATTTAAAAACATTGTGATTATTATTTAAAAGTGAAAACCAGTTTTCATTTCATTCACATTGTATCTGAGATCAGATTCCCCCCCTTAGTATTTCTGAGATAATGTCATTTTTGCATTTTGTTACTTTTTGGAATTGCTTCAGCTATAATATAACAATATTACTGTACAATAATACTGAATTATTATTCAATTAAATTTTAGATTTGACTATAATAGTAATATATGATGATGGATTTTGTTGTTCATCTACTGTTTGTCAACACTTGTAGAGCATGAGGTACACATTAAGTTGTTTTTTTCCTGTAGCCGCTGCTCAACATCTGCAAGCTGTAGTAATTAGCTTCATCTCATTAGAAACATGATTACATTTGCATACAAAAGATCTGGGTATACACAGGCTTTGTCAATTAGCGTAACATGATGGTATAAGTGTAACTCTAGAGGTTTTCACATACTTATAATAACTCACTGTCTGCAATAATATTACAGATCTGTCCCAGGCTTGATAATGTTCAGGGACTTTGTCGTTACTCTGGGAGTGAATCCTTAAGAAAATAAAAAATGCTTTCAGAATTAGCTGTTGGCAAAAGAGGCATCAGGTGTCCTCATTCATTTCAACATGGAAATTGATCCTTGAGTTTTTACTAAGAGCTCTCCATGCTGAAGATCTATCTGGCATTCATTTATACATTTATTTTCAGATATTTATTCTGTCTTGAATATTCATGAAACCAAACTAATTAAACTGTTTTTTGTCAAGTGTTATTCTAGTACGGTGGCACAAAATAGTGGCGTTCTGAACTAGAGTTGTCAAAAGTACCGACTTCGGTACCAGTTGGTACTGAAATTTAAAAAATGTGAGCGGATTCGTAAACACCTCTAATTGGCCATTGTGTTTACGCACTTATCGGATATGTCTGTGATTGGTTACAATGATCAACGCATGGGTGCATTTGAAAGCAAATGGAAAGTGTTTGGATTTTAAAGAGTTATGAAAGCAGGAGCGGGAGCGGGAGCGTTTGAAAGTAGGCATCTATCAGCGGACTGGTCCACGATAGACGCCTGCTTTCAAACACTCCCGTGTGTATCTGTGTAAGCGCTCTGTGAAGAGCATCTTTGATGACTATTTACAGCATTTTTGCAGCATTGATCACTGAAGCCAATCACAGACATATCTGATGAGCATGTCAACACAATGGCCAATGTTTATGAATCCTGGTACCAAAGTCGGGATTTTTGACAACTCTATTTTGAACTATACAGATTATTATTATCAGTGCTACTTGTAGTAGTACTAGTACTATTATTATTGTTATTATTATTATTCCTGTCTTTGGGGATAACTTGAAAAAATCAAGATACAACATCTTGCCCTGATCTGCCTCATACTACAGTAACGTTAATAATCTCATCCATGAATATGATTTCTGTCCCGTCCCGATTCTTTTCCACTGACTGTGAGGTGAAGACAACATCTCCCAAGATTCTGGGGCATAAGCAGATCATGTGAAAATGTACAAAATGAGACCGTACGAATTAGTCACCAATTTACCAAAACACAAAATAGTTATGAATTGCCATGAGACTGTGTTGGTTAGTTTGTGAAGATTATCATGATGAACAAAACATGAAAGAATAATAAACTTGTAATCACAGAGCTTATTGTCTGCAATAATCCAATGGAAAAATCCTATAGAGTTTTTATCGAATAAACCAGGGCGAGTGCTGCTGGAGCTGAACGAGGCCGCTGGAGAGATTGGTAATGAGAGACGAACGCAACATGCCCCACGAGCAGTCGCTGCTTCTACTTTTTCCGGTCAAGTGAATGAGGTAACACAGTGCTGTTTATCATATTAGATACATTTGACTGTGCTGAAAATGATGTTATAACGTTACTCTGTGCATTACTTGGCGGCTGCTGTGAGTCACTGCAGTAAGCTAGATCGATTTTAGAATATCATTAATAAATGCTGGGTGGCTTGTGTTGAAAAATAAATGGCATGCAATTAATTTTAAAATGTATTGTATGATGGAGAAAATGCTGTATTAGCCATTTGACAAAATAGTTTTTCTCTGAGGCATAGTATAAGCATGGTAGCCTAGCTCTCGGATAATCAAGAAAACTAGATTTGAACAATAAGACTAAACGTGTTGAGCTTTATAACAATAATTCGTTTTCTGTCTATAAATGTAACCAAGTTGTTCCCTTATCTAATAAAACATATATTAAAGCGTATTTGGTGTTTCCATGGTTTCTACAAAATAAACATATTACATATTAACCTATGATGCCATAGGTTGTTTGCAATCACGTGGTTCTGGTGACACGCGAAATTTAGTTGGAGGGCAAGCAGTGAAAATTAGAATGGAAAAGATGGAGGAAAATCCATACTGTGCTGGTTTAGAAAGTTATAAACAGAAAATCACAACATATGTTGGATGTGATCCTTATGTTATGAAGAGGAGCGATTTTTCTACTGAACTGAAAGACTTGCCTGCCATCGAGACAGTAGAGAATGTGAAGCTGCCGTCACGGCATGTTCAGTAGTCTAGTTTGTTTATATCGTGCTTCCTTTCTGCTAGTGAGTTTAGGGCAGTATTTTGATTTTGGTCGTGATTGTGAAAATTGTTGCCATTGTAGGTCATTTATGCTGAAATGAGAATTGCAATAGGAACTCACATCATCGTTCAGGGAAAAAACTGGATGGTGTAATATAATTTTTGACTTTTCTACATGTAAACCATAGACTGTAAAAAAAGGGAAGGGAAGCAGGTTGAGGAGGTGACAGGGACACGCCGTATAGCAAATCTAATCACTGATTGAGCCCACTCACTATCACTCAATAAAATAATCACAGCTGAGTGTTTTTGAAAGTTTTGTATTTTGTTTGGTTTAATGATTTACATTACATTTGCTAGTATAACTCTTATTCAGCTTGTGATGTGAATGAGCATAACTTGCACGCAGCCGCTTCAAAACTGTTCACGAGCTTCTATGGGTTTGATTTTGGTTATCATTTGTTAAAATAAATATAAAAAGATACAGTGTATCTGTGTCTGTCCGCTGACTGTGACCCTCCGATTTTACTCTGTGGTCATATGGGAAAGTGAATATTTACAAAGACAACATTGAAAATACAGTTACATTTACACCCTTCCAACAAAGAAATGGATCGACTTCTGTCAGCTTGTTGAACACTTTTATTTATTTATTTTTCTACCATATGATAGCTGAACCAGCAGCGCGTGACACTGTTCTCACGGTAACCAGATCAACATTGTGAATGGAATTCTAAAAAACTTAAGTGAAAACACCAAATGATCATAATAGTAGTATAGTATGTAATGACAAAACAGGCAGGAAAACACGAAGCACATCAACATAAACGAGAACGGACCAGGAGTGGAGGAAAACACAGGGTATATATACGTGACAAACAAAGGGAACTTAACAAGGTAATTAACTAGACACAGGTGAAAGCAATGACTAATAAATCAGAATGGGGAAAACTGGGTCAAACTAATGGAACGTAACAGTGAACATGCGGGGGCTCTGGAGGAGGGCGAGGAGAAGAGGGGCGGCAAAATGAAAAAGAGTCCAAAGAAATAGTCATGAGATCGGGTTGAAACGAACTACACCACAGACACATGACTTCAACATCACTCCCACTAAACTTCCAACAACTGTTTTAATCTTATTTAAAATCTACACCTTGCGAATAGTTTGCAACAGCGCGATTACAAACAAAATTAGGCTGTACATACAAATAGTGAGTAGATGAGTTTATTTGTTCAACGACCCCAACAACCTCTGTCCCATTTAGCCACTTGTTGTCAATCATCTTTTCCACGATGCATAAGAACTTTAAAAAAAAGTATTACTGATGCATTTTACGTCAGAATAAAACATGAAAATATCTTGACCTTCTTTTAACCACATACCTTATTGCAAGCATTTAACCAAAAATCAATTGAATTTGGGACAATGGAACCAGAAGTTGTAGGACTAATACAGCACTGTATTCATCTCAAAGACAATTGCTCAACTAGCACATATTTTTAACATCAGAAAAATTAGATCTTTAACTACAACAGATGGAGGCAAAACTAAATCAAAGTTATGTCTAAGTCATCATTTTATTGTCCATTGATTGTCATGTATTATTTGGTTTGAAGCCATCTGCTGCAATAAAAATGTTATTTGTCTCTTCCAAAGAATTCTATCAAACTAAACAGCTGAGATCTGCCAATGCAAATGCGAAGCAACATTATCTTCATCCTGTTTCATGCCCAATTATCCTTGTTTGCAATTGTAAGAGAGACTATTTGTTCGTCATTCACACCTTTTGTTAGAACAGGAGTTTGTGTGGATTCACATTAGCTGGAGTTCATTGCTCACAGTCCTTCCAAGGCTCTCTGCTGGGTTCAGATCTGTTTTGTTTGCGATGTGTCTGTGTCTGTGGTTGGCTGCCTTCTCCATTCCCTGTAGGAAGCCAGTGAAGCGCTGGGTTTTTGACGGTCATTATACATCACTGTCAGGTAGTTCCAAGAGAGGGCCAAAAGGAGTATTTTGTTCCAGTGATCAGAAAGATTCAGCACTGGAGTTCAGTGCTAATGTGACAGCTTTCACGAGTCATTTCCTGCTTTCCTCTCCTACTTCCAGTGTGGAGCCATACAATGACCCAAATGACACTTAAAGGGAGAGTTCACAGAAAAAATTGAAAAATCTGTTATTATTTAGTCAACCTCATGTACATTTTTTTTTTTTTTTTTTTTTTGTCTGCAAAATGAAAGTCAATGGGGTTTAATGTTTAATTGTATGGGGAAAATAATCTAAATAAGAAACAGGTTTGGAATGGCATGATAGTAAGTAAATAATAAATATTTTAATTTGTAGGTGAACTATCCCTTTAAGTGTGGTCTTATAATTTTCCCCTCTGAAGATGGATATTACTAGACACAACAGAACATGTGATCAGCAAAGGATTTTAACAATGATTTAAACAGAAAGTGTCCAGAATGTCAATGTGGTTCAAAATCATCCTCATTCACTTCAAAGAATTCCCTATGAGACCATTTTATCCATCACAAAAAGGTCATTTTGAACTTTATGTGCCCATAAAAGCCTCATTGTAGGCTGATTGATTGAATTCTTGATGCCTTGGTTTAAAGGAGTGTGCAGTGCATTGCTTCCACGTTGTTAGTGAGCAACTGGAAGAATCACTTGTAACTCATTTAGAGTTTCAGAGATATAGATGTGGGAACTTTCCCTTTACCATAGCTTTTAAATCTCATGTGCACTTGCACACATTCACATCATGCTATGTTTGGCGTCGATGAATGTCAAATTTCCAACTTCCAAAAACATTTGCAGTTTCCAGCTGAATTAAACATTAGTGGCAGTAAAACACCAACTATTGTTTTATTTTATTTATTGTTTAATCCTTTTACACAAATTTTAATACAGGGGCAGATTATTATTCTTTGTGCAATACTATGTTACACACATTTGTCATAGTGCATGATTTGTAAACTAACACATTTTTTGATGTTTGCATCACAAAACCAGCTCCATATTTGGCTTTTTTTGATAAAGTAAACTTGCTCGATAGCTCACCTGGTACAGTATTGCATGTGCAATGCAGTCCTATTAAACACAGTAAAGTTATGAAAAAAGAGCTCAAAGACTTGTAGAATTTTATCTCACATTTGCTTTTGTTAGCACTCACAGTTAGGTTTAGTGTAGAGCTTCATGTAGGTGGTACAATATTTTTAAACATGATAAAGCAATAACCTTTCATTTCCAAACTGCTACAGCAACCAATGTAATAAAACACTGCCAGATTCGCATTCATCTGTTTAAAAATTGAATGCATTTTTAGCGCCATTCATTGGACATTTCACTTTGAAAGTGTTGCAAAATGTGAAAGAAGCAACAAAATATCATTTTGCAGAAATGTCATTACTGGCACATATTTCCAATGAGCCTAGATTGCAAATGTCATTGGTTCCTGCATGTCTTGTGATTAATTGTCATAGATTTTGAGGCTGGTGCAACGTGTTTTCAAGCCGCAGGTTGGATTGTGCACAAACTTGAACAAGATTTAAGAGCTTTTCTGTTGTTTTTTTTTTTTCACTGAAAACCATCATGTAGTATCAGAAGATTTGGAATCTTGAAAAACTTGGACATCACAAGTTATATGGACTACTTTTATCATACATTTTTGATGCTTGTCATCATTTTTAGAGCTCGACAGCCTCAGTTCTCAATAATGTCAGTTTCAGTGAAACGAGCAGCGTGAATATTCTGCCAAATGTCTCCTTTTGTGTTCCATGGTAGAAAAAAGCCGTACAGGTTTAGAATGAATTGAGGGTGAGTAAATAATAAGAGAATTCTCATTTTGCAGCGAACTAACTTGAAACTAGCGTTCTTTTTTTTCTGACCTCAAGAATTGGTTGATTTGTTGAAAGCAAATTTATTGCAAATGGAAGTGAAATTGAAAGTATTTTCTTATTTGTTTGTTACTTTGATTTATTACTCCTGTAATTCTTGTCCTGTGAATTTCTCTTCCACTATTCATTTGTCTCCTCACAGGTGCCTGGAGTGATTGTGGCTGCACAGTGGTGTTGCCAGTGTTTTATTTTTCCCAGTGATTGCCAAGGGCCTCGTCTCTGTTCTCTGGACTCCTGTCCCCATAGGATCCATTCAGGCGTGTAGTCTAAAAGATGCTTTGTGATGTACAAATACCCAGATCTACTGCCATAAAGGCGTACTTTTCTGTACATCTTGTGATATAGTATGTCGAAGGAAGGTGCTGGTTTCTTTAATGAATGGGTCAATGACATAATGTTCATTTATTCATTTATTCATAAATACTTAAAAATGGAATTCATACATACAATGACTTGAATACACCTTCTGTGATGAGCATTTCTGTATTATATGATATTTTAAGGGGGTGTAAAGCAAAATAGTTTAGGGTGGTACAACTGTCTTTATGTAACAATGAAGAAAAAGCCTAAAAAAGTAAAGGATTTTTTTTGTAGTTTGGCATAATCTTTTATTTATATATCTTTAAAAGATAATTTAAAAGAAAAAAAACAAAAAACAAAACAACAACAACAACAACATTTTAACAATATTGCATCACTGCTTATTAATATTGAGAAAAAAACAACTGTTGTCTATTTAAATATAGACATGAAAGAAACTTCTTTCAAAAACATTTAAAAAATATTATTATTCCAAACTTTTGACTGGTAGTGTATTAATTAGATAATACTTGTTAAAAATACACTTGCATGTATTTAAGGTGTAAGGAAAACATTATCACTTTTTACTTTTACTACTGTAAGAAGTCCACTGGAGGCGAGCTTGAAGAACCCAGGTGCAGTTTATTTACATTACCAATAAAAAATTACAAAAGACACAAAGTCTTTGCATGGCTTGGCTACTTGACTTGACTTTGGACAGGAACATAACACTCACCAATAGTGGACTCATTACAGAATACTAGACTAGCCTTGCTATGATTGCACCAGGGGATTCACCCCATTGAAAATTATATGGCAGATTTTTATGAGCTATGTCATGTGGTGGACTCCAGCCCCTGACCAGAGTCCAGAGAGGGCTCCAGGCCCTGACCAGAGTCCAGTGAAGTGACTGCCCCAGCCCGTGAACCCGCTCAAGTTCACAACCCCATAACTTCTCCCAAAAAAATGTTGGGGGGTGGGGGGCTATAGGTACCCTGCTAAGGCCTCTCTGGCCCCCTGAGCTACCTGAAGTTTAGTCATGTTTAATGTTCCTTTTTGCCATGTGCTTCCCTTGTTTGTCATGTTCTAGTCATGTGATCCTTCCATGTGCTACCCTTGTCATGTGTCCTATGTTGTCAATAGGCTTGTTCGACTTAATGAAGCACTGCGCAGACCAATTGGTGGCTGACTTGAGGCAGTGCATGCTGGTTAGAAATTTTGTCCGACTTGAGACAGCGCCGACACCATGTGACTGTGACGTATGGCATCAAAGCACTGCAGGGCTGGTCAACTGGCGGCCCGCGGGCCAAATCCGGCCTGCCAATCATCTTCATCCGGCACCCCAATCTCCCTCCTCCTCTTTCCCTGGCGGTGCGGCTAAATTTGGTTAGATACGCGGCCTCAGTGGCGCCTGCAGCTGTACGGCTATATACGCACTGTTCCTACCACGCAGACTCCTCCTGACTGACTGACCTGAGAAACATTTTCCGTGTGAATATTTCAGCAGTTATTATGTGTGTTCCGTATTTCTGTCGACTGAACCAGCAATACCAATCATTTGTGAATTAATCATTCTTTTGTCTCGATTCTTTCTTTTCTGTGAATTGGCCAAACGCGCTTGCATAATGTTCTGAAACTATTTGGATTCGTGTGTGGATTTTGATTTGGATTTCATGTGTTTCACTAGTTTTCCCTCAAACTACGCAGCACGGCCCAGTGCATAACGGTGTAACGATATTTATTAGCTCAAAAGGGGAAATATTAATAATAAGTCATAACGTTATAATTAATTATAAATATTTTAATCAGTTAATCAAATTAACTTAATGTAGCTGAATTAATATTGCAATCAATTAATCTGTTCGGCCAGCGAACACTCAGTATTGATCGTCTATCAACTCTTATAGAAAGGATATTTTCCGTGGCCACAGAAAAACATTGCTTTCTTAGCACTTAGCTGTGATCGAATCGTTATCAGGGACATTGGTTTTATAAGCAGATCAGAATCAACTCGCAAGAGTGTGCACAGAAGTTTTATTTAACTAAATCACAAACACATAACTAAACTAACAAACACAAACATACCATTCACGCAGTGAGAGAGTGGAAAATGAATTTGAACCGTATCATAACAGGGGAATGAAACAATGGAAAGGGTAAATTAACAATTGCTGGACGAACCATCAGTTTCAATATTATAAAGCACCTTTGTTAAAAAGGGGTTCACAATCTTAATACTAAATTGCCATTTAGTGTTTAAATGATACTTGCAAATGCCTTAGCTGTCCGGATCTGCAGGCTGCAGAAATCCTTGATGGTTCGGTCCGCTGGTGTGGAAGTTGTAATCGATATCTTCTGCGTTGATGGAGAAAATGAAGACAAAGTTTGCGCTGTTAATTTGACTCTTTTGTGGTCGCTGCAGTTGTGCATGGCTTAAAGTGAAATGGATGCCTACCAGCCCGGCTCGGGCCGGGTGGCCCTCACGTAATATCAACAGGAACAAAAACAAAGAACCAGAAGAACTAAGTAGAAGAACTAACCAAGTGTGATTTTCGTGGGGGCTTTTTGAACTCTCCAGACAGTTGACACCTTTGAGTCATGGCTTGTACCAATGAGAAAGGTGCTATTCTCTGGCGGGGGATTTCCTTTCATATTTCATTTGCCTGGGTTCGTAGGTTTGTGTCCATTTATACTCTGATAAATATAACAAACATACAATGCATTCTATGAAATTTTGATGTCCACCATAGTGATAGTAAACATCACCTAGATGAAATGCATTATCTCATAGTTCCAACTTTCAGGCATGTATAACACTATACAACATATGAAAGAACAATATAAAAACAGTAATAATACACACGATGTACTGGGGAAATGCATGTTCATTCATTTAGACGAAGTTGTCAATTAATTAGTGGCAAAGATTCCATTTTTATAAACCAAATGATTCTGCTGACATGTGTTTTCCTGGAAGTAGTTTTTTTTCCCCAGACGTTATGGGGCCTGGCATGGGTGAAGGGTTAGAAGATGTTGAGCAATTGTGTGTTTGATCTATTCAGATGCTACAACGGAATGAAAGCTTAAAGGAGCTGCATTTATTCCTGATCACCATTATTAAACAGCGTTGCGACATCTAGTGAGAAGCGTTTCAATTCGACACACATCTCTCGTTTACAAACTACAAAGCACTCAATGACTCAATTAAACTAGTTTTAAATCAGATTAAACAGCCTCAACATTCCCAGGAAAACAGGAGAAATGTGCCATGAATGAAGATAGAAGACAAACATTTACCATGAATGAAATCTAGTAAATTACCATTACCATGGTAAACCTGTGTTTAGGCGTTTTTTTTATAGGCCTATAACATATATAATATAATATAATTTGACAGTGGTTGTGAGTAGCCATATATGGTTTTACCTGTGGTTACCAAGTCTCACTGTGAGAATATTTTCATTTAAGCCTAATAAATAATTTTCACCAATAATATCTAATAGACAAAGGTAAATGCATCAAGTTATTCTAATGCAGAGATAAATCAGTTGGCTGATCAGTATTGCAGACTAACAGCCATGTCAGTCGCTGGAAAATATTGGCATTTCGGTTGTGAATAAGTCTTTTAAGTGAATTTTCATTTTTGTCCATATAAATTCCATTCATTTGTTACAAAATGTATATATATGGTCAACTCAGCGAATGGCCTGCATCAAAACCTCCAGAATGAAGGTCTGGTTGTCCCCCACAATGTTCATTCTGCCCAATTGATCAACGTTGGTTTTGAAGATGGTGGGACGCTTCAATTCTTCTGGTAACAAAGCTTTAAGGCTTGACGCAAAGACATAGAAAACTTTGTTTATCACTTGTGCGGTGTTGGCCCTTGCTGCCACCTCAGTGTTAAACACTGGGTGTGGATGGTGTATTTCTGCTGTGATTATGCACGTATTAAGAAGGAAACAGCCGTCATCAAAGGCCAAGGTGTGGCCGAATGTCTTCTTGAAGGCAGAAACCCCGGCAGCGTTGCACTGTTTCAGAGGAAGTTGCACGAGTGCCAGTGGTTCTGTAGATTCATGCCTACGACCTTGCCCACCATTAAGTAATGGATCGGCGATTTGACTGTGTTGAGATCTTTGAGCTCGATGACAAGGCCATCGATGTTGAACGCATATCTGATGGTATGCTTACACTCTGAAAAATGCTGGGTTGTTTCAACCCATGGTTGGGTGAAATACTCGTGGTGTTCCCGGTCAAAAATGTCCGGCCTGCAAAAAATTGCTTATAGATCTCGTTATGCTACCTTATCACTAAATATTGGATTTTAGCCCACACATACAGTACATTTGTGAACACGAACATGATGAACATGCTCCTGAACACTAATTGTTTGACTTCCCTGTTAATTTTCAATGGGCGGTCATTTTTGACCAATATAAGATCAGATCAATGAGGCCTACGATCAATCAGTTTCAAAAATAAATACAAAACCTGTCCTAATTTAAAGCAAACAAGTTGACAAAAAGATTGAATCCAATATTCACAGTCACAGTTGATCTTGTGATCTTGACTTGGCTCACAAAGATCAACTGTGATGTGACTGGATTCATGAAGATCAATGGTGACTTGACTGGACTCATGAAGATCAGCTGCGATTTGATTTGTGGCCGCCATTTTGTGAGCGTGTTCTAGCGTGGCTACTATCATACGAGTGAGTGCAGGATTGCATTCCTCCGCGACATCCACAGTGAACACTGAACCAACAGTCCACAGAACATAATCCAAAAAACTACCCAATGACGAACGAGGACCCTTATGAATCACTCTTGATTTTAAAGGCTGATTAAGGCCATCACAGAAAAAGTCTATTAAGATACAGTCTGGTAATCCTGAGCCATTAGCCAAAGCCAAATATTCCCCAATGTAACCCTCGAGTGATCGTGTGCCCTGCTTGAGCGCTAGCAGCAGAATCGCTGCGTTCATACCTGGCCAATGTTACTTGGAGAAGCTGCTGGATCCTTGTGTGGTGAAGTCTTCTGTAATGATTGGGTCAATGGAGTGAGGATCTATCTGCAGCTTTTATTGAATTTAAGTTGACAGACACAATAATAGTAAGGATGAGCCAGTGGTAGAAACAGTGACAGGCAGTGATCTGGGTAGGCAGCAAACAATCAGATTCCCAAGGCAGGCAGAGATCAGGGCAAGCAGCAAACATACACAATCCAGGAACAGGTAAGGGTCAAGGCAGGCAGCAGAGAATCAGAAACGAGTAACAGTCCAAGGTCAAACACAAGAATACATAATCCAGGGGAAATGTCAGACGGTGCTAAACAAGACTTCGCATGGAGGTGTGGGTGCAAGTGTCTTTTATGTGTGAGTGAATGATTGTATAATGGGTAGCAGGTCCAGGGTGATCAGTCCAGGGTATGAGGGTAGATGGGAAATGGAGTCCAAATGATGTGTGTTGTGCAGGATGGAGTGCCCTCTGGTTGGAATGATGGGCACTCTCACTGGTGATCGTGACATATATATATATATATATATATATATACACACACACATATATTTATATATATTATATTATATTATATTATATTATATTCAGATTATGAAAGTCTAAACATTATCAAACGATTCGAGAATCCCAGTACTTCAGCTGCGTCATTTAAGAAGTGCATTACTATACTAGAAATGGTTTTTGTATTACTTTATACTTTCCTTTTGACATTGATTTAGCAGCATTGCAGAGTTTGTTCATAATTGCCTACTTCATTATTGTAGAACAAATGTGAAAAACAGAGATTTTCATGCTTGTTATTGTCTATTTTTCCTTTTTTTTTTTTACCCACTGCGTTGTTGAGCCAGTGCAGTGCTAGTGCATTTCTCAGCACACGCCTCATTAGATCAACTTAGAGCAAACGTGAGTGGATTTCTCTCTTAGACCTCTTATTTATTTCTGACGCATGGCTGAATCTCATCCTCAGGCCTGAGCAATGAAAGCTTGTCTGTAAGTCTGCAGCTCTGTTTAGAGTGAAGAATGCAACATGTAAAGGGAAACTTATATAGATGGTTTAGTCTTGCTCAGATGTTGTCATGCCTCAGATCCGATTATCAGTGTAGCCTCTCAGATTTCTTAGAAAGTAGTGAAATAGACAGACATAAGACAAATGCTGTCTGTAAAATGAATGTGCCTATAGTGTAGCTCAGATAATTTGGAAGAGTTAATATTGAGATATGCGACTTTCAACTGACAACTTTGGCAGGTAATTTATGTATAATTTTTACAGGGCAAACCAAACTAAAACACAGACAAACTGAAAATAAACCTGACATTACACTGGTCAGACTCTCTGTGGGACTCGGGCTCTGGGATAAAGATGGCCTCAGTATTCAGCTCCAGTGCTGTCTTCATGGCGGTCTCAGTCTCCAGTCTGAGTTGGGCTCAGGCTCTTGGTCTGTAGTGGGCATGGCTAAAGTCTGGCTGGGCTCTGGGTCTGGAGTGGGGCTGGTGCTGTCCTCTTACTCGATGTAGATTTTAAAAGAGGAGCAACACTGGACCAGTACCCATTTCACATACTGTACGAATGTCCTTTGAGGACCGTTGTTGGACATGCATTCAGGCTAGTCTGGAAAAATACACAGAGTGAGCGATCCGGGAAATGCGTAAGGCATGCCAGGTCAAAAATAATATCTCTTGTGTGGTCCTCAATGGCACAATTCTCTTGCTGAGGAAGAGTAGCTTGACTGCCTGGCAAATCCATGTTTTTTGGGTCCGGTATTCTGTCACGTTCACACACCAAGCTCCGATGGCCACGGATTGGCTTGGGCCATTTTTGTCACCAACATGTCCTGTTTTTAATGTACCCTCCTGTCCTGTAGTTCCCACGCCTGAGCCAGTTCACAAGATGGCTGCTGCGCCTGAGCCCTCAGCCGAGATGGCTGCCGCGCCTGAGCCCTCAGCCGAGATGGCTGCCACGCCTGAGCCCTCAGGTAAGATGGCTGCCATTCCTGAACCAAGTCAAGTCACAGCTCTGTTACGTATCCGGCGCCTGCTAGTACCTGGTACTCCCCACCAGAGGTCACCGGTTCACCATTTCAGTGCACACACAGTTATACATCACTCTGGACTACATTTCCCATAATTCCCCATCTAGGAACCAATCACACACTCGCACCTGTTTCCCATCAGTGGACCCTTTATAAGCTGCACCCAGACACACACATAAGGCTGAGTATTGTTTAACCTTTGTTCTACCTTGTTCTACCTTGTTCTCCGTGTTCCTTGTCCTTGTCCTTGTCCTTGGCCTTGGCCTTGCCTTGCCTGTGTTTTGACCCTGGACTGTTTCCTTGTTTGATGATCGTTTGCTGCCTGCCTTGACCATTGCCTGTGTTTGGATTACTCTTTTGCCTTGCTTTCCTGTTTCTGTTTGCTGGTGTTTGACCTACTGCCTGTACGACTACATTCTCCTGTATATAAACTTTGTCCCATCCCATACATTACAAATACACAGGATCAACAGAAACTGAAACGGGTGCGCAAGATAATCAGTAACCAAGGAAACTAACTAGTGAATATAGATGGGCGTGCAGACAGGACAAAAACACAAACAAACTGAACATAAACCTGACATGTCATCTTTTAATTTAACTTTTATTCGTTTATTGTATATTATTAACATCAAAATTAATTAATTAAAATGCATACATTTATTTATTGGAACAAATAAATAAAATAAATTACTAATTTAAATCATTCATTTATATTCATTTATTTTAAAACATTTATTTCATTTGATATTTAATAATAGTCAATTGTTTAGTAAGTTAATTATAAATAATTACATAAAAATCAATGCAATTAATAAGAAAAGTTTTTTTCCTGAGCGATTTTATATATTTGATATAATTTAATGTTTTATTTTTTTATTCAAATCAAATTGAATACATTCATTGATGTAATTTTTTTTTATTTTTTATTAATTGATATGTAATTTAAACATTTTCATTAACTTGATTAAAATATTTGACAGTAGTAAACACTAAATTCATCACCCTTGATGGCCCCAGACTACCTAACAGATATTTTGACGGCAAAAGCTTGGCTGTGAGAGGTAATCTCTCTGAACTGCTGTTCATATCTCGTGCCTTCATTCATATTTTAGTTATTACTTCTTACAATGTGATGTTCACCGTGGTTGACTTTCAGAATCACAATATCCCTTGTTCCAGTTGGTTGCCATGGAGATCAGCAGTACTTAGATGTTTAAGTAATGCTATTATATTCAATATAGATTAATGCTATTATAATCAGCCAAATATACTCGGTATAGACCATGTTTTTGAAATGTATCACATAAAATACTTTTTTAGGACTATAAGGAAAGCATCACAGATTTTGATATTTATTTTTTAATGGGTTGATCACTGAAGTTGAAAATCCCCTTGCCAGAATTTGGAAGTAATTTAACAACAGGAGGTTTGTTTAATGACTGCGCCATATTTCAACAATGCGATATTTGCATAATGCGCACCGCCCCCGCCAGGTGGTATAAATAGGGAAGCAGATGCAATAGCACTCTGTTTTTCGCTGAGGAGACAACCTTGAGTCTGCACTACATCTGTGGATCTGTGGCGACGGAACGTATGTCTCCATTCCCTCCTCCAGGGAACGAGGGTTACATATATGACCGAGACGTTCCCTTACAGTCGGTCACGTTCGACATACATCAGTAGTGACCGATGAGTTGGGATCCCAAAAAAAATGCCACAGTAACAGACCCCTTCCAGCGCCCAGCGCAAGCTCTAGCCGCCCGGCGCACCAGTGGGGCGGAGAAGGGGGCGAGCTTACACTTACACAGAGAGTCTACTGCTGTTCCGCAAGACCCACTACAGTAAGACTTAGACAACACTGGGGAAGCGAACCCGTAGGGGACGCAGCGGAGGCCACAACCTACCCAGAGGGGAGGAATTTACGTGGGGATACACATATGGACTGGCCGTGGGTAGTATGCATATGGAGTGCCTGGGATGGCTCCAGCCTATAGATAGGGGGAGACTCATCTGACAGGTGACAGCAGAGCTGGCTCTGCTGAAGGAAAGACACAGGCTCACCGTGGGGAGTTTGACCATGGACAATACACTCACGTGGAGGGGGTCACAGCATATGGAACCCAGCCAAACATCAACATCAGTGATGGACGTTTGGCCTGGCATCAGACACTCCACAATGTCTGAGCTGCAAGGGGAGGCGGAGGAACTCGACAGGGTTCGCCAAGCGGGGAACTTCACTGGAGTAAGTGGATGCACGTATCCGGCCTGGGGAGAGGGAATGGCACTGCAAGCCGACACTAGAACTGGCTCTTCATGTCTACCAGCTGCTGGAAGCAAGTACACGGGAAGATACCGGTTCCACACGAAGGCTATAGTATCTAGCGAACGTGTTGGGTGTCACCCAGCCCGCAGCTCTACAGATATCTGTCAGCGAGGTGCCGTGCGCCAGCACCCAGGAAGAGGCCACTCCTCTGTCCACATATCCAGGCCGGGGTCTCAGGATAATGATTCGTCGACCGAAAATGCGTGCAGGTCCCCTACCCTCTTCACCGAGGCCAATGCAATCAGGAGGACGGTCTTTAGAGACAGTGCTTTTAACTTGACTGACTGCAAAGGCTCGAAGGGATGACCCGGAGAGATGTAAGTACCAGAGAGAGATCCCAAGAGGGTATAGAGGAAGGGCGAGGTGGATTTAGTCTCTGTGATGTGCGGCAATAGCGGCAACATACACCTTGAGGGTGGAGGAAGACAGCCTTCGCTCCAAGCCCTCTTGCAGGAAGGAAAGCACAGACCTGACCGAACATGATCGGGGGTACTCTTGGTGAGAGGAAAATCATTCGACGAACAGGTTCCATTTCAACGCATAGAGGTTCCTAGTGGAAGGAGCTCTAGCGGAAGTGATTGTGTATACAACCAACTGGGGGAGATCACTTAGAACCTCCACGTCCCGTCCAGGGACCACACATGGAGTTTCCATAGGTCTGGACGCGGTTGCCTGAGGGTGCCCTGTCTCTGAGTCAGAAGGTTCTTCCTCAGATGAATGGGCCACGGAGCCACTAGCAAGACCTGCTCCTCATCCTCCCTCACTTTGCACAGGAGCTGTGCGAGAAGGCTCACTGGGGGAAACGCATATTTGCGTAGGCCCCGGGGCCAGCTGTGTGCCAGAGCATCCGTGCCGAGCATGCCGTCGGTCAGGGAATAGAACAATTGGCAGTGGGCAGTGTCCGGGGAGGCAAACAGATCTATCTGTGCGACCCCGAAGCGCTGCCAAATCAGCTGGACCACCTGGGGATGGAGTCTCCATTCGCCCGGAAGTGGAGGCTGCCGTGAGAGTTTGTCGGCTGCATGTCGGCTGTTGAATGGCATGAAGCGACCTCAGATGCTTCTGACTCCATAGCAAGAGATGGCGGGCGAGTTGTGACGTGACGGGAGCGTAGACCACCCTGGTGGTTGATGTACGCAACGGCCGCAGTGCTGTCCGAGCGGACCAGTACGTGCTTGTCTGTCAACAGCTCCTTGAAGCGGCTCAGTGCAAGACGTACTGCTAGCAATTTAAGGCAATTGATATGCCACTGCAGTTGAGGCCCCATCCACAGACCTGACACTGCATGCCCGTTGTACGTGGCACCCCACCCTGTGGCAGAAGCATCTGTGTGGACCACAGCATGTCTGGACACTTGTTCGAGGGGAACTCCAGCCTGCAGGAATGAAAGGTCCGACCACTTGGTGAGGGTGCGACAGCAGTTCAATGTCACGGAGACACGGAACGTACCGCACTGCCACACCCATCTCGGCACCCGGCCATGAAGCCAGTGTTGAAGCGGCTTCATATGAAGTAATCCGAGTGGCATGACTGCGGCTGCGGATGCCATATGCCCCAGGAGCCTCTGAAAGAGCGTCCTGTGCTTGAGCATACTCAGGCAGTTCAACACTGACTGGACGCGCTCCTCTGTGAGGCGCACTGTCTGGGCGACTGAGTCCAGTTCCATACCAAGATAAGAGATCCTCTGCCCGGGGGCAAGTTTGCTCTTGTCCCAGTTGACCCGAAGACCCAACCGGATGAGGTGAGCTAACACCATGTCCCTGTGTTCGCACAACTGCTCCCGCAAGCTGGCCAGAATGAGCGGAACAATGGCTGCCTCCGCAACCTTCGCAAAGACGCAGGCCGACAGAGCCAGCCCGAAGGGTAGGACTTTGTACTGATATGCCTGACCCTCAAACGCAAACCGTAGAAAGGGTCTGTGTCGAGGCAGAATAAAGACATGAAAGTATGCGTCCTTCAGGTCAATCACTGCAAACCAATCCCGGGGACGGATGCATTCAAAATGCGCTTCTGTGTAAGCATCTTTAATGGCAGCCTGTGAAGGGACCGATTCAGGATTGGCCGTAGCCCACCGCCCTTCTTGGGTACAATGAAGCAGGGGCTGTAAAACCCTGACTCCATATTGGCTGGAGGGACCGGCTTGATTGCATCCTTTGCCAGGAGGACAGCAATCTCTGCCCGGAGAACAGGAGCATTGTCCAGGGACACGCAAGTGTAGTGGACACCCCTGAAGACCGGGGGAGGCCGTGCGAACTGAATCGCATAGCCGAGTCTGATAGTGCGAATTAGCCAGCGGGATGGGCTGGGGAGCGCTATCCAGGCTTCCAGACACCGGGCCAGCGGGACCAAAGGCACCACAGACGTACCGGGGGTGGGGCAACGAAGCAGAGTGCTGGGACCCGACTCGGACGTCATAGCGGCCCGAAGTGGGGTCAGACTCTGCGAGGTGGCAGTGTGGACGGGAGACGGCACATGGGAGGCGGCCACCACAATTGGACCTGCTGGCAAAATGAGAGGGGGCTGAGAGTGGCATGGCGGGGCCTCACGCACTGACAGCTGCGCCCTCTTGGGACTTGGAGGATTGGGAAACTGCTCTTTTTGTGCAAAAGTTGACTCCAGAGAGCCAACGGCAGGACATGACGCATCCAACTGAGGCTGTGCGGCCGGCGGCGGGGTGGAGGCAGCAGCAGACCGCCGGGGTAGGACATGTTTAATGGCCTCAGCCTGCTTCTATGCAGCCGAGAACTGCTAGGCAAAGCTCTTGACCGCGTTGCTAAATAGGCCGACCTGAGACACGGGGAGTCCAGGAACTGATATTTATCGGTCTCCCTCATGTCAGCCAGGGTCAGCCATAGGTGGCGCTGCTGGACTACGAGTGTAGCCATCGCCTGACCAACAGAACGCGGCGTCACCTTAGTCGCCCGGAGGGCGAGGTCAGTGGCTGCGCGCAACTCTCCCAGCAGCTGTTGGTCAAGACCACCCTGGGGCACGTCCATGAGCACTTTTGCCTGGTAGACTTGCAAAAGGGCCATGGCGTGCAGGGCAGAGGCGGCCTGTCCACAGCTTTCTCCATCAGACCCGAGAAGAATTTACAGGCCCGGGATGGGAGACGCGGTTCACCGCGCCAGCCAGCGGCCGTTGGACACAGCTGCATCGCAACAGACCGCTCGACTGGGGGCATCCCAGCGTACCCCTTGGCCTCTCCACCATCCAGGCTGGTGAAGGGTGAGGAGGGACCAGGCCTGGCACGAACGCTATAGGGTGTCCTCCAAGACTTGGTCACCTGCTCATGCACCTCCGGGAAGAATGGCACCGGGGCGGGAAGCTGAGGACCAGCGCGGGCCGCCCCGAGAAACCAGACCGAGAAGTTCGGGACTGTAAAAACAGCAGTTGAGAGCACACAAGCTCAGGCTCCTCTGCAGCTCGCGACCTTGCTGTAAAGTGCCGTGACACCAACACAAGACTGTGTCTCTTCAGGCTTGTAAGAGTTAAACTCCAAGTTAATAGCTCTGTTTTAACAAAACAGGAACACTATGGTTGGCTCCAAAGCGAAAGACAGAGTGTGATTGCATCTGCTTCCCTATTTATAACACCCGGCGGAGGCAGTGCACATTATGCAAATATCGCACACCAATTCCATTGGCTTGTTTTAGTTTACTCAAAGCTGATAGGGCTCTCTAGCGATATCCCAATTCGTTGGTCACTACTGACGTACGTCAAACGTGACCGACTGAAAAGGAACTGAAAGCTATGCAGCAAATTAGCAAACAAATATGATAATTAATCATAACTAGTTATAATTAATTATGAATATTTGGATCAGTTTTAACTTTAACAGTTTTAAAATTAACTTAATGTGATAAAATTAATATGACAATCAATTAACCTGTTTGGCCAGCAAACACTCAGTATTGATTGTCTATCAATTTTTCAAGACAGAAAAATAACGCTTTCTTAGCACGTAGCTGTGATCGAATTGTTATCAGGGACATTGGGTTTATAAGCAGGTCAGAATCAACTTGCGAGAGTGTGCACAAGTTTTATTTAACTAAATCACAAAAACATAGCTAACAAACACATAACATACATGCAAATCTTTTTTTATCATTATCTCACTGCAAAGCCAAGAAACATCAATTTCAGTCTCCACTTCAGTCTTCATTTTCTCTCCACTGAAAATTAGTCTTGAGAATGGAAATATCTCCACTTTATCACTAAGATAAGAAATCATATTGCCAGGTGCCTGCTGGGCATTATGACTGCCTGTGTGCGCCGTCAAGCTTTGGGCAGATGGTTTATTTCACATCTGAAACCTGCTATTTTTTAGGTATGAGTACACAAGAGTCTTTTATAAATCCTGTAGGCCAGTTGGGTTTTGATAATAACTGATGCACCTTGTAATGTTTTGAGTTTGTTCTTTTATCATAAGCCATTCTATTATGTAGACACAGAAAGACATACTTTTTTTCTGTAGATCAAATGACACAAGTGACATTCTGACAAGCACCATCGACTAAGTCCTTGTGGCAAGAATATCATCACTGGATTAAATACACACTTCACCCATTGACTCAATCCTTGCCAGTCTAAAGGTGTGGTGACACTTACTGTTGCTCAGCAAATTTTTGCCTTTGAAATCCATTAATTTCAATAGGAATCCATGCAGTCAGGAATACTGCACAAGGGAGAAATATTTTCAAGAGAATTGGAGACATTCAAGCCCTTTCGGTATCTTCCTCGTGCTTGGAATTTGTGCCCGGTATGGTTAAAGCTTTCTTGCACCCTAGACCGGGTTATATTCCGAAGGTCCCCACTAATATTGTGAGGCCTATCATTCTGCAGGCCTTCTGTCCTCCTCCCTTCCGGACGTCAGACCAGGAGAAGCTGAATCTGCTGTGCCCTGTGAGGGCATTAGATTTGACAATTTCTCCTTCTCATTAGTCATATGGTCTCTTAACTTTTCCACTTAGGGTATGATTTCTATAATATAAATATGATACATTTTACACAGATTTGATTACTACCATCATTTAAGAAATGAGAAATCATTCACACACATAGTAAACAAGACACACCTCCAATCAACCATTCAAATGTTATAACAATTGCATGAATGATGTGTGATCTAAATATAATAGTCACGTATATAGGTTGAAGACATGATATAGAATTATGCAGTTGATCTATGTTTGATTATAAGTCTGTCTAGCATTGTTTTGGAATAATCTAATGCATTTTGATATGTAAAGGTAGTCTCTGTGGTTTTTAGAGAGGATTTATGGTCCTTCATGTAAGTGGTCACTCAGAGGTCTTTAAAAAAAAGGGTCTGTTTTGTATCTCTGTCTTGGGGATCAAACAAACTTTGGCGTTTTCCTCGTGAGACTCAAGGTGTCCTATTTTCTGAACTAATCTATCTTGTTAAACTTGACAGGTTAATAGTTACAGTATAGGTGCTAGTCATATAATTAGAATATCATCAAAAAGTTGATTTATTTCACTAATTCCATTCAAAAAGTGAAACTTGTATATTATATTCATTCATTACACACAGACTTATATATTTAAAATGTTTATTTCTTTTCATTTTGATGATTATAACTGACAACTAAGAAAAATCCCAAATTCAGTATCTCAGAAAATTAGAATATTGTGAAAAGGTTCAATATTGAAGACACCTGGTGCCACACTCTAATTAGCTAATTAACTCAAAACACCTGCAAAGGCCTTTAAATGGTCTCTCAGTCTAGTTCTGTAGGCTACACAATCAAGCACATTAATAGAGAGGCGAAGGGAAGGAAAAGATGTGGTAGAAAAAAGTGTACAAGCAATAGGGATAACCGCACCCTGGAGAGGATTGTGAAACAAAACCCATTCAAAAATGTGGGGGAGATTCACAAAGAGTGGACTGCAGCTGGAGTCAGTGCTTCAAGAACCACTACGCACAGACGTATGCAAGACATGGGTTTCAGCTGTCGCATTCCTTGTGTCAAGCCACTCTTGAACAACAGACAGCGTCAGAAGCGTCTCGCCTGGGCTAAAGACAAAAAGGACTGGACTGCTGCTGAGTGGTCCAAAGTTATGTTCTCTGATGAAAGTAAATTTTGCATTTCCTTTGGAAATCAGGGTCTCAGAGTCTGGAGGAAGAGAACAGAGGCACACAATCCACGTTGCATGAGGTCCAGTGTAAAGTTTCCACAGTCAGTAATGGTTTGGGGTGCCATGTCATCTGCTGGTGTTGGTCCACTGTGTTTTCTGAGGTCCAAGGTCAACGCAGCCGTATACCAGGAAGTTTTGCTTCCTGCTGCTGACCAACTTTATGGAGATGCAGATTTCATTTTCCAACAGGACTTGGCACCTGCACACAGTGCCAAAGCTACCAGTACCTGGTTTAAGGACCATGGTATCCCTGTTCTTAATTGGCCAGCAAACTCGCCTGACCTTAACCCCATAGAAATCTATGGGGTATTGTGAAGAGGAAGATGCGATATGCCAGACCCAACAATGCAGAAGAGCTGAAGGCCACTATCAGAGCAACCTGGGCTCTTATAACACCTGAGCAGTGCCACAGACTGATCGACTCCATGCCACGCCGCATTGCTGCAGTGATTCAGGCAAAAGGAGCCCCAACTAAGTATTGAGTGCTGTACATGCTCATACTTTTCATGTTCATACTTTTCATTTGGCCAAGATTTCTAAAAATCCTTTCTTTGTATTGGTCTTAAGCAATATTTTAATTTTCTGAGATACTGAATTTGGGATTTTCCTTAGTTGTCGGTTACAATTATCAAAATTAAAAGAAATAAACATTTGAAATATATCAGTCTGTGTGTAATGAATTAATATAATATACAAATATCAGTTTTTGAATGGAATTAGTGAAATAAATCAACTTTTTGATGATATACTAATTATATGACCAGCACCTGTATCTCTTGCAAGCGTTCTTTGTTTCAGAGTTTCAGCCTGGATGACACCCAAAATGGCAGGTCTTCTGATTTTATGGTCCTGGGTGTTAAATCTGTCTCTCTGTGAAATTCTGCTTCTTGGTCATTTTTTTTTTTGGGTCTGATTGCGTCATTGAGTCATTGTGGTCATTTCGCTTTGTTCCTACACATGATTCCACACAGCTGAAATATTCTAACTTGAACCCGTTATGAAATTTTTGTACAAAGATTTTTCACTTTCATGCTAAATTTCGCCAGAAAAAAATTTGCTGAACAATGATTGAGTCAATGAGTCAGGTGTGCTTTAAATCCAGTAATGATATTCTTGCCGCAAGGGGTTTTACTTAGTCCATGAGTTAACTATTATTTAAACATATAGTCCATGTTTTAAACCCAGTCTTCAGCAACAGAGATCTACTTGTTGGCTCAATGAAATCGGTGGTATCCACTGGTGGGTCATGACTTTAAAATACAGGCATATATACTGATTGGCTTCATCACTCTGTCTCCTCTCCACCAATAAGCTGGTGTGTGGTGGGCGTTCTGGCACAATATGGCTGCCGTCGCATCATCCAGGTGGATGCTGCACATTGGTGGTGGTTAAGGAGATTCCCCCTTCCATATGTAAAGCGCTTTGAGTACTCAGAAAAGCGCTATTTAAATGTAAGGAATTATTTTTTTATTTTTAGGCAGAGTATTCCCATTAAGTCTGGGCTGGTTATTTATGTTGTAAACATTAAGACAATTATAAATGCACTAATAAATTCCAGTGCTCCTGGTTCTTTCACATTTTTTGTGTACAATAAACATTTGTTGGGTGTAAAATCTGGGCCTGTAAGCAAAACCACTGATCTGTGTAATGGTAGTGGAGTGATCACGCTTCCTCTGTGAGTTTTGAACTTTTATCTTACATAAGAACCACATTTGAGACCTTCTCAGACGTTGTGTTCTTAACCCTAAAGAAAAATTTAGTGGGCTGGGATAAAAGCAGTTTTAGCCAGTTGAGTTAAATCCCCAGTGACAATAGCAGTGCCAATCTCAGCCCTCGGCTGCAGAGATAAGTCCTGTCTTCCACAAAAGGACTCCGTTCCCATCTCAGTATTAGTCACCTTGTCTTTCCTCGGACACACACTTGATTGACCATCCTTCTTCGAAGGCTTTATTTCAAAGGAGGTTGGTGGGTTTGTGCTGAAGCTCTGAAGCATGTAATAAGAGATGGAGAAATTCAATGGTTTGATACTTTCTCTGCTCGTCTCATTCCTGTTTTTTCAGTCTGATTTGGAGGCTGAACCCCCGATGTAATATGTTATTAAATAAACACCTGAATTCCCAGAATTCTTAGTACTTCTATGGTCAGAAAAAAATTAATAATGGGAACACTTGCCATGTGGCACTGTAAGCGTGCAATTCTGTTATTTTAACTTTTGTACATTTACCCAAAATGTATGTTGAGATTGGAAAAGTCTTTTCTTGTCCCTTGAAATACATTTTGACATTTGGAGATGTCTGTTTACATCAAATATTTTACAATGGATAAACTTAAAATATATTCTGGTCAGAATTTGTATTTATTTATTTTGGGACTGGTGATGAAAGAAAACAAATGCTAGTGTGTTAATCCTGACTGTAGCACCCTTTGTGGAATTGACACAAATGCAAAAATCGAGTTATGATTTACAGTCTGAGATGTTTTGAGAATTAGTTTTGATGTTCTTAGCGTAATTTTTCAGGCCTATTTTTGCCTTTACAAGAAAAACATGCACCAAATAAATCAGCTCATAATTTGTTGAACAATTTTACCCTATACTTAGGAATCCAGTAAGTGTTTCTATTTTTATTACATTTTCTTTTGGAAAGCAATGTGTATGCTGCAGTTACACTTAGTTGTTTTTTTTTTTGTTTTTTTTTTTTTCTAAATAAATTGTGTTTGTGCTCAACTTACCATTGTCTACAGATATTGCCAGATATTGCACAATAGGATAAAGAGTTTTATTATATTTTATATGAAACTCAACTTGTAATACAATTGATGTACTTGTATGCCGAAATGCATTCTCAAATTCAAGTTAATTGGTCAACCTTTTCAATTGACTCTTGATTGGTTCTTCTTGAATCTTCTGCATTCAAGACTCATTAATTGTAGTAGATGTAATTTGATTTATTGGTGTCCTTACTTTAATGTTCACACCAAAAAGAGATCAGTTTCCTCAAACATTTTCCTTCAGAGCCATTAAACGTTCAGTTTGGTGCATGTGTATGGCAGCGGTGTGTGGATGGTACTCAGGGGTTTGGCTAAAGAGCTAAAAGCATGCAGTGGGTCATTAGTGCTTTTTATGTCTTCAAAGTGCAACATCCCGATATCTGCTCGTCGAGGCTCTTTAAACGAGCTTGTCAAACCTGGGCAGTAATGGACAAGCTGTGCCTTTGATGTAGTGGTGCTCGTTAAAACTTAAGAAAACAATAGAGCATAAGACCGTAAAGAAGGCTAATAAATTAAAATGCGGGAAAATGGGCCTACAAATTTTTATTTTCACTTTTGCAGTCAAGCAGATGGAGCTTTTGGGGGAATGTAAAGTGAAATGAACACTGAAAACATATTTTGGAAAAATTTAGAAAAAGTATTAAAAAATAGAATTACAATTAAATTAAAAAAAATATAATGTATATAGATTAGAATGTTCACATAAAATAATATTCCAAGTTTAGTACATTAACCTCAGATAGCATCTGTGGTATAATTTTGATTGCCATAAAATATATCATATCATATCATATCAAATCATATATCTGTCACGGAGTCATAGCCAGCACCCACCAACACCAACGCATTGTCACCAGATCGCCATGCTCCTCCCACTTGTTCACAGTCTCCCGAATACTAATCACCTGCACCTGCATCCCATCACCCAGGACACTATAAAGACTCTCACTCCCTTCACATCATTGTCTGGTCTCATTACATGTACTTGGATTCCTTACCTGCATCTCCCTGTGTCTTCTTCCCATCGTCTTCCATCTCCAACCCCAACCGTCTGCTCCAAGTTGATTCCTCTACCTGCAAATACAAATCTCCATTACCATCAGCTAAGTGACTGTTCCGAAAGTGCTTGTTTACCTACTCACCTGAATCCACCGTTTACCTGTGTTCGTGCCTCTGTCTAAATAAACATCTGTGTTCACTCACCCCTCTGCCTCCGTCTGTGTCCTGACAGAAGACCAGACCATATGCAGAGCACCTCGGACACAGGCAGGGATCGTACTGCAGACCCGTTTACCACCTTGGTTGACGCAGTGCGATCCTCACTCCAACAGCCTGCCACAAGCACATCATGCACAGTCCCGGCTGATTTCCTGCACGCCATCCACCATGCACTCCTTCACCCAGCACCCGCTGCTTCTTCTCCAGCTGCCTATGTCAGTCCCATGGCCCGACCAGTGACATTCTCCAGTGTGGCGGAGGATTGCAGTGGGTTTCTCCTACAGTGCTCGCTCTACCTGGAAGCCCAGTCTCAACTCTTCTCCACCGAGCGATCCCGGGTAGTGTTCGTCATCTCTCTGCTCGCTGGACGAGTGCTACAATGGGCTCAACCCCTCTGGGAATCCAACGCTCCAGTTACAGCCACCATCACCTCCTTCAGTCACTTCCGGGAGGTGTTTGGTCAAAGCGCCACCGATCTCTCTCTGTACACGACCAAATCTTGAATCTGTGAGTATGTATGCCCTCCGATCTCGTACCCTGGTGGCCGCTAGTGGCTGGAACGAAACGGCCCTGATAACAGCCTTTCGCCAGGGCTTGAATCCTCATGTGAAACAGTTGATGGTCGTGTATGGTGACACAATGGGGCTGGAAAACCTGATCCAAAAAACTATCCGCGTTGCTTAGCGCTTTCCAGCATGTGCGCTCCTCACGCCCACTGCCAATCCTCTGCCAGCCACACCATCTGTCACCCTTCCAGCACCAGAATTAATCCAGGTCGATTCCTATTGCCTGACTCGTGTGGAGCGTCAGAGAAGACTTCAACATCTCTGTCTGTACTGTGGGGGAGAGGACCATGTCATTGCTGCCTGTCCCATCCGACCACCATGCCCAGTGGTGAGTACATTCCAACTGCCCACTCGTATTGCACCTCTCACTAGAACGACTGAACATGTCCTTAACTCTCACGTCTGTGTTTCAGCGCAAGCCCTCATCGATTCCGGCTCCGCTAGGAACTTCATCAGCAACCAGATTCTCCTGAAATTGAATATACGTCACAAACGCTGCCAACAGGATCTCCGCATTCAAACCATCCAAGAAAAACTGCTGGGCCGTGGTCACATCCGGCATTTCTCCCCCACAATGACGCTCCGCATTGGCTGTCTTCACACGGAGGAGATCACATTCATGGTGCTGGAAGGGTCCACCGTGGACATCATCCTGGGATGCCCTTGGCTAACACAACATCAGCCGGACATCCAGTGGAACACGGGTGAGATCCTCAAGTGGAATGAAGAATGTTTTAAGAACTGTTTGTCTCCTATTAGAATCTCCAATCTCCTTCTTCCGACTCCAACGTCCTTCCTATCCTCTCCACCTCCATCGAAAGTCCTGAAACTGACCTCAAAGTGGAAATTCCTCCTGAATACCGGGCGTTCCAGGATGTGTTCAGCAAGCGGTTGGCAACGCAACTACCACCTCACCAGCCATGGGACTGCGCCATTGACCTTCTGCCTGGGGCTACCCTACCCAAGGGTAGGGTTTACCCATTGTCCATCCCAGAACAGAAGGCCATAGAGGAGTACGTTCAGGAGGTCCTTAACCCTCTGGTGTCTGAGGCTGATTTGGGGCCATGGAGAAGTTTTGACATGCCCTGACATTTGTGCTATTTTCAGGTGTTCATAAACATATTAATAGAAAAGGTTTCATTACACTGTATTTAGCATGAACTAGGCTACCATAATATGTGAGGAACATGTATGTACATGTTTGTATTTTTGAAGGAATAATGTTAATGGGTGGTTATTGAAAAAACAAAAAACTTAAGTCACTGAAATAAGGCCAAAAAATAAATATTAAATGTGTTCACAAGACTTCTAGGTATTGGAGGTTGTAGACTAGAATTTTTGATTCAAAATAATGTAAAAATTATCCTGCCTACTCGTTCATATAAAACAATATAGAGATTTAAATTTTGTAAGATACTTTTTGTAAAGAAACACAGTATGCATGGAGGCGTGAATCTTCATGAATAATGGTGTGATTCACATCTGAGAAGACAAAGACCCACATAATGAGCCCTTTCAGTCAGGTAGGCTATGTAAAAAAAAAACCTCTGTGATCATGCTGATAACAGTATTAACGTCAACTCTTGACAAAAAAAAAATATTTTTGTGATCTCTTGCATGCATGTATTATTGCACATCATGTGAAGAAAAATTTGTATAGGTCTATTATAGTTTAAATTACAGTGCCAGTCAAAAGATTGGACACATTACTATTATAATGTTTTTAAAAGAAGTCTCAAGCTCATCATGCTGTATATCAAACATACAGAAAAAAACTGCAATACTGTGAAATATTACAATTTAAAATAATGGTTTTCTATTTTAATGTACTTTAAAATATAATGTATTTCTGTGATGCAGAGAATTTTTGTTTTCGATTTGACTTGCACGATTTAAAAAAATCCTGCAAAACGCGCCGGCAAGTTTCCCGACTCCAGAGTGTTAAGCTCCTAGGAGTGTCAGTCAGCCTGTCATCCGGTTACCACCCACAGACCAATGGCCAGACTGAGCGCAAGATCCAGGAGATCAGGAGATACCTGAGGTTATACTGCCACCGGAACCAGGACAGCTGGAGCCAGTTCCTACCCTGGGCTGAGTATGCCCAGAACTCCCTCCGGCAGTCCACCACAGGGCTCACCCCGTTTCAGTGTGTCCTGGGCTACCAACCACCACTCTTCCCCTGGCTGGGAAGCCCTCAGAGGTTCCAGATGTCAATCACTGGTTCCAGCAGTGCTGAGAGAGTGTGGGACTCAGCTCATGTACATCTCCAGCAGGCAGTCCGGAAACACAAGAGACATGCCGACGCCAGAAGGGGCCCCACTCCTCATTACCAACCTGGCCAGAAGGTGTGGCTCTCGTCGTGGCTATGACATCCATCTCCGGCTGCCCTGCCGCAAGCTGAGTCCCCGGTACATAGGTCCCTTCACCATACAGAGGCAGCTCAACGAAGTCACCTACTGTCTCAACCTCCCTGCACAGCACCATATCTCACCTTCATTTCATGTCTCTTTACTCAAGCCCCACACTGAACCCATGTCTTCTCCTTCCACAGATCCTGGTGACGATGCGGTACCTCCTCCTCGACTCCCGATGACAGGGTCCCCAGATTGAATACCTCTTGGACTGGGAGGACTATGGCCCAGAGGAACGTTCCTGGGTCACCTGTCACGACATCGTCGACCCCTCACTCCTCACTCAATTCCACGCTGAACATCCAGATGCTCCCCGGGGTCGAGGTAGGAAAAAAAAAAAAAGATTGATGAATTTGAATTGCGTAACTTGATGTGATGCATATTTGTCAGTCATATATAAATGAAGTAGTTAAGATTTCTGCATTTAAAAAAATCATAGCTTATTACCACCTATTTGCATCTATTTAATTTTATTTGCATAATCATATTTTCAAAATGCATTTATTCAAATGGCTTAAAATCAGCATAAATCTGTTTATTGTGAAAACAATTACATTTATTCAGTTTAAAAGAATGAACATGGTTCAAATATGGCTACATGTGAAACAATATTAAATTTGTATGAAATTAAAACAAAATGGATTTATTGATGATGAAAATTTAAACCGGTTTATTCTGTGTTTAAAATGCATTGTTTATGAAATGCCAACCTTTTCTGTGTTGTATCCAACTTTTTTTGCCATGACAATTTTTAAGTTAATGGAAGTGCACAAGCTTTAAATCTCTGCTTGGCCCTGTTCACTTTCATTGCAAGCATCTTACTGTAACCTTGTTTTTTTGCCTCTTTAAAGCCCGAAACACACCAAGCCGACACCGACAAACTAGTGGCGATGAAAGTAGACTGCGGGGTTGGCTCATGTCGGCAGCATCTGGGTCCAAAGTTGCCCTGACACACCAAACCAATGCTCAACACCCGGCGGCCAAGTAGTACGTCCAAGTAGTACGTCCATCATAAACTAACCATGAGCAATACATTTGTTACTGTATTTAATAATATTCGTTAACGTTAGTTAATGAAAATACAGTTGTTCGTTGTTAGTTCATGTTAGTTCACAGCGCATTAACTAATGTTCACAAGATTTTAATAATGTATTAGTAATAGGGCTGTCAAACGACTAATCGCGATTAATCACATACAAAATAAAAGTTTGAGTTTGCATAATATATGTGTGAGTACTGTGTGTAATTAATATGTATATATAAATACACACAAATTAATGTATATATTTAAGAGAAATGTTATTTATGTACAAAATATTTATTTATATATAATATAAATTAAAAATATAAATAAATACATATACTTGTAAATATTTCTCAAATATATACATGAATGTGTTTTGTATTTATATATACATAATAATTACACACAGTACACCCACATATTAGGCAAACTCAAACCTTTTTGTATGCGTATGCGTTTGACAGCCCTATTTAGTAAATGTTGAAATTAACATTAATAAAGATTAATAACTGCTGTAGAAGTGCAGTTCATTATTAGTTCATGTTAACTAATGTAGTTAACTAATGAACCTTATTGTAAAGTGTTACCAATACATTTAAATACATGACATGTCGGCAGCATCTGGGTCCAAAGTTGCCCTGACACACCAAACCAATGCTCAACACCCGGCGGCCAAGTAGTACGTCCATTCTGCGCCAGTGTAAGAAGAAATGCCTTCCCGTACCAGCAGGTGGCAGTAGCTGAACAGCCAATCAGAATGATCAGATGGCCCGACTGACCAACGAGCTCCGACACTGATTCAACATGTTGAATCGGCAAAAAAAAAAGCAGAAGAGGACCCACTTTAGCCGATGGTGTGGAACACACTGAGAAAACTTAGTTGGCTGATAAACAAAAACTGATCTCAGGCTTGGTGTGTTACGGGCTTAAAGAAAATGAGGGGCGAGTCACAATTTGTTTTTGTAGTAATCAGCATTGTCACAAATGCTGTCATTTGAGCTTAACTTGTATTGTACCATGAATTTTACTAGTTTGTTCGCAAGTCCCTGCGGTCAAGTCCAAGTCAAGTGTCAAGTCTTTGAGGTCCAAGTCAAGTCAAGTCTCAAGTCTTTAGGGGTCCAAGTGAAGTCTCAAGTCAAGTCTTTGTTCTATTTTTATCAATATTTTTTTTTCAGCTAGTTGTTCTTGTAATTAACAGTGTATTTAAATATCAAAACAGATTACTTTTACTTTAAAATAGTCTAATAAAGCACATAAAATACTACTTAAATCATTTCTATTACTTTAACTTTATACAAAATTATACTGTTTAGAACCACCGCAAAAAAAAAAAGAAAAAAAGAAAAGTGCTGTGTATTTTGAGCTATATGAGTTGCCGTAATTTGCTGTAGAGCTCAAGCAATGCTGGAAACTGTAGTCTTCCAGTGAGCGCTGGCAGTAACAAAACCTATGTATAGACAAGCGTTACAGTAAACAAAACAACGAACATTTCCATCTGTGTGTCTCATTTGTGATAAGGCAATATAATAACGCACTGTGACTTAGCAAACCGATCTGTGGACAGACGGACAGGATCATAAAATGCGTATGGAAGTGTTCGTCCAATCCAAATACAATTTAACATGGTAAATATGGATATTATATGCATTATCAAATACTTGGGCAAAAATAAATAAAAAAATTAAAAGGACATGTACTTATTGAAAATGGACCACAAGGAAGCCTTCCCTTCGGATTAACTGATTGCTTTTCTAATTAAATGATAAAGTTTATGGCAAGGTAAGGCTTGGCTATATTGTTATTAGTTGTTGCTAATTTAACAAGTTTTCTAATGGCCGATTAATTTGCGTGCCTTCAGATGCGTCACACATTCAATGTCTTGGTGTGTTTAGAGATAATTTGTGAATTATCCAATATATTAAGACGTGAAATAGTGTCACATAGTACAAATTACCCTTCTAACTTGTACTTGTCGAATGGTTTTATCTGATATCACACCTGATAAATTTACCTATTATTCACAATGTCACGTTCACCATCTTTCTCACCTTCCCTGGACTCAATTTCCCAGCATTCCTCCTTTTTACTCACCTGCACTCCGTCAACAATCACCACTGATCACCACCAGCTGTCTCTCATCGCCTGCACTGTTTATAAGGACTCTCCACACACACACACACTCCTTGTCTATGACCCATCGTATGTGCTCCTTGGATGTGACTCACCTAAAGACTTATTACCTGATGTTTGTCTCCAGTTCCACGTCTCCATTTTCCTTCATCTCCATTCTCCAGCTTCTCGTCCCCTGTCTCCAGCCCTGTGTTCTCGTCCTACAAACAAAGGAAAGTGCTCAAATTATATTCATCAGTGACTGTTAAATGTGCATGTGTGGCTACTCACCTGTTCTGTGGCCATCCTGCTGCAACCCCATTCCATATCCACCATTGCGACTACCACAGTGTTCAATAAAGCCTGTCTTCATTTATACTTACCATCTCCCTGGTCTGTGTTCCGTGACACACAATGACAAGCCATCAATAATTTTCCACTGTCTGGATGCAGTGTATTCCCTAAAAATGTAGGAAAGACATTGTTTTAAATTGAAATCCAGAATCCAGAACGTGGCCTCCATAGATCAATACACTTTAATATGAACAAGTTTCGAACAAGGATCGTTCTTCATTATTAATGCAACTGTACAATCCACGTTTATAAAGATGAAATATACATCCATAATATGAAGTGTTCTCTCTGTGGCAAAGATTTGTTATGACGACTGTAAACATGTCAATACCATGGGGTTAATGGACTCCAAACAGCCACTTCAGCCAAAGCGTATTTGTTTGTTCACAGATTGACTGTCCCCTCAAATTTACGACGTCACACGACCATAAATCTTTGCAAATACGCAGAGGTATTTTCAAATAGTTTAGTCATATTTTCTTCTGTCTGCTCGGCCTCCATAACCTCTTGATCCATCAGGAAAAAAAAGAGCAATCTTACTCTCTTTTCCCCTCATTTTTCATTATGATCAATGACTCCATCATGAAAGGCTGTTAAGAGATTCTGTGGGTCTCCATCATGCCTCGTAGGATTCCTGATGCGTCTCTGGCTTGTTTTGATGGTCTCTATAAAACTCACATTAGTTAAAACCCAGTGGTGAAGAATTTACTGAAATAAAAACAGTCACATGGTATTTCTGCACTAAACTCTGACTTAGAACCGACCCATGTAAAAAAGAATTAGAATTTTCAGACCTTAGAAGTATATTTTTAACTGAATTTGCAAATATAGTATTATTCAAATAAAATCCCACTTCCACACTTTATGATTTTATGTACACTTTTTAAAAAGTGCACTTTGTAATAATGTCAAATTGAAAGTTTTGCTTTAAAGTACATTTTAAATCATTATGTTTTAATAATATTTTGTTGTGGTTTAAAGAAGTGCACTTATTTTTATGTGTTAAATTAAATTACATGTAAAGTGCTTGATTATAAATTAGTAGTGTGTTATTTGATATTACATTTAAAGTTAATATATTTTACTAAATATATATATGTACTAAATTGCAACCTCATCATTATAAATGTGTAATTACAAATAAATTGGTAACACTTTACAATAAGGTTGATTAGTTAAACGTTAGTTAATGTATTAACTAACATAAACTAACCATGAGCAATTCATTTGTTACTGTATTTAATAATATTCGTTAACGTTAGTTAATGAAAATACAGTTGTTCATTGTTAGTTCATGTTAGTTCACAGCGCATTAACTAATGTTCACAAGATTTTAATAATGTATTAGTAATAGGGCTGTCAAACGACTAATCGCGATTAATCACATACAAAATAAAAGTTTGAGTTTGCATAATATATGTGTGAGTACTGTGTGTAATTAATATGTATATATAAATACACACAAATTAATGTATATATTTAAGAGAAATGTTATTTATGTACAAAATATTTATTTATATATAATATAAATTAAAAATATAAATAAATACATATACTTGTAAATATTTCTCAAATATATACATGAATGTGTTTTGTATTTATATATACATAATAATTACACACAGTACACCCACATATTAGGCAAACTCAAACCTTTTTGTATGCGTATGCGTTTGACAGCCCTATTTAGTAAATGTTGAAATTAACATTAATAAAGATTAATAACTGCTGTAGAAGTGCAGTTCATTATTAGTTCATGTTAACTAATGTAGTTAACTAATGAACCTTATTGTAAAGTGTTACCAATACATTTAAATACATGACATACAAGTTTAAGCAGAAATGACATTTAAGTATATTTTAGTTTAACAAATGCATAGCAGTTCACTTAACCATAAGACAATAGAATTATGAAATGAAATATATAAATATGTACTTAAAGGGTTGGTTCACCCAAAAATGAAATTTCTGTCATTAAGTACTCACCCTCATGTCGTTCCATAGGCACATAGGCAACAACGTCATTGCACCTTTTGACATCCAGAAAGGTAGTTAAAAACATGGATAAAATAGTCAACATGACTACAGTGGTTCAACCTTAATGTTATGAAGCGACGAGAATACTTTATGTGTGCAAAAACAAAACAGAAATAACGACTGTATTCAACAATTTGAACCATTGTCATATGTAGTGAACTCCGTGCAGGCTTCCTTGTTTACGTCCGAATGGCGGCTCATTATTGGCTGGATCCTGTGTCAGCATCACATGTATGCGTCATGCTGCTCATGTGTTCAGCTTCGGCCAATATTGAGTTGCCGTTAGGATGTAAAAAATGAAGACTGTACTGAGTTCACTACGTATGACAACGGTTCAAATTGTCGAATAAAGTTGTTATTTTTGCGCACAAAAAGTCTTCTCGTCGCTTAATAACATTATGGTTACATTAAGGTAACACTGCAGTCACATTGACTATTTTAACCATGTTTTCAACTACCTTTCTGGACGTCAAAAGGTGCAATGACATTGCTGCCTATGTGTTGATCAGATACCCTCGGATTTCATCAAAAATATCTTAATTTGTGTTCCGAAGATGAATGAAGGTCTTACGGATTTGGGACGACATGAGGGTGAGTAATAAATAACAGAAATTTCATTTTTGGGTGACCTAACCCTTTAAGTCAGTCAAAAAAGCACTCTAAAGTTCAGTATATGTAGTTCAATATAAATTTAAACTATAATACATTTTCATTTAACATGCAAATAAGTATCCAAAAACTTTACATCCATTTCGCCCTTAAGTATAAGCTTTTAAAGTATATTAATCCTGTAATACTTTTTCTTAAAAGTATGCCTCTTATTCACAAGGGGATTCAAGTTTCTGTTAAAGTATTGCAGTTATCTGCTGCATCCTTCACAACTTTACACTTAAAACCGGCACACAGTTTTGGGAGCTGAGCCATGCAGATTGCGTTTATGGAAGTATTTGCTTGCATCATTATCTGATTTGCATAATTCACATTGTGGATCAGGCAGCGAAACGATGCTGATTGCACTTTCAAATAAATAAAAGTGCAACTCATTCTTAGCAAATTCCACCCATAGCTTATTCTTCTGCATCTCAGGCGGTCACTACCCACGTTTACTCTGTGACTTGCTAGATAGTTCTTCTCTGAGCCATTTACCAACCATCTGGTGGTCTGTCTATGGCTGCGGTAACTCAAATGCTCCTGCTGAAGTTTCCTGTTCCTTAATGTATTTCATCACTTCACCCTCTCTCTTTCCCCTGCATGAAAGAAAATGAAATATCCATAGAAAATTAGATTGAAAATAAGATCCAGGGTTCCAGATTAGTTTTGCATAGCCAGACTTTTGTCTATTGGTCAATTTTTCAGCGCTCTGTTTTGGTTTCAAGGCCAATGTGGCATCCATAATCAGCCATGGGAAGCCAACTTCTCAGCAACAGCAGAGCGTTCTTTCATACACGGTGTTATAAGAAATTACATCGTAGATCAAATCGGCGTTGATAGTGCGTTATTCAAACGTTGCTGACATTTGACAAACTTGGATTGCAGTATGGTTCAATAATGCTGCTAATGAGAAGTCTGATCATGCTGCGTTTGATGGATGAAGCTCTCTGAAACTCTGATTGATTTTTATGTGAGGCTGAGAGCGCCAGCCTGGCATGATCGGAGCAGATATTCACAGATAACTGTCTCAACGTCTGCAAATATCAAATCAAATCGCTCACGGAATCAACCACGAATGGCAATTCCCACATGAGCAGAAGAAGTGGCATAACGGGATTTGCTGATCTATTAAAGAATCGAATAACATCAGGGCGCGTCTTTTACGCTCTCGCTGCGTGTTGCTTATCGAAAGCTGATTCAATCAAGCATGATTGCTGCTCTTGGGTTTCACATGCACTGCTGGATAGATGGCTATGGGAAGTGCATGCTGTGTCACAGGAACAATGGCACAATACGCTCTCTGTCCTTATTGTGGTGACGCGCATGTTCAGGGAGGTTTTTAACAGTGCAGCTACAGCCCCAAAAAAAAAAAAAAAAAATCACACATTTAGGATGAAAAGATTTTTTTTTTTTTTTTAAATAAGAATTTTTTGGGCTTAACATTTAACATTCTAGTTACTAACAAAACTGTTGAATTCTGTCATTAATTACTTACTTTAAAAAAAACAAAACAAAAACTACAGTGTGACTGCAGTGGTTCAACCTTAATTTTATGAAGCGTCAAGAATATTTTTTGTGCAAAAAAATAAAAATAATAATGACTTCATTCAACAATTTCTTCTCTTCCATGCCTGTCACGTTTACCAGCTGGTGCCCATGAGTTCCTCCAGAGGGCACTCCTTCTGACTTTGTTGTTCTCCCATTATGAACTACATTCCCCACAATCCTGTGCCTGGACTCATTATGGTTTAATTTCTCCCACCTGTTGATCATTTACTGGTTTCAGTTTGCCTATTTAAGCTCTTGTGTTTTAGTCGTGAGTCATGAGTTGTTGTTTGTATTTATTTCTCTGTTGGGGTACCTGGATGTCTTGTTCCTCCCTTCCTTCATGGTCTTTGGATTATATTCCTGTTTCTAGTAATGGTGAAATGAAGCTTTGCAAAGCCCCGAGGCTTTCCCCTCAACTGTATCGTAAAAAGGCTCATTACTCAAAGCTTTTCAAAACAGTGCACACTAACGACATTTTGTGGTCAAAAGGTGGAAAAAGCTGCCAAACGACCCAGAAGACCCAGCCATTTTTGGACTGTTTCATGTAATAAATCTGTTTCTGCTATGAAAAGTGTACAAAACAATGAAAATAATTCGTCTACATAATTTTTTTTTTTTTCACGTGTCATTTTACTTTCACAATTTGAATAGTCTGCGAATACATTTCTGGAGAAAAAATAGGCACGCTTAGGCATATCAAAGTAAACGAAGATTATCATAGAATGGTCAGTTGAAGTATGAACTGGGAATAAATACAAACTGAACATGCACAAAACTACACATGTAAATATTTAGTCGTATTATGATATATTCTTATGAATCAAGCAAATGACACATGACACGTGCAAGTGTTCACGTTATTTGAATCAGAAGCAGAAGCAGTCACGTAGTTGTGTGCGAAACCTAAGCTTCGGACATCACAGATCACGTGATTATGGCAAAACGAATCAAGCGCTGATACAGAGATTCACTGTGAGATGTTTCATTTTTTTGATACAAGCTTCGAAGCTTCAGTGTTGAACGTCACATCACTAACTGTTTCTTTGTGTGGAATATTTGCCAGTTTCCAGGTTTGGAGTGTTTGTATTTTTTACCTTTTGTTATTAAACTGTGTGTGCATTTGGATTCTCTCTCTGCCTTATCTCTTCAAATACATTACAGTGACAGTCTCCAACGGTGTTCATGTTGTAACTACTGTGCAGCCCTTCCAGGTTCTACATCAAAACGCCGGCTCAGTAATGGCCGGTGCTCCTGTGCTCATGTGTCGTGGTGGTCACGTGAACAGTGTCGGAGACTGACACAGAAGAGAAGAAATTGTTGAATAACGTTGTTATATATATAATTTTTTTTTTTTTTTTAACATAAAAAGTATACTTGTCGCATCATAAAATTGAGGTTGAACCACTTCAGTTACATGGACTATTTTAACAATATCTTTACTACCTTTCTGGATCTTGAAAGTGGTAATTGCATTGCAGTTAGGGATCAGAAATCACTTTGATTTCATCAAAAAAAATATCTTAATTTCTTTTCTGAAGATGAACAAAAGTATTACGGATTTGGAACGAAATGAGGGTGAGTAATTAATCCTTTCACACATAAGTTTAAAATATTCTGGCTGAGCCCCCAGTGTGAGGTTTTTCAAGGCATATTTTTCATATATATATATATATATATATGTGTGTATGTATATGTGTATATATATAATGTTTGCTTGAATTAAGGCAAGATAACAGGTGAATGGTAAAACTTTTAACTAATAGATATCATACTTCCTTGTTGATTAATCACAGTTTAAAAATGTTTAAATATGCAAATGCATTATCTAACAAAATATGATTTAATTAGCATACATTTCCAAAACAGAAATTCTTGTTTCATTTTATTGACATATGTGAGATTTCTTAAAGGTGGGGTATCACACACAGTACATATAGAGTAACAATGCATGCTTCATATCTCCGAAAAGTCTTTAGTTTTGTCATATTTATAAAAGATAGATACACTAAACCGAGTCTTTCCGGAAAAAGCCAAGATCCTGGAGGCATGCCTGCTGTCAGTGCCGTGGGTGGAGCTAAAGAGTCACGAGCGCGCGCAGCTTCTGTGTAGAGATAGTCTGCTAGCTGCAACATCATTATAAATACAAAAGGAACAAAAACGTTCGTGTTGTTTACATTATATGCACTTGCATGCTGATTGCCAACAAAACACAGACATCTGATGCAGCTTTACTCACCACCCGCGATCTACAAATCCAGTTCCAAACTGGGACTTGTTTACAAAGTATTCATCACCGGAATCCCGGGAACAAACAAACATACGAGTACAATACGTTGCTGCCCCGGAAAAACAAACTTCATCCTTTTTTCCCTTAAAGCTCGGTTTCCTAGTGAAGCTGAAAAAGGTAATCTTTCCCTCACAACAAAAACTTTGGTGACAGGAGCTGCGTCTCATTCGGAGGCTGCGTCCTTCGGAGATCGTATTTGAAGGCTGGATACTTCATCAAGGATGTCATATTTAAGAAAAGTAACCGTAATAAAATTGACTGATATTCATTGTGAGGAGTAAAACACTGTAATTTCTTTCTTATGTTTCAATCTAACAGTTATTTTTCTTAAATGAGACCCTGAATTGGAACACAGCCATTGTTGAAAAATCTCTCGGCCTCCGTATCCCGAATGAAATTGATGGGTATGCTCTTGCTCTTGTTCTGGGTGATGTGTGTGTGCACGCTTACCAGGAAGAAGTGCCTATATAAGCAATTCTGCCTTTTGTTACGTGATAAAGGGCAATACTAGAAAAAACTCTCTGAATCCCGTACCGAAACTTGAAGTAGTCATTTGGCACAGAAATACTCCATCATACATCCAACTCATGTTTTGAAACTTTGGCCATGTTTAGCATGAGAATCCAACTCTTTAACAGTGTAAATACGTCAGAAGGCATAAAAATAGCTTTGCACCCCCTCTTTAAGCTTGTTTCTGCCACAAAATAAATAATGAAAAAACCTAATTGTGACTTTTTATCTCACTTTTTCTCTCAATTGCGAGTTTATATCTCACAATTCTGAATATAAAATTGCCTGTATATCTTGCCCTAAATTCATCAAATTCATCATGTATGTGATGCCTGGCCAAGAGAATAAACCAGACTGATTTGTAATAGAAATGTATATACTAAGATTTATAATCTGAGTTAAGGAATATCAGGAATATCAAGTTCTTGGCTGAATCGCTGGTCCTCAAACAGACATTATAATCAATGGAGAAGGCAACTCTGTATGAATACAAATGTATCAAAATAGGACTACAAATATACAAATACTGTTTTAGCAGTCTGAAAATTGAGAACACATGGAGGGAATAACATTGACGGAGTGCTTATGCAGCTCCATGGGTCTCTCGTGTCAGGCAATCAAGCCAGAAATGTAAATAGGCCTATTGACCTGATGGTGTGTGCCAAGCAAATTTACTGAGACTATAGGAGAGAACTACTAAATGAAGCAGTTGAAAAATGTTTTTATCTTAAATGAAGCAAAGTTGTATAAATGAGTACTTATGTATGCTCAGACCAATATATACACTTTACTGACTGACTGACTGATTGATTGATTAAAAAAAAAAAATTTTCACACAGAGATTGCTGGTAAATTCCAAAATTTTAAAGTAGAAAGACTGAATTTTTATTTTCTTGTAAAACATACTCCAGTAGTCTTTGTTCTATTTACAACTTTCAAACATATTTTATAGGAAACATGTCATCATACAAATTAGCACCAATTTACTAAAATGTAAAATAGTCACGAATTACAATGAGATTGTTTAAATTGATACAAATTAGCCACCAATTAGCCAAAACTAATTAAGAATTTACAAGAGATTGGTAACACAATATCAAAAGCTGTAAACACAATCTCATGGCAGTTCGTAACTATTTTACATTTGGTGAATTGGTGCTAATTTGTATGATGTCATGTCAAGTCATATCAGTTTTACACTTTGACTAATTGTTGGCTAATTTGTATGAATTAATACCTTCTTGTTCATATGTTTTCATACAATTTGCTCGCGCCCCAGTGGCGGTTAGGTTTAGGGGTGGACCTTCATGCTTCTTTTTTTTCTAAAAACATACATTTGCATCTACATAACATTGTGTGAATTCATACTAAATCACCACCTCGTAAAAGTTATGTTTTCTCTTGAGATCGGGTTGGGCAGCTCACTAGATTTTGGAACGTAGCCCCATGTATCATTTTTTTCCCCCTGACCGCAAATCAGTGGCAATATGATGCATCAGGTAGACTGAGAGAGGTTAGATTTTTATGTGGTTTCTAACCCCTCAGATGTTGTGCACCAATCATCGGACTGCTCTAATTGGCCTCCTGATCTGCAGCACCTTTGATGTTTAGGTATGAAAAAAACGTTCACTGCAAATTACATCTTGAATCCACAATGCGTCCGTTTGTGTGAGAGAACCGTACCTTTGTACCTGATGCCCACTGTGAAATATCTAAAGGGTAGTAATATTTCGAAAGCAACAGCACATGAAAGAGTAAAAGAAAAAAGGAAATTTGGTTGTAAACTGTGAAGTAGGATGACATTATCATTATCATTTTTTAATTAGACTGAGGGCGGTCGAGCACACAGCGTTATACAGCCATTTCATTGTGTTCTCAATGGTTTTTTTTTTGTTTTTTTTTTTTTGTTTTTTTTATCTCAAAAAAGGAAGGAAATTAGAAAGAGGTTCAGAAAAGTATTACGCCAGGAGGAGATACTGTAGTAGCTACCTTTGTATCTTGCTGAGTTAAAAACTTTCAAAATAAAAATGTTGATTAAAAGTGGCTTGCATAGGTCTGTTGGACTGCACTATAAAAAAAAACAAAAAAAAAGTGCCAAGTTCTTAGAAATGTGCTTTGTTCATGCAGGTTTTAGCAGGTTTGTCTTAAAAATCATTAAAATTAAATAACTTTCAATTAAATTATTAAGAAATAATAATCTATTTTATACAAAAGTTCATTCTGGTTCTTGAATCTGATTGGCTGAAAGGTTTTTCCAGCCATGCAATATTCTACCAGTAATGCCACTGGAACCGTTTCACCGTTTCTATCACTCAACTTGCGGTGACTATAATGGCGTTTGAGCAAATCCTCTATAATTTTTTACAAATACTACTGTTGTTGTGTCACAGAATGTAGTTTTAAGGGTTTTTTTTTAGGTGAGAATGTAGTTATTTAGACCTCAAATGTGATTGTGATATGGACTTCAGTAAAAGTTGCATTATTATGCCATTAGATGGCAGCAAAGACTGCCTTTATGAGTGAGTCAGTAGCAAATGGAAAGGGACTGGTTGTAAACAAGGAAGTTTTTTGAATGTTGTTATGAGAAGTCCCCTTAACTTTTAAAAGGCTTTCCTCAACAATCTTTATCTAATTGTTCATAATGGATATAGTATTTTGGACATCGACATGAAGAATAAATGGCATCAGATGCAGGTAATACACTCGTTTAGTCACTCTCGTTTAGTCACTCTCTCATAATACCATAATACTCTACTCTACATAATACAATAAGCTTCAATGAAGTGACTTCCTTCAGTATTTAGTGACATTTTAGAATTAGTAACGGAGGCTTGGTCACAACTTTTAAACTGTCAACTTGAGATTTGAATCCATGGCGGAAGGAAGTAGTTCTCCACAAAAGAGGGTTTTTAAAGACACTCCGTTGTTGTTTCTTACTCACTTGTGCCATCGAACTGTTGTGTAAATGCAGGGACATACACAGACATTTTGGGGGGCAGGGGCTCAAGTAGAAAAAAGGGCACTTCTCATAATTATTTATTTAAAATAAATAAATAAATAAATTAACACAACTCTGACTTCCTTACCAATTTATTTTTATTCCCTCACACTCGCACAATTGTTTCATACTTCACAGATTTCTACAAAATAATCAGTTCACACAGAGACATGGTCTTCTTTAGTATTCACTAGGTTTATCACAAGAGCAGGCAACAGCAAAGGAAACTATGCCACAATGTGCATGTTTCCTACACTGCTATTTTCAAGTAGCTATATATTTAGAATAAATGACTGCACCAAGGAGAGGGATATAGTTTCGCTAATAATTTGTTTATTTTGCACAAATCAAATAAATCATTTTAATTATTTTGGTAATTATTTTGTAATTTAATTATTAAGTATTATTGGAATACTTATTTCATGTGGTGGACAACTGTAAGATTTTGGTCTATTTTTGCTTCTGTCATCTTTTACTCTAATGGAAAGAAAACTTCCAAAATACACATTTAGATGGTGTTTGTTTTAAGCCTACTACCCTCTGGCTGTTTGCATCTGCAGATTTCTTCTAAATTAACCAAAAGCTAAACTAATAAGCATATTTAAACACATCAAGAGTGTTTCCCCCCTGAAAAGTACATAATATATATATTATAACAAATGCCTGCAGAGGGTGCCAAAAGCCTGATGATTGTTGTTGTTACACATGATCAAATCCTTGTTTTTGGCCAACCAGCATAAATAAAAAATATAATATTAGTTTAATAATAATAATATTCGGCCACATCTTTATAATAGAAATGCTACAGCCACTGTAAATGCTCCTTTTCCAGTATTGACAGCCTTACAGATATCTTTATCATGGTTCAAAATGCAATGCATAGCAGATTCAAATAATTGAAATTATAATATGACATAAATTGCATTAGTAGTGGTGTGCAGTGGTGTTCTGAAATGAGGAGGCACATTTTTTATTTATGAATCAAATGTAAATTCATGTGCATTACTCTTAACGTTGACACATCTTCCTTGTTAAATGAACATTACATTACATCTGTAATGATGGGTCAACAGAGTGGGGATCCATTTGCAGCTTTTATTAAGAAGAGACACAAAGAGGGACAGGCAATGGTTGAAGCAGGCGGCAGACAGACAGAGTCAGGATACAGGCGAGAGTCAGGGCAGGCAGCAGAGAGTCACAGAGGGTAGGCAGTCCAAACGGCAACGGTAATAACAATCCACAGAAAACGCTCAGAAATGATCACCGGGGCAAATCAAGACTTCGCGATGTGTGTGTGTGTGTGTGTGCTGCTTAAATAGTTTGAGAGTGTGATATGGTGCAGGTGTGTGCGCAATCGAAATGTGGCGGAGAACTGCTGGTACAAACGTGTAGTTTTGGGGGCACTCTGGTGGTGGCGCATTCTGTTCATTGTATTGCATGATCTTGGTCATAACGTCCCATTGTACAGGAGCAATCAGCAGCTTGTCGGAGAGGATGCTTTCTCCCGTGTCTGTTCTTTCCACCTCCTCCTCCTGCCGGGACAGCACATCAACTTTGGTATTTTTCGAGCCTGGTCGGTATGTCACGGTGAATTGAAATCTGGTGAAGAACAGAGATATTCCAGATTTTTTGTGATCAGTGAGTATAGTGAATGTTGTGCTCCCTCCAACCAATGCCACCACTTTTTTAGCGCCACCTTCATTGCCAATAGTTCCCGATTGCCCACATCATAGTTTCGCTCTGCTGCAGATAGCTTTCTTGAGTAAAACACACATGGGAACATTTTGGCAGGATTTCCCTGACCTTGTGAAAGGATAGCCCCGATGCCTGTGCTGGACGCGTCGACTTCCACTATGAACGGGAGCTCTGGGTCTGGGTGACGGAGGATGGGAGCAGAGGTGAATCGTTCCTTTAACTCCTGAAAGGCGTGTAGAGCCTCACGGGACCAGATGAGGCGTGTGGAGTTTTGCTTGGTCATGGAAGTCAGTGGGGCCACAATGCGGCTGAAGTTCCTAATAAACCACCTGTAGAAATTAGCAAACCCCAGGAATCGTTGCAGTTCCTTTAGTGTTCGTGGCTGTGGCCATTCTAACACTGCTCTCACTTTGCCCTAGTCCATGGCCACTCCCTCGTGACTGATGATATACCCCAGAAATGACGTGGATGTACGATGAAACTCACATTTTTCGGCTTTGGCGTAAAGTAGGTGTGGGAATAAACGTTGCAGTACAGCTCGGACCTGTTGGATGTGCTCATCAAATGTGTTGGAATATATGAGGATGTCATCTATGTAGACAATGACCCAGCGATTGAGCATGTCCCGGAAGACGTCGTTAATGAATGACTGGAACACCGAAGGACTATTGGCCAATCTGAACGACATCACGAGGGTCTCATAGTGGCCGGTGGCTGTAGAGAAAGCGGTCTTCCATTCGTCCCCCTCCCTGATGCGTATCAAATTGTATGCACAACAAAGATCCAGCTTGGTGAAGTACTTGGCTTGACGTAACTTTTCAAGAGCTGCGGGAACCAGAGGCAATGGGTAGCAGAATTTCACCGTTATGTCATTGAGACCACAGTAATCAATGCAAGGTCGAAGACTGCAGTCTCTCTTTTTCACGAAGAAGAACCCTGATGCGGCTGGTGAAGTGGAAGGTCGAATAAAGCCTTTGGCTAGTTCCTCCTTGATGTATGTCTTCATAGTGGCTGACTCAGGTTGAGATAGTGGAAAGATTCTGCCTTTAGGGGGCGTGATACCAGGCAACAGATCTATGGCACAGTCACTGGATCGATGAGGAGGTAGTTCAGTTGCTAAAGGCAGTATATTGCTTTTGCTAAAGGCAGTATATTCTGCAGAAATGTTGAGCTTGTTGGGACTGGATTCATGGACTGATACAGATTGAACTGTTAATGAGGTGACTTGTTTCAGGCAACATTCGTGACAGGCTGGGTCCCATTGAACAATTTGTCCCTCCTTCCATGAGATGTGTGGGTTATGTCTCCTGAGCCACAGAAGACAGAGAATGACTGGGTTGTTGGGTGAGTGAATGACGTAGAATCTGATTTTTTCGTGATGTAACACTCCTACTTGCATGTTAATCTCTCCAGTTATGTGCGCCACTCTCCCCTCTCCCCTCTCCTATGGGCCGCCCATCTAGTGCCTCTACTGTTAATTGAGAATGGCAGGAGGTTAGGGTGATATTGTGCTCTTGGATGAATGTGTCCGACGTGAAATTACCATCCGCCCCAGAGTCTAATAGTGCATGAGTGGGTATGCGTTGGCCATTAATCGTCATTTGTACTGGTATTTTGAGGCAGTTAGCTGAATAATTTGTAGATGACTTGGAACTCACTGATTTAGAGTTAGACAGGTTTGGCTGGATGGGGCAGTTGAGTTTGAGATGACCAGCTTGACCGCAATACAGACACAAGTGGAGTTGCATCCTTCTCTCTCTCTCCTCAGGATTGAGCAGGGTATAGCCAAGCTGCATGGGTTCATAAATGGGGTTAACTGATGCTTGGAGGACTGGTGACAGTCCTTTGCGAAATAGTAACTTCAGCGTATCGTCGACCCAGTTGGTTTGAGCAGCCAGAGTGCAGAATGATAAAGCATACTCAGCAGCGGTGGTCTTGCCCTGGCACAGAGATAGCAGTTGACCCCCTGCACTTTTGCCTCCCGCGAGATGTTCAAACACCTCTTTGAATTGTTGGAGAAATGAAGAGAAGGTGGGAAACACAGAGCCATCCTCTCCCCATACTGCCGTGGGCCAATCCAGCGCTCATCCAGTCAGTAATGAACAAACAAAAGATATCCGACTTGAGTCAGTGGGGTACAAGGAGGGCTGCTGATTGACAAAGAGTGAGTATTGAAGCAAAAATCCCTTACATTTGGCTGGATTGCTGTCGAACGTCTCAGGGAAGGCGAGTCGCGGATTTACTGTAGGAGTGGAAGTGAAGGTCTGGCTGGCGGGAACAGAGAGCTGCACAGCGGCGGCCTCAACGGGGCCGAACCAAAGGCTCTGCAGGGTCTTCACCAGCTCCTCGGTAAGGGAAGTTAATCAATTCAGTTGATGCTGGTGTACAGCGAGCTGGTTGGTCTGGACAGACAGCTCGGTGGTGAACTGCACAATGGCTGCTGGATTGCTGTTTGGCGAAGTCTTCTGTAATGATGGGTCAACAGAGTGGGGATCCATTTGCAGCTTTTATTAAGAACAGTATTAACAAGGCAAGGGCAAAGGCAGAGACGCAAACAGGGACAGGCAATGGTCGAGGCAGGCGGCAGACAGACAGAGTCAGGATACAGGCAACGATCAGGGCAGGCAGCAAACAAATACAGTCCGATAAACAGGCAAGGGTCAGGCAGCAGAGAGTCACAGAGGGTAGGCAGTCCAAACGGCAATGGTAATGACAATCCACAGAAAATGCTCAGAAATGATCACCGGGGCAAATCAAGACTTCACGATGTGTGTGTGCTGCTTAAATAGTGTGAGAGTGTGATGTGGTGCAGGTGTGTGTGCAATTAGTCCCAGGAATGAGGGCTTATGGGAATTGTAGTCTGAATGGTAAAAAGTCTATTTATCAAAACCAAATCAATTTATCAGTTTACTTACTTTTCCATTAGTCTTCCCATCATTTATTCATTCAAACTGACGTGCGAAACGTGCACATAAACAAAAGGCGAGATTTATCAAACAAACCAATCTTAACCAATTACATCCAATCATAGACATTGCCTCCTCTCACTTTACTTTCCCCCATTCATTCTCAATTACCCCCCACAAAACCCACCGCACACTTTAGGGGTCTGATGGTTTTCTGAGTGGAAAAGGAGGCATGACTCCTGCTGTAACATTACCTGTGGGTGTCACTGTTGGGCAGTGTTCCTTTAGAAATACGAGTGACCTGCACTCTTTTTAATGTCATAATTTGTAATATTTGTGTTGTTTCATATGTCATATGGATTATTTTCTCATCCTATTTTTTATTTTTTATTTTTTTTTGAGGAGGCACTGCCTCCCTTGCCTCCTCGGAGGAAACACCCCTGTCTCACTCTTAAATAGCCAAAAATTTCACATGTTTGTGAACAAACATAAGCTACCTGAAAGAGATGCACGGGATGAATGAATGGCGTGTCGCGGAGGAAGGGCATGTGAACTCGACAAAGCCGACCTGATATAGTATTTTTGGTAACACTTTATTTTAGGGTCTTATAACTAATTGCTTATTAGCATGCATGTTACTAGAATATTGGCTGTTTATTAGTAATTAATAAGCACATATTAATGCCTTATTCTGCATGACCCTATTCTACATTCTTAATCCTACCCAATACCTAAACTTAACAACTAACTTACTAACTATTAATAAGCAGAAAATTAGGAGTTTATTGAGGGAAAAGTCATAGTTAATAGTGAATAAATGTTCCCTATACTAAAGTGTTACCGTATTTTTTTTATTCAGTAAATATATTTGTTTGACAGGGACACTGTGCGTAAACAGGAATATATTCATTTATTTAAAAAAAAAAAAAAAAGCACCCTATAAAAAAGGGCGCTTTCTCTCGAAGGAAGAAAAAGGGCAGGTGCTCAAGCCCCCTTTTATGTCTATGTGTGCACGTGCCTGTGTAAATGCAATATCATGTGATATTATTATTATTATTTTCACATGAACAATTTACAGAACCAGTTCAGTATACAAGTAAACTATTTTTTTTTAAACACCCTCTCACCCCTGTCCCACTCCTGACAGAACACTTGCGTGGACATTATTACAAAGCCTTGAGCTGATGTGCAAGAAAAAAATTATAATAATAATAAAATAAATATATAAATACATAAAAAAAAAAATTAAAGTAAAGAAGGGTTACATTATTACATCAGCATTTTCAATCAATGTAACATCCATATTATTTAAATATTCAATAAATTTGCCGTACATCTTTTCAAACATTGATGATTATTTTTTTCAAATTGTACATTATTTTTTCCACAGGCACACAGGACAAAAGTTCTCTAAGCCATACAGCATGACTGGGCGGTTCTTCTGATTTCCACTGTATAGCCATACATTTCTTTGCTGCTATCAGAGCCATCTTAACAAAACGTCAGTTCTTCCTTTGATCAAATTAGAGGACCGATTCATTGCCCAAAAGTGAACCTTAATGTAAAATGAACACATGTGAACCATTTATTAATGAGTTGTGAACCTTAATGTAAAGTGGAAACATGTGAACCATTTATTAATGAGTTATAAACATTAATAACCTGTGAAAGTGCACCTTAATGTAAAGTGAACACATATGAACTATTTGTTAATGAGTTATAAACATTAATAACCTGTGAAAGTGAACCTTAATGTAAAATGGAAACCTGTGAACCATTTATTAATGAGTTATAAACATTAATAACCTGTGAAAGTGCACCTTAATGTAAAGTGAACACATATGAACTATTTGTTAATGAGTTATAAACATTAATAACCTGTGAAAGTGCACCTTAATGTAAAGTGAACACATATGAACTATTTGTTAATGAGTTATAAACATTAATAACCTGTGAAAGTGAACCTTAATGTAAAGTGAACATGATCTTTTGACCTTTTTGGCCAGTGTGTTTACATTCACTTTAGACGCGACTGGTATCCAATATCTGTGTTTACATTAATTCCAACCCAAAATGATTGTCATTGATAGCTTTGCATGAACATGGTATACCCTCGGGTTCTGAATGGCCGTGCTATTAAAATTATTTATATATTTCACGTCGGGTGGCCATGATTACCTGCCAGAATGGAAAAGTTAACAGCTGTCAGTGTCATGGATGTTTTGCAGCACAAATTCTGACTGAACGAATATAGACTGGAAAATAATGATAATTTGCGTTTGTTATTTTATCTACAGTCGTTAAATCTAAAGTAAAAATAAAGTAGCAGGTAAGATTATATTTATTTGAATGAATGATAAAGACAGATTGAGTAAAGGAGAGAGTGCACGAGAGAGAGAGAGTAGCCTACCCAATGAAAATTTTGGTGTATTAAAATAAAAAAATTAAAAAACACGGCGGTATCTTTTAAATTAACTGGGCAGAGGTTGAAATTCAGCTGCTGAATGTGTGTGTGTGTGTGCGCGCACGCGCGCAATTTCTTTCAAGGAAAAAATAGACATATAAAGTTTTTACCTCAATAATAAAGCTGCGAATTTTTGTGCGAGTGCATACATAATGCTTCATAATACAACATTAAAGCTACCTTTTAGTAAGCAAACGTGTCGCCCCCTCGCCTTGTGATGGAATTCCAATAGGAATCGGATATGCGTGTTTAGACGTAGGTTGCATGTCCAGAGATCAGATATGTATCTGATTTAAAACCACATTTGGAAGTGGCTCAGATCGGATGCGAAAAAATCGTATCTCAGGATTTTTGTGTTTACACGTGTGCAACTAATGCCGATCTGTGTCAGATGTGAGCAAAAAATCAGATTTTTTGTGCCAGTGTAAACGCGGCCATATTTTATTGTTGAAATATTAATAAGCAATTCATAATTATTCTTGATATCATGATAAAGGATACTGTAACTTTAGTATTTGGCCATCCACACAGTACCTGCATGCGACAGAAGTGGGAGCGCCACTTTACTGGTAACTGAGTGACTTCTTCTCATGAAAATGGCAAGGCTTTATTGGATGCTCACTAGCGTCAACTCCTTTCACACACCAGAACACACATGCTTAGTGATGTAACCCTGAAAGAGTGATGTGACCTGAAAGAGTATATAAAGTATAGCCTAATATATTATTGTCACATCTAGTTTTCTATAACTATAGTTTACTATAGTTTGTTCTCCTATATTTTTGAGTTCAGTTATCTTCATAATAAAAAATAGTACTGCTGCATCTAAATCCTGCTTCCTCACTGCTCTTCACAACCAACTGTGACAATAGGGTATAATATGCAATGTATTCTTTTTATTATTATTATTATAAGTAGTAGTAGTAGGCTATATACTTTATTATAATCTTTCAGGTTCACATCACTATGCGTGTTCTGGCGTGTGACAGGAGTTGCCGCTAGTGAGCATCCAATAAAGCCTTGCCACTTTTCATGAGAAGAAGTCACGCAGTTAGTAACAGTACTGTCCCAACATGCTCTGAAGTGAAAATTTTTGTTTACTGATTTGATGGGTAAGCTAACTGAGGTGAAATCGCAGACTATGTTTTTCTAGTGTTTGTATTATATGTGTAATTGCAGTGTTAGTTTGTAGTTATCTTAAACAATTAACCGCTCCTGTGCAGGTACTGCAAGTGCGGATGGCCAAAAGCAAATACTCAAGTTTACTTGCATAAGCCACTTTTCATGAGAAGTCATGCTCAGTAATTTTGTGCTGTAAAAGAAAAGTTTAAACTTTTTTGTTTCAAGTTTAAAGTTGTGTTTACTGATACATCAAAAATAAAATATTTCATCAGCAAAAAATATCCTGTGTGTACATTAATAATAATAAAAAACATGATTTACTTGTGTTCACTTTACATTAAGGTTCACTTTCACAGGTTATTAATGTTTATAACTCATGAATAAATGGTTCACGGTTTTCCACTTTACATTAAGGTTCACTTTCACAGGTTATTAATGTTTATAACTTATGAATAAATGGTTCACATGTGTTCACTTTGCATTAAGGTTCACAGGTAACTAATACTGGAATTACATTTTTCATTATTAATATCTCATCAAGTTATGGTTATTATCTTATGTTTTATTTTCAAAATAAAGTTGGAATTTCATATTAAAAAACAAGAAATCAGTTTTTATACACTGCTGTGGATAGGCATCATGACCTTTTTGGAGAGTATCATGCGTAAGACAGCAACTTCTGGTAAGCAATATAGTAAGAAAAGTGGCAGTCATTAGATATTAATAAGAAAACCACAAATACAACACCCTTTCGTCTAATTATGATAGTCAATATTTGCTGCATTATGAAATAAACCAGGAATCTGTTTTTGAGTTAAATAATTGTCAATAAATACATTTATTAAACGTTTATTAAGCATTTATAACACGTGAGTTAAAAACGGCTCACTATTTGGCAGGTATTGCGTTAGTCGCCTTTTTATTCATGCAGTTATAACTGCAATATTAATGATTTATAATGCATTTGTAAATGACTTATTGCTCATTAACAAACACCTTTATAAACCCTTTACAAAGGGAACCTTAATGTAAAGTGTTATCAAACTTATTTTAATGTTTTCGTTTTAAGAATTTTCATTTGTTTATTTTTCGATAAACAGTAGATCTGGAAAAGCAACTATAATGTGAAATGTGTATCACTGTACCCGCTCCAGTTCCAGGACTAGATCTAGTCCTGGAATGAAAAGCCTTTAAAATAATCATTAATGTACAAAGTCATACTTGTACATTACATTTAAATTTTACTCAATGAAACACTTAGCTGAACTTTATCTTAGTTAAATTAGTTGTATTTTTATTTAATGCATATTTAAAGAAAAGTTTTAAGAGGTCATTGCTAAGTGAGGTTGCTAGGGTGTTCTACTATGTAATCATGGCCACATCTAACTAATTCGTTCCCTCGTTTTGATTTAACTAAAACAAAGTAACTAATTATTACAACGTGGCCACAATGTAGTAAAATGAGGGAATTAATTATTATATCATGCGCACAATTTACTTAAGGGAACGAATTAGTAAAACATGCTGACTGACGCATTAGCAAGTCGTGGGAACTAATTGTTAATTTGCCTCAATATAAAAAAAATCCCCCCCTGCATGTGCGGGGCTCCATAAAAAATAGTTTGTTAAGGTAACAATTGTAAGTTACCATTTTTTACAGTGTAAGGAGTTAGACTATGAACATTCCATCGATGACTATGGGAAACTTGATCATCAGCCTGTTCAAATAAATAAATAAATAAAAATTACTATATGAGTACAGTCTAAAGGTCTTTGCTGAGTTTTGTGCATGTAGCTTGAAAGCATTAAAGAATCAGTCTATGGGAGTTTTGGGATGTCAGTGGGGAGTAAGCAGATCGTACGAAAATGCACCAATGAGATTATGTGAATTAATACAAATTAGCCACTAATTTGGCAAAATGTAAAATAGTTATGAAACGCCATGAGATACTCACATTGGTACAGTTGCAATGCTGTCAGATGCTACACTCCACTGTGGGTGTTATAGTCATCTGTTGTACAACGTCAGACTGATGCTCATCACATAAAACTCGCAATCACATGAATATTACCGTAGAGATGAATGGTGCAATGAGACAGCGAGAGAAGGAAGGTTACGGGGATGCCGACAAAAACAGATTCATTTTATATAGGCAGGGCTTTTCTACAAGTCTTCAGAGGGGAACTTTACATCTGCGTCTGTCTTCTGATGCCAGACCACAGAGAGTTCAGAATGACGCAGGGAGAAGTATTTTTAGATTGTGTATGAATTTCAAATAGATCCAACTGGAGGATGATCAGACTAATAAGTCAATTGATATTTCAGCAAGCTGGAAAAGCAGATCAGATACAAGCAAACCTGAGGACATACAGTGGCCCCATAAAGTATTTGGACATGTAAGCTGCACTTAAAAATGCATGAATGTCTTTACATAATATAACAAAATATCAAATCATGCATCATATATTTTAAAGAAATATAGCACAACAAGAAATTTGTTAGGTTTAAAATGAAAACAGTAATGGTTATAATCCTCAATGTATAGTTTCTAGATGTCAAAAGTTATTGGAACATCTACACTGAACAAAATTATAAACGCAACACTTGTTTTTGCCCCCATTTTTCATGAGCTGAACTCCATTGAAGAGGAGTGGACCAACATTCCACAGGCCACAATCAACAACCTGATCAATTCTATGCGAAGGAGATACGTTGCACTGCGTGAGGCAAATGGTGGTCACACCAGATACTGACTGGTTTTCAGACCCCCCTGGACCCCCCTAATACAGTAAAACCGCACATTTTAGATTGGCTTTTTATTGTGGCCAACCTAAGGCACACCTGTGCAATAATCATGCTGTCTAATCAGCATCTTGATATGCCATACCTGTAAGGTGGATGGATTATCTCGGCAAAGGAGAAGTGCTCACTAACACAGATTTAGACAGATTTGTAAACAATATTTGAGAGAAATGGGTCTTTTGTGTACATAGAAAAGTTTTAGATATTTGAGTTCAGCTCATGAAAAATGGGGGGCAAAAACAAAAGTGTTGCGTTTATAACTTTGTTCAGTGTATTAAATTATACTGTGTTATCTAAGAGAATGAAATTCATACATTTTAAATGTGTTTTCGTTTGCTCCTGATGTGTCAGCGTGCAGTGGTTAATCCACAAGGTTCTTTGTTTGAAAGTTTGTTTGAAATTTTGCTGATGTGACAGCACCCTATTAATCAAAGTATCAGGTCGATTTTCTTCATTTCAGTCGCGAGTACTTCTATCCCTTTCATATTCTGAGGAACTTGACTTTAGTCTGTTCAGTGACATCAGAAAGTGCTGAGTGGATTTGCTATTGGATGATTATTGACTTTTGTGATTGTATGTTGTGATGGAGAAACATCCACAACTGTGCTTCCAGGGTTGTATTGCACCACAGGTTTCAAATGTCTTTGAAGACAGTAATTTTGTAACCTTGAAGTGTTCCTTCCAAGTCACCCATTTAAGAAGTTTTTGACTACAGCTGTCAAGTGGAACAGTGTTCATCTTACCTTTTAAAACGTTTCACTTCAGTTGCTTTGTAGAATGTAGGTGGTAATGGACAGATTGCATGATTACCCTCTAATTTATGTCATGGTTGTAGGTTTGAGTACCAAGAAGTCCTTCTGAATGTACAATTCACTCATTGTGAATACACTACACCATTAGCATGACAAACTAAAATTGCTTTCTCCATTTAGGACCGCCTATAACCATCTCTTGTCTTTTCTTTTTTTTTTTTTCTGAGCAGAACAGATTATGTCTGTCCTTATAAACAGGCTGTCCATTTTACCTCTTAAGTACTGAATCTTGAAGTTTCATGTCTATCCATGTTGTTTTCCTCTGAATTTCAGGGGTGAGTTTTTAGGGGGGGGTGGGGGGGTGGACTGCAAAGAGAAGACAAGATATGCGAATTGAAAGGAAATAACCATTTTGTCATTTCTTTTTCAAGCTGTTCCTCATACAAACACATCCCACACCATCTCATTACCGCCTCCCCAATTTATGCAGTTCATTTTAAATTCAAGCTTTGCTGAGCAAACAAGAAGTAATTGAGAAAGGATGAGCAAACTTAGAATGAAATATATAAATTTGAGAAGTGACAATAAAAGTGGAGACTGCAACATGTAGCAACTTGCAGCAGTAAATCCCATTTTAATTTTCTTTTTACATTTGTGTTTTGGTGTTATCATCGCTTCCATTTTGTCTGTTTGCTCATGGCTGGGATGTTTACGCTGTATCCTTTTTTTCCCTCATGGCTGTCTTTGCTGTCTTTTGATATACAGATCTCTCTGAAGAAAAAGAGCCGTTTCTATGCCACTGCTGACTTACAACAAAGGGTTGGAGCTATCAAGGAAGAGGGTTGAAAAGTAGAGTTTTTTTTTTTTTTTTTGTAGAAAGCAAAACCATCTATTGATTTCATCCTAATAAATAACCTTAGAAAGTATAAATGTTCTTATCTTGAAGAAGTTTCTGTGCGTAAGTTTCTTTCTGCAGTAAATTTTAGCAGTAGTAGGCTAATTATAAGCAAACCCCTTACAAACTAATAAATTCTCACTAAATTAAAGCATATGCTGATGTGCATCAGATACTGTATCAACATATGTGGCTATGTTTTTTTAAACAGCTTGTTTCCAAAACCTAGATGTCTACAGAAGCAAAGGCTGTTCCAAAAGGTAGGCATCTTATAATAAATCTTGTTTAGCCCCTAAGATACCTTGTTTTCTTGACAAGCTGAGTAGAAAAAATAAATCCAAGATGGCGGACAAGGTTCCTTATTCATCCCAAACTGAAAAGCTTCTCAAAAATAGTAATTTGACCCAATATTTGTGTGATATTTATTTTTTGCTTATTAGATCTCTGTTAGCATAGCAACATGCTAATGCTAAACTAAGTCGTGTCTAAAGACTATAGAATAACAGATGCGCCACTCGTATTGTTTTAAATGGGAGAAAGTGTGACGTGCAATATGGCGGAATAAGTCCTGCCTTCTAAATAATAGCCCATCGCTGATTGGAAAAGTCATTGCGTCACTGCAGCGGCCGTAAAAAGCTCCGGTTAGTGTAGAAACATTCAGACGCGCGCCTCCAAAACGAGACACGAGGAACATGCACTTAGGTCTGCGCATGCGCATTAGATTGATCCAGCCTGAAAAATACTTTTTTTTTTTTCTTTTTTTTTTTTGTCATGATTCGAGCATTTAGAAACAAACAGTTGTCAGATTTCATTGGTGATTTTCAAATATGAAATTTAATCGAAAGCTTGGCAAACAGCTTTGGAGAATTTGATGTTTCCCCATTCAAAGAGATAGGAGCTGCACTTGCAAGCCAGAGAGGTGTTTCAAAGATGGCCGCCGAGTGAAATGACTTTGTCGTGTCTCCCATGCATATTACTACTTGTGTGGTGTGTGAAGTTACCTACAGTATTTAAAGTGCTCCAAATTGGTCACTTATGAGGTTCCATGATATTAGGATGATGTTGTAGGTCCCAATCACACTGATTTTATTGCTGGGTCATCAGGTTGCTGTACTGCTGGTCGCTAATAGGTGTTCCTACTACTAAAGGCCTTAACATGTGTAACTGGCTGAAAAGTTTTTGAAAATCTATTCACAAATGTAGCATGAGTTACATTTCGGAATTTGTGTTTGTTTAAATTCATAACTAGTGGTTGTCGTAGGCTTACTTGAGTAAAAGTACAGATACCCTAATAAAATATTGCTCTGGTAAAAGTACAGTAAGTACTCATTTTCAATTTTACTTGAGTAAAAGTACAGAAGTACTTTATTTTTAATCTAGCCTACTTAAGTATTAAAAGTAAAATGTACTGATTGATGAAACATACTTATTATTAGTCAGACTAGTCATTAGTCAGCACTAATAAACAATTAGTACATTCATTTAATATGTACTGATTGACAAATAAGCAAACTTTATCTTATTCGACAGGTTCACTGGAAAGAATCAGCTCTTTCATGAATTGCTCTTGCGTCTCAGAGGAGGTGGTGATTTCTTTCTGTTCAAAATAATGAGAAAAGATATGTTTTTATAGTATGTAGTAGAACAAGTACGATATTACACTTCATAATGTATAGTGACGTAAAAGTTTCCCCCAACAAATACTCTTAAGTACAGATACTTGAAAAATGTACTTAAGTGCAGTAATGAAAAAAGTGCTTTGTTACTGTTCACCACTGCTCAAGAAATGTTAGCAGAAAGTTAACATTCTGTCATCATTTACATGTTCTTAACCTGTATGACTATATATATATATATATGACTGTATACCTATGTTTCTTTCATGTAAGATCTCTATGTATGAACAATTGTGCTAGTGAAGCTAGCTTTAGCAAACACCACTAATAAATAATGATTCTGAAAGTATTTATTTTGCTTAACTGTAGGCTGCTTACGGTGGTACATTGGTATATAATTCAACTGGTGTGTGGTCACAGGTGTGTGTATAACAGCTCGGAATGTGGCTTATCTGATCAGGTTTTAAAGTGCTTCAACTGTGCTTGTTATAAATAATACATCAATGAAGGAGAGTATCTGAGGACATTTGGGCAATATTGCAGGGGTGATATTAGTAGGTAACATAGAACGGTACAGTGGAAGAGACAGGAAATGAATAATAGATCATCAGCTGGGATGCTTTTCACTTTGTTTTTGGCAATGTTGATCAGTTACTTTGGCCAGCATGTTGCTGTATATAAAGTCAGCTGAAATGTTTGTAAGTGTGAAAGTGCTGACGGCTAACTGTTGTTAACTGTTGCCATAGTTACCCATAAATGTGGGCGGAAAAGGGGAATGCTGTTTCTAATCCAGAGATTATCTTATTTACAAACAGGTCACACCAGCACTTTTCAGATAATGGCTACATGACAAATATGCTACGATAGTTGGACTATAGAATACAGTGTAGCATACATGTGTAAATGTTACAGCATTTATTTATAGAAGCAAGGATCTTATGGTCTTACATAATGCAATTCAAGTAAGCCCACATGTCAAAATGCTTTAAAACAAAACAGAATTTCATATCAGAATATTATATAATATGACTGTAGCTGTGCTATTTTGTAGCTTTTTTTAGTAATTATATTCTTGTAAGTGAAATGTAAGCGAATTTTGCCATACAAAATGCCACCATGTTGTTAGGGTTTGTTGGGTAGTTGCCAGGGTGTTTTGTGCTTGCTAAGACGTTCTTGGTGCTATTAGCTTGGTGCTGTTTGGTTGAGAACTAGGGGTGTAACGGTACGCTGTGAGCACTTGAAAGCAAGTTGACTGTGTGTCTGCAATAAACTTCAGCAGATGATTTTCATAGGATTTAGTTTATCATTAATGTTCAGAGAACCCTACAGCCAAATTGCTGCTAGTTTTTAATAAAAGCAGTGAACTGATTATAAACATTCTCACTTGTGAAATGTTATCCTATTTCTTTGGGATTTTAAATCTTGGTCGTTTTGACAACCAGAGGCTGCGCAGTGTTGTGGTGAGTGACGACTGCATCTGAAATGTTGACCTTTCCAAGATGGAGGATGCATTGACATGTCCAGAGGGGTCAAATTGAGGCATCAACGGCTGTGTCCGAAAGCTGAAAAATGAATAAGGCACGTCCAAATCCAATGTCACATCGGATTCATCACATCCTGTCTGCTGAGATACCTTCATCTGAATGATTTAAGCATATGCCACAATCTTGTGCACAGTTGAGCTCAAAAATAAAGATGCCGTTTAAAGTTGCGTTTCAACGATTAAACCATTATGCTGCCTCAGAAGTCTATTAGAAATCAGTTTTCATGAGGTACCTTCATGCACAAACGCCTGCAAAATTGTTGCCTGATAGAGTATTAGCTTTCGGATGCCGCCTATGTACAGATATCTAGTTGCTAATGTGTTCTGAGTGGTGGTTAGCATTGTTAGCTTACTTAGCTTTAGTGGTTTTTCAAAATGGTTAATTACATTTTTCTAGATGAAATGGTTCCTAAGAAACACAGTAAAATGACCACCGTAATATGAGAACTCAATCTCAAGTTCTCTGCAGAAAGCCTCTTTAACAGACACGGGAAAGTACCCTCAAAATATCGACGTCTCTTATCCTGTCTTTCAGACATTTAGCTTATCTTGTCATGTTCTTCTTCAGGTACTGCTCTGCAGGGGGCATCGTGACTTCAGTGTAAATCTAACCTCTCATGCATCAGTCTGGAGCTGAACGGTTTTATTTGTTAGAAGTCTGACTTGAAGAACCTGTGGTCCTCCCCCTCCTACACAAGACTCGTGATTCATTCTCTGAGCCTGAGTCGACCATCATGAAATCCCTTCCTTTGGCACCTGGCTTGATTTTAATTCACAGGCGCTTATGATTTTGGCGGGCTATTACATTTCCAACAGAATGAATTTGTAAGATTCCAGTTCAGTAAAACCAGCTGTCGTCAAGGGGACCTTGTCTGAATGTTCACAGCATGAAATGAAATGTCGGTTCAGGAATGCTGGGAAAAGTCACGAATCAAGTATCTCACTTATAGGCTTTTTATACTTTTTCTTTGCACGTCACACTCTGTCATGTTTTTTTAATAAACCATGCAGCACATTCTTTACATAGCAATCTTCTCTATCCTTTTTTGACTCCAGTGTTTCATCGATTCTAGTCATGTCCAGCGCAGTTCTTTGGTCAGTGCATTACGAGGTATATGTAATGGCAGATTGACATGTCACATGCTTGCACCCTCATCTTTTATTTAGCTTCCCGCTCTTGGTGGTGTGAAGGGAGAATTTATAGGCAGCTGCAAAGGGCCCAAACCTCCTATAAACCTGTCACACGTTGAGCATTGATGCAGTCACAAATTTCACTATGTCCCTTATTATTCTGACGCTCTCTTTTGGTCTCGGTTTTGAACACCCATTTTCATATAAATAGTTTTTTGGTCATAGACAGACAAGGTCAAAGAGAGTTGTTGCTGATGATAAAGGAAGGACATTTTTTTTTGCAAAAAGACTTCAAATATATCTGGTAGAGATTCCACGGTATAGCCAAAGCATGATTATTACATTGTTACAGAGTCTTTTGTTTTTAACTTAACTGTTATAGATATGTCAAATAAAGTGAAAAGTAAAAATCTATTTATCTATTTTAAGTATATTTCACAATTTATATACACCAATCAGGCATAACATTATGACCACTGACAGGTGAATAATACTGATTTTCTCTTCATCACGACACCTGTTAGTGGATGTGATATATTAGGCAGCAAGTGAACATTTTGTCCTCAAAGTTGATGAGTTAGAATCAGGAAAAATGGATTTGAGCAAGTTTGACAAGGGCCAAATTGTGATGGCTAGACAACTGGGTCAGAGCATCTCCAAAACTGCAACCCTTGTGGGTTGTTCCCAGTCTGCAGTGGTCAGTATCTATCAAAAGTGGTCCAAGGAAGAAACAGTGGTGAATCGGCAGGATGGTCATGGGCAGCCAAGGCTCACTGATGCACGTAGGGAGTGAAGGCTGGCCGTGTGGTCCGATCCAACAGACAAGCTACTGTAGCTCAAATTGCTCAAGAAATTAACGCTGGTTCTGATAGAAAGGTGTCAGAATACACATTGCATCGCAGATTGTGGCGTATGGGGCTGCATAGCCACATACCAGTCAGGGTGCCCATGTTGACCTGTCCACCGCCGAAAGCACCAACACTGGGCACGTGGGCATTAGAACTGGACCACGGAGCAATGGAAGAAGGTGGCCTGGTCTGATGAATCATGTTTTCTTTTACATCACGTGGATGGCCGGGTGCTTGTGCGTCGCTTACCTGGGAAACACATGGCGCCAGGATGCACTATGGGACGAAGCCAAGCCGGCAGAGGCAGTGTGATGCTTTGGGCAGTGTTCTGCTGGGAAATCTTGGGTCCTGCCATCCATGTGGATGTTACTTTGATATGTACCACTGTTTTGGCAGCAAAAGGGGGACCAACACAATATTCAGAAGGTGGTCATAATGCTATGCCTGATCAGTGTATTTAATGGGTGCTTCTCAATTCTTATTTGTGCATCATCATTTCCTTTCCTCACATCTTAGCTCCACCCGTTCAGGATGCGAGGGAAGGACACAAGGAAAAGACGTGAGGATGAATCAAGTGAAATGATATCCTTGCTCCCTTAAATGCACCTCTTGTTTATATGTGTGACTGCCCCTTTGAGTCATTGACCTAATTTCTGTATTAACTCCAACACTTCCCTTTTAGGGGTGAAGAAAACTGAAAACTTTTTATGCTTTTTGGCCATTCATTTACATGACAACAGTGTTTTGGGGGCCTGCAAATGCAAACTTTTGAAAACGGGTTTCAGCGTGCAAGTTTTTGAAAACGATACCTTTACTATCTTCATGTAAATTACAAAAACACAAATGCAAAAAAGAGTTGGCAATGTTTTGCTACTGGCCTGGCAGGAATAATGCAGCGTTTTAAGTCATTTTTGTGGATCTGTGTGAATGGGGATCATTTTTGTATGTACTCGAAAAACGCAAAGAAAAAACGTTTCCCTTTTTAGTATATCGTTGTCATGTAAACATACTTTCAGAGTTGTTCCCAATCAAAGGTGTGAGTTTTTATTTGAGCTCCAATTAAAACTTAATCTTTGCTTTAAAAGTCCCCCCCCCCCCCCCCCCCCCTATTTTCATGGATTGTTTTAACTGTATAGGATATTATTTGTCAATTATTCAAGTATTTTCATAACTTTGTGTAAAAGTATATTTATGTTTCTGCCACATAGATTCACACATCCTTTAATATGGAAGACTGTTTTTGCCTCAGTTAAGTAAATCAAAAATGTATTTTTGTCACTTTATCTTGCAATTGCAACATTGTTTCTCAACAATTTCTGACTTTTTAAGTTTTTATTTGTATTCTTTTTTCACACTTATCTTTTTTTATTTTTTATTCTGAGGCAGAAACAGGCTTCCATAAATCACATTTTACCACATACATGATTACTTTTATTTTTATTTGATTTTACTTTTGTTGCTTTTTCGGTGCATTTTGTGTCATTTTTGGCACTTGACAGATCAGTTCTCATTAACTGTTCCTAAATAAGAGAAGATGCTTGGACATAAAGCATAATATCTTTTTTGTTCCACAGAAGAAATCAAGTCATATGGGTTTGGAACAACATGAGGATCAGTAAATTATAACAGTTTTCAAATGCACAGTCAAACACTAAACTACCTTCCAAATTAAACCTGCATTTCCACAGCCGTTTTCAAACCCTAATTGACACAGAATAGCCCAAGGATTAAGCTCATGCTCAAGTGTGAAAATCATCTTACTCATTAAGAAGGTGTCACTTTAATTACCTGTGAGGTGAAACACTGAAAGCCATAGCTGTTAATGGGCCTTTTATTCACCCCACCATCTTTCAATATTTAGTAAACATACTCTATTTGGAGTTTGCTAGAGAATTAGAATTTTTTTCTTCTTCTTCTTCTTCTTCTTCTTCTTCTTCTTTCTTCCAAAAGAGCCATGCTTCTTCATTAGAAACTCAGATTGTTCCATTACAAGATCATTTTTCTGCTGTCTTTGAGTTGGACTAAATATTTTGCGAATGCAGGTGCTGATACAGATTTTTCAATGAACGTTCCTGTTTTTGATAACCCTTCTTATTGATGGCACATGAATTGGCACCATAGGTGGGTAGAGTATATTCAAGTAAAAGTACAAGTACTTACAGAAATATTTACTCAAAGTAAAAGTGAAAGTAATAATCTTAATAGTTACTTCAGAGTAAAAAAGTATCCAATGAAAAAACTACTCAAGTAGCTAGTTACTAGTTACTTTGTAGCATATATATATATATATACACAACAATACTATTATTGTTATTATATTATTATTATGCATAATAATTATATTATAATTATAGAATAACATAGCATGTTATTATTTAGATTATAATAATTAGGTATCTTTGCAACAAACACAGAAGAGACAAGCATTATTTCTGGCATCTGTAGCCCGAATATCATTGCATGTCATTTGCTTTGTATAATAATAACGTATATACAGCTACATTTGAAAGAAGAAAGAGAGAAAATCTTTACATGTGCTTGCGCTCATAACCGCTGAATATCGGAACACAAACAATGATCAAATGCACATTGACAGATCTTCTTCCGTCTGTTCTCCAAAACGTAATCAAATGTATATTTTATGGCGGCATTTTAATGCCATTAATAACCGAGTGCACAACTGATGCTTGCGCGCGCAGTAAATCACTTCCTGGAGAGGATAACAGATCTACACCCAAGGAAACGGGAGCCCATGAGCTCATTTTAAACCCGCGTTCGCGCATGACATCAATCAAGCCCTCGCGTGCTCAGACACTACTCGCAGCACGCGCGTCATCATTCCCCACACTCACGCTTGATCTTCTATTTTGCTCTCTCATACCCTGTGCAATGAATCCCGTGAATGTAATTTGCTTCAGCTTTTCCGAACTTTCCGAGCTTCACGCTCAACTTCAGTAAGAATGAATTGAAAACGCTCGCTGTGCTCCGTGCCAGTGGACACGCACCAAGCACACGCAGCATCATTGCGCATCTGCAGTTAAAAACTGAGGCCGGTTTCACACCGCACACGTCAGCAGAGCGTAATGTATGTGGCTGCGACATGGCTACCGGAGCAGATACGCGGCCACTCAAGTCAATGCTCGTGTTTACACCAGCCGCGCCGCGGTGCGTTTTAGAAGCGCCCCAGAAGCGGCTCGCCGCACTGCGCCGCTTCGCTAAAGATAGGCGCCTCGCCTATTTTTGACGGACGCTGTGTTCAAGACGCGCAGCTCAAATACAAAACAAAGTAAAAATAATCACCCTATGTAAACTCCCGCTCATATTTCACATCACTAGGAGGCCAGAAACTGATGACAAGAGATTTGAAGTTGAAAAACTTGATTTTTTTTGTTCTTGTTGTCCATAACTGGACAGTGTATTTAGTGTATTAACTTCATCTGTAGGCTACAGCAAAATAAAGTATGGCATAGCAATAAACACAATTAAACCGGACACCGCGTAGAGCACGAAACAAAACCTCACTGGAGCCGTAAAAAGCCTTGTTTACACTGTGCGCGTCTGCTGCACGTTACGGCTCCGGCAAGGTTTTGTTCCGTCCTCTACGCGGTGTCAACTCACACCAGAAGCATTTCAGAAGCAAAGCAGCTAGATTCGCGAGACCACGACATTTGCCTGTCTGACGTTTTTTTTTCCTTGATTTTTTCATTTTTTAATGGCTAAATGGTTATATTTTGTCCGGTTTAATTGTGTTTATTGCTATGCCATACTGTTTTGTTGTAGCCTACAGACAAAGTTAATACATCGTCAGTTTCTGGCCTCCTAGTGAGGTGAAATATGAGCAGGAGTTTACACAGGGTGATTATTTTGACTCTATTTTGTATTTGAGCTGAAAATCTTGGACACGGCGTCCGTCAAAAATAGGCAAGGCGCCTATCTTTAGTGAAGCGGCGCGGCTGGACGCTCCTGAAACGCGCCTCGGCGCAGCTAGTGTAAACACAAGCATTGACTAGAGTGGCCGCGGATCAGCTCCGTTAGCCGCATCGCAGCCGTAAAGCCCCAGGTACACTTCACTTTCTGTGCGAGACGCGCATCTTTTTAAAGTATACTAAACCACAGATGCGAGCGGATGACCGAGTTCGACACATGCGCAGTACATTTTTTTCTATACTCCTTACCAGACATCGTGTCATCAACGGGACATTTGCTGGGCAGGATCGGAGAAAAAAAATAGTGCATCCACCAACATAGTTCAGAAGATACACCAAAAGGAACAGGAATCAGAAACGATAGAGAAAGCATGCTTCTGAGTTTACTTGTCTTGTTTTTTAATCGCTCTTCACACACTCTTCTTAGCAGAGGCTGCGCGGCAGAGCAGAAGCAGCAGTGCCGCGATCGTTTCGGCGTTGGGTTTTTTTTTTTTTTTTTGCTTCGCTGCTAATGCTCAATTAAAGTGAAAGTACACCTTTGATGGACAAAATAAATATGATTTCACACAAAAAGTGCTCAAAATGCAAAGATTAATCATATCTAGTGTGTTTTAACAAGAATTGGAGTATGTTAGGAAAGAAAATTAATATAAAAAATATTTATAAAAGATTTACTCATTAAAACTTGTTTTTAATTATTCAGTTTGGGTTAAAGTATGGTGTATTATAAAAAACTAAAGTAAACTAGTCAGAAAATATGATATATAAACATTATTATAGTTATTACACAGACAACTATATAAGCTCTAGCATACCCAAATCAAACCCGAGTTTGCTGTCTTTTTTCGCCGAGTTTGCTGTCTTGTAAACGTACACGCGGCAGATGATGTAAAACACAAAGCTTACCTCATTTATGTGTAGCAATGGATAACACAAGGCTTTTATTTATTTATTTTTTATATGCGAGCGTTGTACACCTCCCCATGTTAACAAACTTTCAAGACTATCAAATTTATACATGACCAACTTATAAAAACAAATTTAAAGTTGTCTTTGTAAAGAAATGCTCACTTTATATGCAGCTTGGAGCCGCTGCTGTGACGCTGTACAAACACTTCCAGTGTGAATACGCGCGTCTCTGCAGCTGCAGGTCACGCTCACTCGCCGCTGACGCTTGCGGTGTGAAACCGGCATAAGCTCAGAATCGTTGCATCTATGCATTGATTTTTTTCTATATGCACACTTGTTTGTTGATGTTGTGTTCTTGAGTAGGCAGTTTGTGCTCTGTTAATTTGGACTGTTAAAATGCTCTCTGTGTTTGATTACTAGTGCCTGTGTAGTAAGGCGCTGGACACGGTAGCAGACAAAAAGTTAAACATTCAGCGTTGAATCTGTATCGACATTAGGCCTAGTTTTAAAAGTTGTAAACAAAACAATATAAATGCAAAATTAGAATTCATGAATGTTTAACGGTATGCACAGTATAGCAAAATCTATATCATGGCACAACATAATACCAGTATAGCGCGCACCCCTAATTTACAGACATAAAATTCTATTGCTTTTCCTTTACTATACTCACCTTGATGGTAAGCCAAATTTTTGTATTGCTTCTGAGAAGAAGTGGTATGCTGTCGATGCATGGTTGTTATTTGCCACAGTCAAGTACATGACCTGTAAATACAAAGGAACAAACAGTAAGTAAATGTAGATAGAAGGAAATGTAATGTACATTAGAATTGAATGTGTTACAGGCTACTTTGTCTGCAACACCATCTGCAATGTAATGGACAGGAAGGTTTGTCTGCAGCATTTCTGCTAACTCTTCTTTCAATTGCAAACCTTGGATGTCCTCTCAGACCAACAGAGGAATCCACCACTGCATGTGGACCTGCAGAGCCTGAATGATTTTGTGGGGTATTTCCACATGTCTTGACAGTGCTTGAAGGAGGTACAGCTGCTGGCGATACACGTAATCCAGGTCAAGGGGAGATCTCAAAAGTGCTCTCTCAAACTTGGAGAGAAGGTCCTCCAAAAGATGCCTTTTTCCTGTTTCCTCGCGTGTAGATCTGTTATCCTCTCGAGGAAGTGATTTACTGCGCTCGCAAGCATCAGTTGTGCGCTCGGTTATTCATGGCATTAAAATGCCAGCATAATATTTCTGCAGGCGCGTTTAAAGTTGTTAACTGTTTCTACACAAAGGCGTTCATTTTCAAGATGAACAGGTCGCCGGCGCTGCCACTGCACAATATATTGTAACGTTCTAAATGTTTTTGTGTTGCAGATGACAAGGAGTTTAATGTTTATGTTGCATTCTATTCATTTTTGTGTTGGGAACTGTTATCATTAACTGCATTACCTGTTATTGGATGTTCGGGTTAAATATGTGAAGAGGCTCCACCCCCTGGTGTGTGAGGGAAAGTTGAGAGAAGGGGGTAGAAGAGTGCCTCGCTGTTTCAAGTGCGGTTCTCTGTTCAAGTCGGGGTGTGTACGGCGTGGGTTGTGGCCTACAACAGCCCAAATAAACACCCCTTTTCAGTAGCACGTCTCGTTATTGCCTGAGAACGCTACAACTGGTGTCAGAAATAAAAACGATTGCAGACAGCGGGAGGTAAAGTGGCTGATTTGAGTCCTGACTGTGTGCGCATGAGCCAAGCAGCTGATCTTCCGCTGGTGGGAATGGATAATCACGTTCGTATTAAGATGGAGGAAGATGACGGTTATGCTGGGGCAGCTAATATGTTTGGTTTGCACACCGCGTCTGTACCTGGGGACATGCAAGAGACAGTGTTGACGGCCATGCATGGCTCTGCTGGGTCTGGCCATTTTGGGGTGACAAAGACATTTCGACGTCTGCGTCAGGCCTTCTATTGGGGTCGGCTGAGGTGTGATGTGGAGGACTTTTGCAGGCGCTGTGATCTTTGTACAGCACGCAAAGGGCCACAGGGTCAGTCTAGGGCCCAGCTACAGCAGTTTCCGGTGGGGGAGCCAATGCAGCGGGTCGGGGTGAACATCGTGGGGCCATTTCCTCATACCACGCAGGGGAATCGCTTTGTTTTGACTGCAATGGATTCTTTTACGAAATGGCCTGAGGCCTTTGCACTACCTGACCAGGAGGCTGTGACTGTTGCCAATGCCTTGGTGGAGGGCATGTTTAGCAGGTTTGGGGTTCCCCAGAGTATCCATAGTGACCAAGGTAGAAACTTCGAGTCCAGGGTATTCTCTTCCATGTGTGAGCAGTTGGGAATCAACAAGACCCGCACCACCCCACTCCACCCTCAAAGCGACGGGCTCGTGGAGCGATTCAACAGGACACTAGCTGAGCAGTTGTCCATCTTAACATCCATTTATCAACACGATTGAGACACCCATCTGCCACTGGTCTTGATGGCATGTCACTCTGCTATTCAGGACTCTACCTCATACACTTTGGCCCTGCTTATGATGGGTAGGGAGATTAGGACCCCTGCAGAGTTGGCTTTTGGTCAGCCCCCAGATGTTCCACCTGTTCACGCTGGACCCAAATATGTGAGACAGCTCCAAGACCATTTGGATTCCACCCATGCATATGCCAGGAGGCAGCTGGTGACTGCTGTGATGCGGCAAAAGAGAGCTTATGACCTGCATGCCAGGGGGCGTGACTTTGGGGTGGGAGAGCTAGTTTGGGTTTACAGCCTAGTGAGGAAGAGAGGGAGGTGCCTGAAACTGGACAGCCACTGGGTGGGACCATGCCCAATATTGGAAAAGATGGGGGAGGTTGTATATCGGGTGCAGTTGGCTCCTCGGGGGCACAAAGTGGTGCTACATTGGGATAGGCTGGCCCCTTACAGGGGTACTGCAACACTGTGGGCCAGCACAGTGCTTCCTTCACAAAACGCTGAGACTCCGAGGGGGTCAGAGGGGGTAACCGAATTAGCGGAAATGGCCAGTAGTGGCCAGCAAGTTACATTGTTACCTGACACTCCTCAGGGCGATCGTTCGCAGGGCTCAGTGGAATCGGTACCTGAAGGCCAAGCTCACACGCTCCTCAGGGGGCATCCGAAGAGAAGGAGGAGAACCGCAGTCAAATTTAGAGACTTTGTCCTCGGGGTCGAGGACTTCAGTAAGAGGGGGGGTAGTGTAACATGTTCTAAATGTTATTGTGTTGCAGATGACAAGGAGTTTAATGTTTATGTTGCATTCTATTCATTTTTGTGTTGGGAACTGTTATCATTAACTGCATTACCTGTTATTGGATGTTCAGATTAAATATGCAAAGAGGCTCCACCCCATGGTGTGTGTGTGAGGGGAAAGTTGAGAGAAGGGGGTAGAAGAGTGCCTGGCTGTTTCAAGTGCGGTTCTCTGTTCAAGTCGGGGTGTGAACGGCATGGGTTGTGGCCTACAACAGCCCAAATAAACACCCCTTTTCAGTAGCACATCTCGTTATTGCCTGAGAACGCTACAATATTTTTGAACACTACCACAGGACGATGGGTGTTCATTTCATATCTAAACAATGGTAGCTTATTCAATGTATAAATTAAGATATATGTCCAAAAAAATGGTAAAGAAATGCTACATCTACTATCGTGGCATAATCTGGTTGTAAAATGTTGGTTATTGGCTATATGAACTGAAATGAAATGAAATCAATACCTGTGGAATTGTTCACAGGCCACATACGCAGTTCAACTAATAAAGATCTTCATCGCTGACAAACAGTAGGATGGATTTGCAGATTTGTTTTTAATTGACTGTAGGTCCACTGCCACTTCCTCCAACGCTCTGAGTGAGAAACCGCTTCAGGCGATTCAGTGCGTCAAGGGAACTGAACAAATCATTCAAACTGATTCGCGAGCCAATTTAGACAGTTTTGCCAACTTGTTTGATCACGTCTTTGAACAGAATCAATTCAAAAGAGTGATTCATTTGGGAATGGGGCATCGTTCATGAAAAAAGAGACAGCGCGCTTGGAATAACCTACGCATTTCTTAACATGTATAGTAGGCTATTGCATTAAAATAAAGTAATGAGAGGAACGTTGCCCAGCGTAACAAAGTAAAAGTACAGATTTTTCATTAGAAGTGTACTCAAGATAAAGTAAAAGTACCCACATTTAAATCTACTCTAAAAAGTACAATTTTTCCCAAAAAAAATACTCAAGAAAATGTAACGAAGTAAATGTACTTCGTTACAACCCACCTCTGATTGGCACACACAAAAACACAAATCAAACAGTCTGACTTAAATTACCAAGGTACCAATTATGCTCCGATCACTCTCAGATATTTTCACACATTGCTTCAAAGCCCCTGTCGTGCAAAAGATTACTGTTTCAATATTTAGTGAAAAGTTTTATATTGTGTCAGTTACTCAATATAAACTTCTTTTTAATATGGGTGGGACTATATTCAGAGTTCCTCTATAGTGCATAGAAAGATAGCTGCATACTCTCTGCAGCATCATGAATCTGTTTCCATAGTTACCCCTTCATCTGAGAAGAGGAAACCCTTCAGGGGAAATTCCTCCTGTATCAAGAAATTTAATGGGATTGTCACTCCATTTGGAAACATGGGTCAAACCTCAAAGCAAGACAACTGATCTCAGATCAGTTTTTGCCTTTCATATCCAGTTTAGCACAGTAAAAGCTGCTAGCAGAGAGCTTACTCTGAGATGCTAATAGATTCGGGAATAGGAGGTTTAGCAAGGTCAAAGAAAAAGGATCAGGTCCTGATTTCCCTCTGTTGCTCTGACCTAGTCTCAATCTCATATGGACAATGGATCATTCAAGACTGATGCATTCTGTATAATAAAATCCCAAGCTCCTATCAGTTTGGCTGGTTTTGCATCGTTTCTGGGAGTAAAAGTGTAGATGTTTTTCTCAGTATGTCAGGAAACGTTTACAATGTTTACAAGGTGTCAGGTTTCTACAGCAAGCACTTCTGAGGAGTACCTAGTCACTGGATTTATCAAAGTGAGTTGCATCAAATCTGGGAAAGATACTCAAGAGTTTTGCTCAGCTGTATTTTTTGCTTTGTAAAATCTGTGCTTATGTTTTAGAATAGGTTTGGTCTGAAGGCAGGACCTGACAGTGGCAATGTGCTCCCAGTGGTCCAGGGTGTGAGGTGCTTTCTATTCATTCTAATGGCTCAGCTTCCCTGAATGCCCTGCAGACCATTAGGGAAATGGTGGCTTGGTGACCTGACATCCTGGCTCTTGAATTCAACTTTGCTTTTAGACACACTTCCAAACTTCCCCAAGGGAAATATCCACTACTAATTTTAAGTTCTTTTCACTTTGTCAAGTGGACAAGGGAAGTTTATATGGACATACCCTCAATCCCTTGATTTTGACTGAGGGAGAGTGTCAACTTACATGTACTCTTCAGGCAGCTCCAAATACCACACTGCCTTAAGATGGCTCTTTGTTACACAGTTATAGTTTATTGTATTGATATTTAATTATTTGTGCAATTTTATGTATTTTCTCCAACAGCTCAACAATACCTAAAGGCATACAGAATGGTGAATCATATAAGAAAAAAAATGTAAATAATAAATAAGCTCCATAGCAGATTCCAAGAGATCAAAGACTTAGGATGTTTAAATTCATCTCATTGCATGGGTTCTGCCAGTAGTTTACACTGGTACACCGTAAGCAATGATGCACATCCAAGTCTGTTAGTGAGGGAAGTACATAAAAAGCAAAGTAGAATGCAGTTCACTGTTCATGGTATCAGTCCAGTGGTCCCAGCTTGCTTTCTTTCTGGACCTGCAAGGGACACCGTTGTGCTTGTCATTTGCCAGTGGCAGAGACAGTGCTCCTTTGACTTTAGGTGTACCATGTCTGCTTCTGCTAGATGTGCTAAGGGGCCCGAGCTTGTTAGAGGGGCCCCTTTGTTCAGTTTCCTTTTGGAAGTCTCAGGCTGTATGTCCTGCCTGTAATTCTGATCACCTTAATTAAGTGGTTCAGGTGTGTTTGATTATGGTTTGAACTAAACTTGGCAAGACAGTAGACCTCCAAGAGCAGGATTGGCTACCCTTGCTCTAAGGTGTTGGCACCACAGTTCTGCCCTGCCATGATGTGAGGTAAGCTACAAGGTAAAACATTTTAGACTTAACTGCCCCTAAGCATCATGCTAAAAAACAAACTCTGATTGGTTGTTTCACATGTCGATCAGATCATGAAGAAGCTGCAATGTCTTATACGAGACTAATTCTAACCTAGAAGGAAACTGGTTCTGGAACAGTGTTCCTGGAACAGGACCCCCCCCCCCCCCCCCCCCCCCCAAACTCAAGGTAATAGCAATGCATTGTCTCTTATGTAAATTTCATATCTGTCCGGTGGCAGGAATGATTAATTGCTGCCTTACTTGAAGGGCTAATGAACAAAAGAAAACACAGAGGGATAGCGAACCACTCTGTCTCCTTATGTCAGGCAGAGATGAAAGGCTGAGATGTCCCTAATTGTCTGGAATATGCACACAGGAAGAGGTTTTAATACTTTATGGAGCTATGCATTACAGTCGCAGGGAATTATGGCTGATATAATGAATTGTGCCTGAGAGTGTGTATTTTCATGAGCATGTGTGTGCTTCCCAGAGCTCATTTGTACAGGGTGAGGAAGTGTCTTAGTCATGTGCTGATTCAGAGATATCTCTCTTCATTCATGGCTTAGTTCCACCTACACTATTCATGGAAGACTTGAGGGTTTTCCCTAATCGATCTCTAAACACTGGGTATGCCAGATGGGGTACAGTTAGGTGCTCAGGGTTTTGAAGGTGTCTGATTTTGAATCCAGAAGGAATGTTCTTGCAAGGCCAGACTTTTCATTATTGGAATAAAGTCTTGTCTACATGGACCCTGTCCCAAATGGCAACCTCAGCCCTTTCAGTACTCCTCTGAGTTAACACTTTACCACAAGAACTGCTGGGTAATAGTTCACTGTGAAGTCAGCCACCAGTGCAGGCTCTGCAAATGAGTGCATCAGGGTCTTATAGTAGCTGCAAAAGGGGTGCTCTGAGGAAATGATTTGACAAATGGGACACCCTATGACCCTGGACTTCACAAAGAATGTGAAGAAAGGTTGCTGGCCTGGAAGTCCACATCACATAGGCACTTAGGGGGCCATGCTTTTTATTCTGGCCAAAAACAGTTTGTTCAAACAGAAAGAGGGACTGTCTGACTGGCATTTAAAGTACTCAAGTTTGTTTAGGTTTTCCATGGCATTTTCGAGGCTGTAAATATGAAATAAGTACAGGGCTGTCGTTAGGCTTTCCAGGGCCCTGGTACTGTTTATTTCTTTGTGGCTGTGCTACTAATTGCCTTAAAACTTTCAAAGAATTGATACCACAGACCTCACTTCTGTCAAATCCACCAACTAAATTCATCCTCAAAAGTGCTAATACGTACCAGGTACCAGGTATGTTTTAAACATGTTTCTGAGAGTCTCAAACTCTCAGAAGTTGTGCATTACTTGGCAGTTTGATTGAAGCTTGTAAATGTAACTTTGTAAAGTACTTTCCAGTGTTCTATTATTATGCCATCTGAGTCTGTAACATACGGGTAGGAGACCCCAGAGACTGCACAATTTTATCCAAGTCAGTTGTTTTCAGTGATGTTTGTTTTCTCACATAGAGGTTAGCATGTTGAACCGTACAAAATGGTACTTTCTAGAGTTTAGTATGGAAAATTCCTGAAATTCATTCTGCCTTGTTGGAGTGACAGATTTTTTTTCTTTTACAGATGATTATCTGTTTTATTTAAAGTTGGATCAATTAAATACTCTGAAAGTGAATTATATGAGGGCAGTGAAGTGTGGGGTTTTCCAATTATTGACTGCTGTAAATGAATTGATGTCTTTCAAAAGGCAACACAATAATAATTACAGTTTGAGAGTAAGTTCTTCTCTTCTGATTACAAAAATATGGCTCAATGAACTCAGATGAAAAATGTGAGTGTGTCCTCGAATGAGTAAAGAAAGCTACAGCACTGTTAGTTACAGAACATGAATGCTTTTTTCCCTGCCCAGACATGGACATTTTTAGGCCTGTTGCTTATCATGTACTGGTTAGTTTGTAAAGACAGAGACATGGTATTGCAATCTGTTACAAAAGGGATAAACTTTACTTGCCCTACTTTTGTACGTAACACAACATGTGACTAGTTAACATTAAACCTTGGGTTTCACTGCTGCTTTTTAGACACTGCTGCTGAATTGATCTGTCTCACAGCAAAGCATCTCATCAAAGTACAGTTTGCATGTCTAATGAATGTTTTTTGCAAATTCTGTAATAAGAGGTTTTTTAAACTAGATCAAAGTGTCTTACAACAACAGTCATTTAGAGCTCCTCATAAGATTTTGAAGCTTCTACTTGACTGACTTCAGACGCTGTAATTACGGGAAATTTTGCGGCAATAGTATGTTCAGCACATAGTGAGTGGTTATTCATCTTTGGTGTTTTTTGTTGAATTACCTCATAAAGCAACTAAAATAAGCCACAAAAAATAAATAAGTGACAATGTAATGAAATTAGACAACAATGCAACATAATTAAGATCCTACACAGGAATTAATCCACAGCACAAAATCCCTTCCACTTTTGGCCAACATCCTTGTCGGCTAGTTCACCTTTCTGAGCTCACAATAAAAGCCCATTTCTGATATAATTGTTTTAGCACCTATTGTTTTTAACAGGTGAAGGAGCCTTTTGCCCTGCACTAAGAAATAAATGTTTGAAACGTCAGCAGATCCAAATCTGTTCCATGCATCTATTAATAAGCCTGCTCATGCTTGTCAAACAGAACATGCTTGTCGAGAGAGGAACATTGCTGAATCTATGCATCTAACATGTGAAAACAAACTTTACATTTACATTTTGTATTGTTCTTAAAACGAATCAATGAATGTACATTTATGTAGATAAAAGTTATTGGTCCCACTCTATATTAGGTGTCTTTAACTACTATGTACTAACATTTAAATGAATAATTTGATACAGTGCACTTATTGTATATGCTTTTACATTGTACTTATATTTTAAAAAATACCTGCATGTAATTACAGCTACAATTATTTATGTAATTACAAATATAATTACAGTGTTGACCCTTCCCTTAGACCTTAACCCACCCTTAAACCTACCCATACCAAACCTGCCCCTAACCTTACCCATATCCCACCTCAATAACAATAGTTTTGCAATACAAAATCAACACAATAAGTACATTGCACTTATTTTTGATGTAAGTACATAGTAGTTAAAGCCACCTAATATAAAGTGTGACCAACTTATTCATTACACACCTCAACCACATCTGCACAGACAGTAAAATCTTAAGTTTTACACACAAATATTCATAAGATGACTAAATGTTCTAGGAAGATTACCTAGCAATGTCAGTGCAAACTATTTCATATTCATGAGCTCTGATTTCAATATAAAGTGACATCACAGCCCACCAGCAGAATTAAATGTTTGCAAAAAAACAGAATTTATAATTAATTCAAAATAATAGCAGAGATGTTATGGACAAACTTTAATTGAATGAGTTTAATGGCTTCTATAAGAACCAATCATGGTTAGTTAACTAAAACACAAACAAACAACAAACAAACAAAATGTTCCTTGAAACAAAATAATTGTTAACTGAAATAAAATATCAAACAACAATAAATAAAAACTTTATAGACATTTAAAAAAGAAAACTAATAAAAATGACAAAACAACAAACTTACTAAAACACTAAAAGTAAATAAAAATGAAAAACAAAAATTAAAACCAATATTAAAATGAGGCTTAAGTTAAAAATATAAAAATAAAAACTAATTCAAAATATTAATAATAATAGTATATCGTCGCTATTGTGCAGACACCTTGTATCTCCAAAAATGCTACTTTTCAGGAAATGGAGAAAAAAAAAAAAACACTTTATTTTTTAAATCATTAAACACCGCATTGTCAAAGTTGATATTGTGGCTTTATGTATGGCCAGACACTTGCATGTGTCATTATATTATTAATAGTATTTTACAAAAATCAAGCTCAAATGAAGTTATGATGTTTTGACTAGCAAATTTCGGAAAATATCTGACTTGTCTTTTGTCTGTCATTAAAACGGACGCATCTGAGGCAGTACGAGCATCAACTTACAGGTTATAAAGTTTACTGTAGCTAAGTGGGTTCTTAGTTTTTTTGTGTCATTTGTCTAAAATGTCATGTTATTAAAGATGAAGCTGCTACACACAGGCTAATTAAGACAGTAATGGCTATGATTCGGTGACAAATGCTAGACTAAGACACCCTTCTCTGCTCCTGAAATACTTAAAACATTACCCTGTGTGTGTGTGTGTGTCTGTGTGTGTCTTGAGCAAAGAAAAAGCTGTACTTATTCAAAGAACCAGTTCTTTATTTACCCTTGCACTGCAAACAAGCAGAGATGGTCCAAACTGTGTGCAGCACTTCATCAAGTCAAGTCAAGTCACCTTTATTTATATAGCGCTTTTTACAATGCAGATTGTGTCAAAGCAGCTTTACAGTGATAACTGGTATATAATTTTGGCTGCACAGCAGCTCTTAAAGAAAATGGTGTCAATGCAGGCAGATCAAAGCACTGTTGAATATCAAATGTCAAGTGTCCCCAACTAAGCAAGCCAAAGGCGACAGTGTCAAGGAACCCAAACTCCAACAGGTGACATCAGGTGGCAAAGAGGTGTTAAAATGGAGAAAAAAACCTTGGAAGAAACCAGGCTTAGTCGGGGGGGCCAGTTCTCCTCTGGCAAACAGTGCTTTGTTACGATTCAGGTAGCTATTATAAGCCCGATACGATCGCAACATTCAAAGTATTTACGGCCCAGATCCGGTTGACTACGGTAAACCTCGGGATAAACAGAAAGACTAATATTAGCGTAGATGCCATTCTTCTTCTGATCTAACGAGTACATCTAGTGTTATAGGAAGTGTTCCCGGTTCCGGCTGACCTAATTTATGCAGCCTAATAATCCTTTAACGGATTTGAAAAAATAAATTGATAATGTGTTATGTGTATGCCAGGTTAAAGAGATGCGTTTTTAGTCTAGATTTAAACTGACAGAGTGTGTCTGCTTCCTGAACAATGCTAGAAAGATTGTTCCAGAGTTTAGGTGCCAAATAGGAGAAGGATCTACCGCCTGCGGTTGATTTTGACATTCTAGGTATTATCAGCTGGCCTGAATTCTGAGATCACAATAGACGTGAAGGACTATAATGCATTAAGAGCTCGCTCAGGTACTGGGGAGCTAAACCATTTAGTGCTTTGTAAGTAATTAGCAAGATTTTAAAATCTATACGATGTTTAACAGGAAGCCAATGCAGTGTTGACAGAACTGGGCTAATCTGGTCGTACTTTCTAGATCTAGTAAGAACTCTAGCTGCTGCATTTTGTACGAGCTGTAGTTTATTTATCAAGTGAGCCGATCAACCACCCAGTAGAGCGTTACAGTAATCTAGCCTTGAGGTCATGAACACATGAACTAACTGTTCTGCATTTGTCATTGAGAGCATATGTCGTAATTTAGATATATTTTTAAGATGGAAGAATGCGGTTTTACAGATGCTAGAAACATGGCCTTCAAATGAAAGATTGGTATCAAAGAGCACACCCAGGTTCCTAACTGACGACGAAGACTTAACAGAGCAGCCATCAAGTGTTAGACAATATTCTAGGTTATTATGTGCATAGGTTTATAGGTTTTTGGTCCAAAAATTAGCATCTATTTTTTTCTGAATTTAGTAGTAGAAAATTACTGGTCATCCAATTTTTTATATCAGCTATGCATTCCGTTAATTTTGTGAATTGGTAAGTTTCATCAGGGCACGAATAGTTCATCCACGGTAGAGGCAGGGTGGAGTTATGAGGTTTTACTGATAGTTTGAGGATCCAATGGAGTTAGGAGGTATAGTCACCTGCTCTTTTTAATGCTTTTCATTCGTTAAATATTTACAATACCCGCAGACAGTTGGAAAGTGTGACCAATAGTAAGGATTTATGCAAAAAAAAAAACAAAAAAAAAACAATTAGTTTTCTGCCTGACAGTGATGATGATATAGTTAATTTTGTTGTTGTCACAATCTCACACTGTTTGGACTTTGTTTTCAGTTTACACCGTTTCCCTAAGTTGTGTTTGTAGTCATGGTTACTCAATTGGTTTGTCATTCAGTTCAAGTGTGTGTGATTAACTATCCTTGTGTGCCCATGTACTTAAGTTCCCTTGTTTCTGTTCATTGCTGTTGGGTCTCATATATTGTATGGTTGTGTTGGATTGCTGTTCTCTGTGTATGGATTTACCTGTGGATTTCATATAATGCCACTTTTACAAGATGTAAAATAAGTCTCTGATGTCCCCAAAGTGTGTATGTGAAGTTTTAGCTCAAAATAACCCACAGATCATTTTTTATAGCATGTTAAATGTCACTTTTTGAGGGTGAGCAAAAACGCTCTGTTTTTGTGTGTCCCTTTAAAAGCAAATGAGCTGCTGCTCTCAAGGAGAGGGCGGAGTTTCAAGAGCTTGCGTTAGCACTTAGCAGTGCCTTCTTAAAATGTTAGAAGCTGTTCAGCCTTTTATGTTCAAAACGGTGTCGGAAAATGATGGAGAGACTCAAGAAGAAGTGATAACGTGTAGAATGCAACAGTATGTTTCTTAATGGTTAGTTGATTAATTTATGTAGCTGATGTGGAGTTAACTATCTTAAAGACATTGATTAGCATATTCTGTCATGATAATCTATAAATCGCTCGTGTGGGAACTGTTGTAAAATGCCTACAGAGCCAGAGAATATGCTGCATGAAGATAGAACAGGTATAGTTTAGTTTAATTCTGGTTATAACTTGTCATGTTGTCATCCTGCTTTTATGACTATTGCATTTGTGTTACATTCTGTATTGCAATAACTTGGCCTCACCCTATTTTGTTGCGTGTTCTCAGGGGCAGAGTTTATGTAAGTTTTAGGGTTAGTGATGTCACTAACCTGGGAAGAAGCTCGTTGTAGTCCCTACCAGCCGTTTGTTGTAGTCCGTGAACAGAATTCTTTAAAAGAAAATATCTTTGAGTGTTGTAACTTTGCAGATGTTGCTCTAACAGCAACATTACACACTAACTAAAGTTAAAAAAGTGAAATCATAATTAACCACCCCTTTAAAGACTACCTGCTAAATATTCATCTTTGTGTGCATTTACATCACTAAAGTGTCTTCTGCATAGCTTTTTTTAGCCAAATTCAGGCAAACTTTAAATGTGCTCAAATGTACAGTATTTTGTGATACATAATTATATGCAATTTTAATTCTTTAAAAGTTTCCTTTTGGTTTACTGATGCCTCATCAGTTGGCTAAAATTTTGTAGATGTTCACAGGTTCCAAGGGCTTTTTTTTTTTTGGTGAATGTGATATATATTTATCTTCCTACTCGTTGCTGGGAGTAGGACTGGTGCCTCAGGTAATATGATTCATTACCCATAATACATTGCAAGTGGGTTATAAGCCTGAAGTAGACACACTCCACTGGCCACCTCCACAACAGCAGACCATGGGCTATGTTCAGTCTTGCTTCAGGGTGGATCCAGGATCAGGATTTTCCTTTTATGTCAATGTAACCAAGCATGGATGAGGATGCCTAGGGAGAACTGCCCTAGGACAGCAGGAGGTCCTTTATGTCAACTTCTCAGATGTTACCCACTTAGGTGCCCCAGTCTTAAAATGGAAGACAAGCGTTCAGAGGAGATGTTTCTTTATAGTAATCTTCCTGCAGGAAACTTCATGTTCGCCATGGCTTAAAACCTTGTAGGAAATGTAAGGTTAGTTCGTTCAAAAAAAAAAAAAAAAAAAAATGGATATAAAAGTAAAATATAAAATAAAATTCAATAGTTATTGTTTCACAGTATATATATATATATATATATATATATATACACACACACACACACATCTCCATTTACTCTCAATTTAAATTAGTTTAGAAGAAACAACTGTATCTGTGATGTTTCTTTTCTGTAGGTTAATTGGCCTTGATGCAACAATTATTTATGTAAAAGCGCTGCATTTGACTTTATGAATATTTGATTTTCATTTACAGAAATGAAATATCAGAGATTGGACATGGTCATTTTTGGCAACTGTTGGCAGGCCTGCTAAATTGTTCACAGCAATAGCTCTTTTCATATAAACAATGTTCAAGAATCAGCACATTTCATAAAAAAAATAAATAAATAAATAATAAAAAAAAAAAAACAGACCTGGCACAGCACATCCAAAAACCTTGCATGTTTTTAAAGCTATTTGAATCTGAAAATGCTTTTAATCGAACACATTGACACTTTGTTTATGCTAAAGCAGCTGTGACCAAAATGTGAGTGCAAAACCTTAGCATTGTGTGGGTGTTGCTGGGCTTTTACATTTTACATTTGAAATGATGAAAAGCTGTGCTATGTCTGGGATTCAAGCAACAAAAGCAACAATTTTTCTATCCGGAGATGCTGTACTCTTTCAGAGGATGTGTAACAGCGCCCCCTACTGTATAACGGTGAAAACATAGATTCACGGAAAAACTTGTCAATGGCAGGGAAATAGTTATAGCTGCAGTCCATAACTTTTGTCACTCTAGTGGTTATTAAACAGAACTGCATGCATCTTGTGGAAGAACATTGTTGCCAGAGCTACTTTACTCTGTTTATGAGTCACACAGGAACTGGACTACAAAATTTTCATTTATATTTCCGACACAAATTGCTGTATTACTGTTGATGAGTGTTTCTATCATAAAACAGAGATCGGATACTGATGGTTGATAAAATGCTATTATTAATTTAGTTTAAAATATTAAACACATAATATTTAAAATATTAAATATTATGTGTATGCGAAATGTCAAATAGAAAAATGGCGGCGCATGAACATGCTGCGGCTCAGCACTCCACGTATCAGCACTTTTTGTATAGTTTATTGGTAGTTTATTATCTATTGAGTGCCACGTATGCACAGACGTATGTAAAATACAGTCGTCATGAACTGCTGACCATCGGATTGATACCCAAGGGGTGCATTTTCAACCAGGAAGATCCTAGACACGACACACCGCTTGAGCTTGTCAGACCACCGGGGTCTTCGTGGATTACTCTACCAGCCAGAAAGCGACGGAGGCGGCGAAGAGAGAGGAAGCAGAAGCGAGGTTGCAGAGCTGGGATACGAGCTAGGTTATGCAGAGACCCACACAAGCCTCCGCTGCTGAGCCTCTTCATCACAAACATAAGATCACTTCCCAACAAAATCGAGGAGCTGGAACTTATTACATCCACGCAGAAAACCATCCAGGACTGCTATGGTAATTACCGAGACTTGGCTCAACCCAGCTATTCCAGCGGAGGCTATTCGGCTAGCAGGACGTACAGCAAACCGGGCCGACAGGACCGCAGACTCCGGTAAGAACAGAGGAGGGGGGCTTTGTGTTTACACTAACAACATTTGGTGCACAAATTCTGTAATAACTGACACTCACTGCTCCCCGGACTTGGAGTTTTTATCAGTAAGGTGTCGTCCCTTCAATCTGCCGCGAGAATTTACCGTTGTTGTAATTATTTCTGTTTACATACCTCCGAATGCTAACATCACAACAGCTTTGGGCTACTTGCTAACTGCCATTTGTAAACAACAGCGGGCCCATCCAGATGGAGTTTTTTTAATAGCAGGTGATTTTAACAGAGCAAGTCTTAAGACTGTCCTACCAAATTCTAACCAGCATGTGCAGTGTCCAACTAGAGGAAAAAACACACTTGATTACAGCAACATCAAGCAGATATAAGGCATCACCTCTCCCCCATCTAGGACTGTCTGACCACATTTCATTGTTTCTGATTCCATCATATAGATCAATTATCAACAGGGTGAAAACAACTACTAAAGCAATACAAATGTGGCTGGAAGGGGCATCTGAGCGGCTGCGGGACTGCTTCAGTTGCACTGACTGGACTGTATTTGTAGATGACAATATTGACATTTGCAGATCCTCTGCGCTATTTTACCTAAAATGCTGCATTGACAATGTGACCACCAAAAAACGGATTTGCTTGTTTCCAAAAGCAAGCCGAGGATGACTAAAAACGCAAAATTCCTGCTAAAGGCCCGAAATTCTGCTTTCCGGTCTGGTAACATGCAGCAGTACAGCGCAGCCAGGGTAAACCTGAAGAGGGGCATTAAGGATGCTAAGGCAGCCTATAAGCGGAAAATTGAGAACCACTTCAGCAACTCGGACCCCCGACAGGCATGGCAGGAGATTCGTCACATTACTGGGCAGAATAACACCAGCAGTCTGACTAACAGCAGTGCTCTAGAGGCGGAGCAGCTCAACCAGTACTTCAGTCACTTCGAGGTGGAGAGAATTGAGACTACTATCAATCCAGTTTCCGCCACCAACAGCCAGGCACTTGTCATCCAACCTACTGAGGTGTTACACACTCTCTGTAAAATCAACATATGGAAAGTGGCTGGTCCAGATGGCATCCTAGGGCGCGTCCTCCGAGACTGTGCCACCTGGAACACCAAGGAACGTATGCACGGCTGCTGTTCATGGACTACAGTTCTGCATTTAATACCATCATACCCAGCAGATTGTTCTCCAAGATGTCTGACCTAGGCATACAACACAATATCTGCCTGTGGATTAAGGACTTCTTAACACAGCGGCCACAGTCCGTGCGGATAGGCTCACATCACTCCTCAACTCTGACACTCAGCACAGGAGTCCCACAAGGCTGTGTGCTGAGCCTGTTTCTCTACTCTCTGTATACTGATGACTGTACACCATCTCATAACACTAACATTATCAAATTCGCAGATGACATGACTGTGGTGGGGTGTGGTGCACAGAGAACAATCTGTCTCTAAACATCAAGAAAATAAAAGAACTCATCATTGACTTCAGAAAGAAACAGGATGTTCACACACCACTGTACATCAATGGGGAGAGGGTGGAGAGAGTGTCCAGCTTTAAATTTCTGGGCACATACATCTCAGAGGACCACCCATGGATGACAAACATCATGGTGCTAGTCAAGAAGGCACAAAAGTAACTGTACTTCTTAAAAACGCTCAGGAAGATTAACCTGTCACAGCAGCTTCTGGTATCATTCTATCGCTGTTCCATTGAGAGTGTACTTACACATGGCATGCTGGTGTGGTATGGAGGCAGCTCTGCAGCTGATAAAGAGGCTCTGCAGAGAGTCACAAAGACTGCTGAGAACATCATCACAAACCCACAGTTACCTGCCCTGGAAGACATATTCACCACACTTTGCCTGCAGAAAACACACAACATTCTAAAGGATTCACATCACCCTGCCCATCATCTGTTTGAACTACTACCATCTGGAAAACACTACAGGTCTATTAAAACGTGCCCCACAAGATTCATGAACAGTTCTTATCCAAAAAGCTGTCACCCTACTGAACTTTGAAATGAAAAAACACTGTCCAGCTACAATACAATCTTGACATTCAAGACCATGCATGTACAATAACATTTGAGCACTTTACATTTATCATTTATGTGCAATAACATATAAGCAATTTATTTATTTTCTGTGCAATATGGCCTTCGTTTGTTGTTTGTACTATGCATTTAATTTTCCCTTCTTTAAATTAAGTTTTATTTAACAAAATCCGGGAGGCACACGTTCAAGTAATCATCCAATCAGTGCAAGAGGAAGTCGGTATATAAAGCCGTCGGTATATAAAGCCGTCTTTTACAGCATTTGGCCCCGCTCACTTGCTGTCATGTCTGAGTTAGAGCTCTTCCCTTCGGATGATGATTCATTCGTGACTGCTGAGTCTCGATCTCAACGCACCATTCCAAGGAATGATCCTTCTCCAGCCGTCAACATCATCGAGCCCCCCTGTCCTCAAATAGGGGACGCCGGCTCACAAGATCTACTCCACGCACGCCAAGACGCCGAGGACTCTCCTCGCCCCTGCCGATGAGACAACCACCATCTTTCTCTGTGTCTACCTCCACTCTGGCCCATCCAAACATCCCTGCCATAGGGAAATGGACTGTTAAAGGGCTGAGACAAGCCCTGATGAATTCGGATGTAAACTTCTCACGAAGATTAAATAAAGCTGAACTATACAATCTGTATGTCTCTCTGCAATCTACTCACCCTTCTCCTACAGCTTCCACTTTATCTGTTCGAGCGGGCAAGGACCACCAGGCCCCAACCTCGCGTCCAGCAGCCTCTCCAACTTCCTCCGTCATTTCTTCCCCTTCCTGTCCCCACCTCTTCACCTTTTTTTGCTTCTCCACCTGTCCTGTTTTTTGCGTGAGGATGCCTCCGCAAACGGCCGCAGCCCCGGCCTCCCTCCCCAGTACTTCCCTGCATACTAGATCTCCCTTCTCTCTCTTCTCAGCAACACCACAACCAGGTCCTCTGAACGCTGTCGCCTCAGAACCTCCTCCAGTGGTGAACAATATCGGAGCACAAATCCTCGCAGGTGCGGACGTGGATTTAGGCTCTTTATTGTCCTTATTTCCTCCAATAGAGTCCAATCGGCAGGTGGACTGTGGTGATATTTCCGTAACTTTAAAAAACAATACACAGACTTCCTCACGCATACTGTCTTTGGCGGAATTTTGTATTGCTTTCAGCCGCTATACCGAAATAATATGCTCTGCTTTTCTCCATAGACGGCACAAGCTTAATGATTATCTCTCCATCATATCTGCAACTACTGCCCACACCCGCACCGTATGTCCGGTACTGAAAACTGTAAATAAAAGTGCAAAAAACTATCTTTCGACTCCTGTGAATATTTCTCGCCAAGCTGATGAATTATCTCATCACCCTGATGTTAACTTTACAAATTATCTGTTGTCTGGTCTCAAACATGGTTTTAAACCTGGGGTAGAATGTCAGCCTACTCAGAATATCATCTGCGATAATCTTCAATCTGCTCTAGCAGAGCCTGAAGTAGTAGACAAACTAATCAAAAAGGAAATCAAATCAGGTTTTATGATCGGTCCATTCGAAACACCCCCGTTCGAGCATTTTCGTATCAGCCCCATTGGTGTGGTTACCAGGAAATTTTCAGGGAAAAAAACGCATGATAATTGATCTCTCAGCACCTCACAACTCCCCGTTTCCAAGCATTAACAGTCTTATCCCACTCAAGGAATATTCTCTTTATTACCATGATATCGAACAAGCACTAACAATGATTAAAATTGTTGGCCGCGGTGCATGGTTAGCAAAAGTAGACACCACATCAGCTTTCAAAGTAATGCCAATTCACCCTGATTCATGGCATTTATTCTGCGTTCGCTGGCGCAATAAATTTTACTTTGCCATGCATTTAACCTTCGGTTGCAAAAGCAGGCCCAAAATTTTTGACACACTATCTGAAGCCATATGTTGGATTCTATCCAATAATTACGCAATTCCTTATCTCCTTCATTTGCTTGATGATTTCTTAATCATTTCACCTCATGACGCCATCCCTGCAGTCTTCAATCTTCTTATGGTGCAAAATTATTTTGCAGAGCTAGGGATTCCGATAGCTCAGGAGAAAACAATGGCTCCAACCACATCCATCGAGTTTCTGGGCATCAATTTAGACTCCAGGCTTCACTGCCTAAGGAAAAAATCGATAGAATCATTTTGGTCGCGTCCAATCTTCTAGACTGCACAAAATGTTCCAAACGCAAACTTCTCTCGCTGCTTGGCCACCTAAACTTTGCGTATAATTCCACAGGGTCGCCCCTTCGTCGCGCATCTCCTCGCCCTTGCGTCTTCAGTTCACGCGCTGGAAGAAATTATTTTATCCTGCGCGTGCAAAAACGAGTTAAGCTTATGGATAACTTCCCTTAACCAGTGGAACGGCTTAAAATTTTTTCTACGACAACTGCATCTCTCTGCCCCTTGATAGTAACCTGTTCATTGACGCAGCCCTCTCAATCGGTTTTGGGGGATTTTACCAAGGACGCTGGTTCGCGTCTCCCTGGCCCCCCCAGCTTCTAGACACACCTCAGTCCTCAGCCTCCTCTGCCCTTTTCGAGCTCTATCTGATCGCTGTCGCTGTCCCTATGGGGGAAAGAGTGGTCATCTAAAAGCATCCTGGTTCATTGCGACAACGAAGCCCACCATACACTGCATTAACAAAGGCCGTTCTCGCTCCCCTGCGTTAATGCCATTTCTCAGACGCCTCATTTGGATTTCCGCCTGTGATCAGTTTATTATAACTGCTAAACACATTCCAGGCTCCAAAAATCAAAACGCTGACTCTTTTTCCCCTTTCAGAAATTCAGGACGCTGGCGCCAGAAGCGGATCCACTTCTAACCCCAGTCCCTCATTATTCTCAGCTGATTTTCCCATAAATCACCCATTAAAATCCCTTCTGGACACTTCTATCAATACCATCCTCCAAGCAGTTTCACCTAGAACCCTCCAAACGTATTACACAGCATGGAAATCTTTTAAAACTTTTCACCTCTCACAACCTGCCGTTTCCTGATTTTTCTCTTCTATCCATTACGTCATTCATATCTCACCTTAACAGTGTAAAAGATCTCTAAGCCGGGTCCATAAAAGGCTACGTAAGTGGCATTCAGTTTTTCCATAAATTAGCTTACGGTAAGCCCGCCTCCTCCATAAATAACTCTCAAACTTCCCTTCTCATCAAAGGAATTCAAAGAACCCATCCCACCCGCCCAGATACCAGCCAGCCTATTACTATCGACATATTCACCAAATGCATTTCCACATTTCGTCTCGGCTACCATTCCATCAACACCGCCTGCATGCTAGAAGCAGTGTTCATCCTGGCTTTCATCGGTTTTCTTCGCTGCTCCGAATTAACAGTCACGTCTAACTTTGACACTAATATCCACCCTACAATTTCAGATTTACAGATTGTAGATAACGAAACCATATCTTTTTTCATTAAACAAAGTAAAACTAATTGAGCAAAAAAGGGTTACTTCATTTACATTTTCAATCTGCCAACTCCCATTCAGCTGTACCATTTTCTCATAAATTACCTGCAGTACAGACGTTCCATAATCAAATCCTCATTTGATCCACTCTTCGCCAACAACTCCAATCATCCAAAAGCATCTTAAAGCAGTTCTCATTCAGTCCGGTATCGCAGCAAATCAATTCTCAAGTCATTCTTTCCATATCGGCGCAGCAACCACAGCCGCCCCAAAAGGTCTTTCACAACAACAAATTCAAACCCTGGGTCGTTGGTCATCAGATCCAGCTGCTTCCATAATCAGAAATGCACAATAAGCCCTAACCAATTAAATCCTTAATTCCGATCACCTGTACACCAGCCTGCATTTTTAAATCAATTCTATTATCTATTATTTATTATAAAACCAACCATTGTATTTCGTTTTAGACTTCCAGTTTATATATTTTACAACAAATGCAGTCTCCCCCGTTCGCATGCAGTGGGGGTTCCCCGTTCGTGAGCCGGGCTCAGTCCCCCTCCCGAAGCGCCGGTCGAGCCCTCCTGTTCGAATAGCAGTGAGAGCCTGCCTGATTTAGACATCGTCGGACGCTCAAGTTTGTGTCACAGTGTGGGTTCCCCGTTCTTGGGTTGCAAAGGGTCTTTTCCCTTGTCCCCAGCCTCTTCGAAGTGCTGGTCGAACCCTCCCGACCGAATGCAGTGGGTGCCCTCCGTTCGACTGCAGGCGGGGCCTACCTGTCCGATGCTGTGAGTAATTTCATCCAAAGCTCCTGTTGGATGTTGCGAGAGCCCTCCCATTCGAATGGCTAAACTCGATCCCGAATCATGCTCGTACAATCTCGCGCCATAAGCAAGAGCTTACTGTTCAACTGCTGGCAGGGCTTACCTGTCCGATGACGTACCCTAGAAAAAAACATTACTGTTGTGCATCTTGAGACAAAACAATAGCAGTGACATATTTTAAGAGATGCCAGTAAAAGTTGCTTTCAGTTAAAACAGCTCAAACATACATTTTAGTCCAGGACTAGCTTAGTCTGTGAAACCGGGGGTATTTATAATAATAATAAATAAATAATTCATCAATAACACCAATGTAGAGTAAGAACTGCAAAATATCTAGACTTAGTTGGCTAGAGAGGCTTTGTTTTTAGGGATGTTGGATTTCAGCAACCAGTAGTAGCTGATTTGTACAGCTACAGTAGACTTGGATGTGCAGTTTGATGGACTAGAAGCAATGCAGGATGAGGCCACTGGTAGTACTAAAAGCTAAATTGAAGCAGTTACAGGCAGCCAGTCTAGAGCATAGAGTTGGGGCATTACATAAGAGAATTTCCAGAGGTGAAATAAAGGTCAAGCGGCAGAGTTTTGGATGTGCTTGAGGAGACATGCAACAGATAGTTATGAAACATCTGCGGTAGGCTACACCAGCCGCGTAATGACCACAGCCTAGGAAAGTAAAAGGCTTTCACCCCGTAAACAATGAAGACTTACCTGGAAGGATAGAAATAATTAATTCACTTTTACCTCCACAGTGGTAAAGAGTGCTGAGTGATTGAGACATTTGAGGTCAGATATTGGTTCCAATTTGGAGAATTTTAATTTAATTTCCTCAAAACAGTCTAGTGGAGTTGGTCATGTAGAAATAAGGCATATTATTAGAATATTTTTTATTATTGTAAATAATATTAGAAGTCTTCAAAAAAGACTCTTTTGCATTTTACAAAAGGCCCACACTTTCATACAGTGTATTTATTTATTTATTTATTTTTTTCAAAAAAGATGTTTGAAGTTGTAAATGAAACAAAGATTATTAGAGTATTTTTTTTTTTTTCAAGAAAATATCTCAAACTTTCATGTTTAATTCAATGCCTTTCTCGCCGTTTCTTTGTAATTATTTGTGGAATTTACTAGCAATTTCTGAGCGAGAATTGTTTTAAAGTAAATTCTACACCAAATGTTCGTTGTGATAGTGCCATAACACAATTTCTTTACATTTTTATTGTTAGTAACCCATTAAATAAGTTTTTAAACATGTATCATGTACATTTTTCTATATATATACATTTTACATATATATATATATATATATATATATATATATATATATTTAATCTTATTAAATAATAGATTAACATAATACGGTACGGACATCACGGTTCGGTTCATGCAGTTACACGACGAAGAATGAAGATCTGAAGGTATGTTGAAAGATACAGTACATATTACTGAAACGTATCATATCTCGTGTAATCGCTCAATCAGTTTTTCAACTGCGGAAAGACGTCAATAAAACAGCTTGTAAACAATGTCACGTAGTATTACATTTACCTCAGAAATGCCATTCAGTGTCCACAGCTTCGTAAGAGAAATTAACTCTTTCGCTAAATATATGCACTATATTAGCCTATATATTAATTATATTTTACTTATCCAGTTAGTGATATCTTAATTATTTAATATATGTTCAAATAATATATGTTAAAAAAAAAAAAAAAAAACGTTTTGACAGCCACTGTGTAAATGATTATATTTCAACAACGAATTGGAGAAACATAATTTTACAATTAGATATAGAAGTTATTTTTATTATTATTATTTGGGTTTTGCAAGATCTAAAAATATCTAAAAATAAATAGCAACTAAATGTAATAGTTTGGGCTTTGTTGTAACCTTTAATATTATAGTAATGTGCAAGTAAGTGCACCGTGTATATAGTTTACAGCATTATCAGAGATTTTTTTTTTTTTTTATCCTTCTCTTTATTTTTATTTTATAAATTGTTGAAATTGTTGCATATGTGTCAGGGTGTGTGAGTAATTGGTTAATTAATTAATTAATTTTAAAATATTTTAGTATATATATATATATTAATCTCACTACATTAAACTCACTAAATTAACAGTTACAATTACATTTACAGCCCAATAAGCATTTTATTTAATGCATTTCATGAATTGTTTCTACACCCTTGCATGCTTACTATCTGATACATTCACTATACCATAATACCACCACAATGTTTCTGTTGAAACTGCTGATACTCATGAGACCTCATTTCTTATATGAAATTGATGCGAACCCTATTTATGAAACCGCCATAATCTCGCAGACACTTTCTGAGCTGTGAAGCATAGAAATACGCCTAATCATAATCTAACAATGCATGAAAATATCTGGAAAGAGAGACACCTCCAGCAGCATATCTGCACATTTGTAAAGGATTTTGACCACTGTGGCAATAAAGAGTCAACAAGTGTGTGTGTGTGTGTGTGTTAGAGAGAGAGAGAGACATGTGAGGCTATGGGAGCTCAAGCCACCTGCCTGGCCCGGAGGCGACGCAGAGCAAAGGACTTGTGCTAATCAATCACAGTGAGCGCAGCTGGGCTTGGCAGGAGTCAAGATGACTGTGGATATTGGATCTGGTCTCGTATTGCCTGGGAATTTATGGAAATGGTGGACGAGGGAGTCTGCAGGTCACAAATGTTTAGCGGGTCGAAGGGGATCCTAGCACAATGTCTACCCAGTTCTTAGCCCTGGATCTACATCCTAAAATGAAAATTCGGTCATTTAATTCCCAAACCTGTATTTCTTCTGTGGATCACAAAAGGATAAGTCTAGCGAAAGTATATAGTGACCAGTGGCTATTAAGCTACAAAAAAGCACCATTAAAGTGTCTTATTCACTTATAGTATGTGTGCTAAATCATCTTAATCACTTACGGTACGTGTGTGAAATGTACGTGTGCATACAAAGATTTTTTTACACTTAACCCTTAAATGCATGAATGTTTGGCCAGTCATTATTACATATTTGGGTCTTTAGTGGCCTGGATCTGTCTCACTGATGGATCTCTAACTGCAGCAATAGTATAAAACTCTGATATTCTAATAACAATTACCAAACAATTATAATAATAATAATAAAGCATATTTAGTTATAGCTTTTGGAGCTTGGAATGGTTCAATTAGAGTTGATCATCACTGTCCTCGTCAGAGCTCATTTCCCCATTACGTTCAGCATCTAGATAATATTCTCAACCATATTCTTAAAACTATCATTTTTAACATCTTCAAAATCAATATTTTGATCGCTGACAGCTTCTTCACCAGATTCAATTCCTTAATAATTATTATTTTTTGATTTTGGTGTTAAATATGATCTTAAGATTCACCCTGAAAACAGAAGTCATTGACGTTGCAATCAAGCTCTGCAGCCTATTGTACGATGGCCTGATCTCTGCCAAGTGAATCAAAAGGCCATTAGTTTGGTGCTTCACTTTGGTCAGAAGTTGAATGAGCTCTTGTGGGCAGTCAGCACATTTCTGGGATGAAATGCCACATCAAAGGTTTGTCTGTTCAGCAGAATGAGGTCGACATGAGGTAACAGACCTACCCGGTTGGTCCTGCCCAAGTCGGACATACGGTTCAGTAAATATCCCTTAAGACCCACTCACAAACTAACCGTTATTTTATTTTTAAAATGCTCCTATCGCATGTCCCCAGTATTAACTCCCAACTGGATCATGAATGTGAGGTCTCACACACATTAGTTTTTAGTTTTAATCAATGCCGGCACCATCGTATTGTCAGATAAAGAAAGGCCACAGATAATGGGATTTCAGGAGATGGTTTGCATAAATATGCTGCCACGTTTCAGCCTCAGCACGGATAAGAGTCGTTAATTGGAATGAGAACCAGGCCATTATCATAATATACCTTCCATCCACTCCCAATGGTTCCCATGGGATCTGTTATGGGGGAGGTTGGTTGATATTTCACCCGACGTCATTTGGCTGCTCACTTCCAGGCCTGCCGTGTTTACAGGGATGACACTTTCATGTTTTCTTGCTCGCCGTATTACAAAATCTGAGTAATCAAGATGTGGAGATGTGTGTGCCTGTCTGTCCTTGATAGATGTATGGCAACCTTTGGGAGTGATTGCACGCAGGTAGTTGGTGGAGATATGAAAGGATAACACACTGCCATCTAAAGCCTGGACAAAATAAACAGCTCAGGAAGGAAGATGTGTTTTATTGATGGAGAAAAAAAGACATTTCACTGATTAAAAAAAATGCATCTATATGAAGCTCAACAGAAAGAAATCAGCGTTCAGATGTCAGCAGAACGACTCCCTGATTAGAGATTCAGCTCACAAACAGATTTACGCATGATTACATGCAACTCAGTGGTGGAATGCATCACTGTGTCATAAATGCATGACCATGAATTTATGAAAATACCTTCTAAAAGCCTATTTGAAATTGCTTCAGTTGAATTTCAGTGGCATATTTTTGTTCATCATTTTCTATCATTGTGCCGTTTAATTGGTCACCTATCGTTATGCAGTTCAGCAATTAACATCGGAAAAAAAGAATGGCCTTGAAGTAATTATAATGTGTCATCTGTTAATGCTCAGAATTATGTACAAATAAGCTTTTATGTCAATGGTGGCATATTGAACAGAGTATTCTCTAAATTCTCTTTTCAAGCTTGTTTAATTAAAACAGCATATTGACATACCCAAGTATGAAATGTTTCAGCAATTTGTATTTTTGTGCATTTTTTTTTTTATTAAGAATATCCAATATAAAACACTTTAGTATAGGGAACACATATAAACTATTAACTACGACTTTTCCTTTAATAAACTCTTAATTTACTGCTTATTAACAGTTAATAAGTTAGTTGTTAAGTTTAGGTATTGGCATAAGGCATTAATAAGGCATTAATATGTGCTTAATAAATACTAATAAATAGCCAATATTCTAATAATATGCATGCTAATAAGCAACTAGTTAAAAGACCCTACAAGTTACCAAATAATGAATCCATTAACCAAAAACTTAGTGGTCATACAAAGATTTAGTATCGGCTCCCTTTCAATTTATAATTCAGTTTGATTCACATTACTTGCTTAAATTGACATTAGGCATGTCAATCCATTTTAATCTACTCAAAAACATCATTCATATAGTTCTTGGCAGCATTTCTTTAAACCATTGTAAGCCTAATAGGCCGTTCACACCAAGGACTATAATGATAACAATAAAGAATTGCTCTAAATACAAAAGAATGGTAGAATCCACAACACAACTATAACGATAACAGCACAGTGAAACAATATTGTTGGAATCCCTTTCAAAACTATTTTTTCCCCCAGCTGATAAACAATAAAATCAGTGACAGCCAATCAGAATCCATCTTGCTTTAAAGAACTCAAAGCGGCAAACAACAAAACCGTAATGAACGCTTATAATAAACAGAACAATATCATCCACTGGTGTGGATGCTAATATCGTTATTATTGTCTTTTATAGTTCTTTATAGCTATTGTTTTTGGAGTGAACTGGCCTTTAGTAAATTGTAGAACCATTGGCACCAATGGCCTTTATGATCAACTTGGCTCACGATGCTTTTGAGAAACAGCGCCCTGAACATTTGAACATTCACCAGTCATACTGGCCTGGACACCAACATGGCATTTAAAGAACCGGGACATTCAGATAAATATAAATTGCAAAACTGGCAGGCCTTGCATCTGTTTGCCCATAGAGGGCATATTTGATGTGATTGATCTCTTATTCATAAATAGTCTTCTTTATTTTTATTATTATTATTATTATTATGGTCCTTGTTGTTATGATTTCTGAATCCTGACAGATGTCCATGCAGCTAAGAAAATGAATAAAATAAATTATCAAGAGAGAAAGCTGGACCAGTCAGACACTGATTTCTCACAATAAACGTATCTAAACCCGTAGAACAGTGGGAGACAAAATAAAGAAATCACACAATATCTTCAACAGGAAGACTTCAACAGGTCCTCCAGGAAGTGACATAATTTTGGAGGGAAAACTCTACAATCATCAGTAAGTGCTAGCACTGGATTTAACAAATTCTGTAATGTTGTGAGATTTTGAGCTGGTTTGTCTCATTCTATTAAATTGATGTGTACTTATTAGGGGTGTGACAAGATTTAATTGCTAAACCCTGTGATTCAATTAAATGAAATATATGTGCTGCGGGTTTCAGAGTGAAGCACAACGCTTTTAATTATTTACATGCTATTAACAGTATCAATAACAGCACATACGTTAGCCAAGCACTAACATGAATGACTGATGTAACATTAAAGTTCGTAAATCAAATCTTTATCATTACTCAGAGTAGTAAGAACGACAGACAATCTGCATTAATGGACACAGTTTTAGGTAACAGTGAACCACAGCTGATTAGCAGAAGTATTTCAGCAAGACAGTAATAACGTGAGTTAGCCGGTTAGCCGGAGACATAAATATAGCCAAAACACAAAACTATGTATTTTGAACACTTGGTATAAAATACATCAATAATTAATCACACTTACAGGTTGTGATTCTGGGGAGCAAGTTGGTCCAAATAAAGCAGGTTTAACCACTGATTCTTGACAGCCTCATCCTTTGGAAGTGAACATAAACCGAATTTCCTTTCACAGCGCAGAGCACAGCATCTTGTCGACATGTTATCCACACTAACAAGCTACAGGGTTTGAGAGGGGTTCAAGTAATCGCAGGATGTCCAAGCAGAACCTAGGTGGGCATTATGCAAATGTCTTAACTTGTGACGTGTGAACTTCACGGAAATGGGATTTCGAATTACTAACGACTCGTTTCAGCGGTTCAGAGTCGACTCTTTCTTTTGAGAGACAATAACTTTATTTATAATGCACTTTCAGCTTTACAACTTTGCAGATGGTTTACATTCACATTTCAGATACATTACACACTGAACGAAAGGTAATTTTCAAAAATCCATAATAGGGGCACTTTAACAAACTCCATGGCTGTGTTCCACTCCAAATTATTATGCCCTTTACTCGCTAACTTTCCTTCATCTCCTGGACTTGGATGTGCGTCATTGCTTACGTTGCACAAGTGCCCACTACTAGTGGAACTTGTACGTAAAGCTAAGCCCTTGGAATCACTTGGAATTCACTATGGAGCTGATTTTTTATTTAAACCCCTTTTGTACTTATGAATTTGTTTTATGCACCATTCTATATGCTTATAATTTGTCGGAGAAAATATATAAAATCCTTAAGGTATATGAGTTGTTGGAGAAAAACAAAATTATTCAAATGAAACAAAATATCAATAGTTTAAACTTTGACTGTGAACATAAGGTAGTTACAAGTATTATGTGATGGAATTCAACATAATTAATATGTTATACACTATTATGCGATTAATTTTCAAAATAATTAATATATCATACACTTCAGTTAAGCGCGATCTGCTGTGACGTCACAATCAAGTTGAATTGTGGGATGTAGAGCTGCTTGAAGTGTACATTAGAGTAGAAATCGAGGGGACGAGGGTCTGTAAATATAAACTTCCCTTGTCCACTTCACGAAGTGGAATGCATTTAAAAATGGCGGCAGGGATTCCCCAGAGGGGAAGTGCTTAGGGAAGTTTGTGAGTGCCTGTCTAAAATTGGAGTGGAACGCGTACTATCTCTGCATATGCTGTGAGTTTGGGTTGCTTATAACATTCATCTGGGAACAAAACGTATGCCATTTCACCAGATTTGTAACATAAATCATTTATAAAACTATGCCAACAAAGGAGAATACATCAATATATTTCTAAATATGCAAATTGTTCAACGCGATTTCAAAATAAAAGTTTAAACCCTCGCTCTGAGTTTGTATGTTTTGATGTTCACATTTTGTTGTTCAAGAAACTACAGTGGCTGCAGCATCTCTATCGTAAAGAAGTGGGCAAATATTAAAGATTATGTGGACATTTTTATTAAATGTTGTTAAACACGACTTTTTTAAATGACTTGCTTTAAACGACCATCGCACGCAACATGAAAAAAAGAAATGGCTGTATAGTGGTCAGTAGACAAGGTGCAGATGTCCCTCTCATTGGTAGCCGAGGAGCGGATCCACAGCAGTAGAGGTGGTGCAACTATAATGATCAGTCTATAATCCCACCTATTTTGAAGCCGTACTGAACTGCAGTGGAAAAGCAAACTGAGCCAAAGTAAAGAAAGCTGAGCCATGCTGTGCAAAAAAGCAGCATTATTAAATCTTAACTTTCAGAAAGCATGTTTTTTGATCCTGACTGTTATAAAAATGAAACATCTCTGCTTTCTGTGGCTGGAAACAGCCATCTGACCAGAGTATAACTACCAGCTTGGGAGCAAGAACTTGCTAGATTCATATACTGGCTGCAGTGAGCTGCATATGGTGAAGTGCCAACAGCTTAACACATTGCCCTCACAATGTCTTTACAGTGTTTATCATTAAAATTAAACTATTCCTCCTCCTTAGATATTGCAAAAAGGTTGGCGGAACTGTGAAAAGATTCAGCAGTCCTGCTGTAAGAAGCACAAATTCAGATGCATTGTGATTGTTTAAATGAGATGTTTCTTAAAAGGCTAGAACACTATAAGAGAGTAGCTTGCTTCTTCGTGTTTTAAAGTCAATACAAATTGGTGTATGCAACCCATTTTCCCTCTACAATGGGACAGTTTTAGAAAAGTAGGTTGACCTTTTGTTTTGGAGCTTTTATGCAGCCATCATCTACTGATGGTGCAAACAAGAATTTAACTGCTGTGGTCATGTGACAATTTGCACTAACCATGTTAAAATGCACTAAAATGTACTTAATTGAGACCCTTTGTTTTTTCCCTATATGAACGGAATGCACTAAAACACCAGTCAGTAACATTTTTAGAGCTTCATAAATGAAAACTTTCTTTTTTACGGTCACTATAGCATCAACAACACAATAGAAATGAGAAAATCTTACAGGGCAATGAGCTTCTGTCTTGTAATGTTGCCTAACAGCTCACTTACCATTAGATGTGACTGAAATACTTGAACTACCCGACCTTAATAAAATTAGTCCCATGGTGACTTCATCATTTACATCTTAAGTGTCTAGGCAGACACTTAAAGTGACTAACATGAAGTGAGCTAATCAGGTAAATGTCAGTTACCATGACAGACAACTGGGAGTACATGTCACATGCTAAACATGTCACATGCTTTTTGTTCATAAACTATTAGTCTAAATGGATGGGAAAAGTCCTCAACAGTCTGCACAATTTGTATCATTCATGTGCATAACACAGATGATGTGGAATGATTTATGTGGCAAAACTGAATACATATGAGCAATAGTAATAGAGATGCTTGCATGCACCACTAATAACAAATTTCTCAGGTAGTTTCTAAGAGGGTTTGTGTACTAAGTAGCAAGCTGATTAACACTTTATGTACTATATTATGCAGTAAAATTATTCAATGTTGATTTTAGCTTGCAATTAGAGTTTCATTTTGGTTTGCAAAAGCTGCAAAACCTGTTCAGAGATCAACTTAAATACTTGTAATAAAAATGTGATGGAAAGTGCTTTGAATAATGTTTTAAATAAATATGAGAAAAGGAGTGCAGTACATAGCAGTGAAGAATTATTCCTTTGTTTCTCTGAGACCATGAGGGATTGGACCCACATATTAAAAATGTCACACCACTGTAAATCTTGACTTTATTGTACCTGGCTACATGATGTGTATATGAGGATCATATATATATATACACACACACTATATTGTCAAAAGTATTGGGACACCCCTCCAAATCACTGAATTCAGGTGTTCCAATCAGTTCCATGGCCACAGGTGTATAAAATCAAGCACCTAGGCATGCAGACTGCTTCTACAAACATTTGTGAAAGAATGGGTCACTCTCAGGAGTTCAATGAATTCAAGTGTGGTACCGTGATAGGTTGCCACCTGTGCAATAAGTCCATTTGTGAAATTTCCTCACTACTAAATATTCCACGGTCAACTGTTAGTGGTATCATAACAAATTGGAAGCAGTTGGGAACAACAGCAACTCGGTCACAAAGTGGTAGGCCATGTAAAATCACAGAGCAGGGTCAGCACATGCTGAGGTGCACAGTGCACAGAAGTCGCCAACTTTCTGCAGAATCAATAGCTAAAGACCTCCAAACTTCATGTGGCCTTCAGATAAGCTCAAGAACAGTGCATAGAGAGCTTCATGGAATGGGTTTCCATGGCCGAGCAGCTGCATCCAAGCCTTACATCACCAAGTGCAATGCAAAGCGTCGGATGCAGTGGTGTAAAGCACACCGCCCCTGGACTCTAGAGCAGTGTAGACGTGTTCTCTGGAGTGACAAATCACGCTGCTCTGTCTGGCAATCCGATTGACGAGTCTGGGTTTGGCGGTTGCCAGGAGAACGGTACTTGCCTGACTGCATTGTGCCAAGTGTAAAGTTTGGTGGAGGGAGGATTATGGTGTGGGGTTGTTTTTCAGGGGTTGGGCTCTGCCCCTTAGTTCCAGTGAAAGGAACTCTTAATGCTTCAGCATCCCAAGACATTTTGGACAATTTCATGCTCCCAACTTTGTGGGAACAGTTTGGGGATGGCCCTTCCTGTTCCAACATGACTGTGCACCAGTGCACAAAGCAAGGTCCATAAAGACATGGATGAGCGAGTTTGGTGTGGAGGAATTTGACTGGCCTGCACAGAGTCCTGACCTCAACCCAATAGAACACCTTTGGGAAGAATTAGAGAGGAGACTGTGAGCCAGGCCTTCTCGTCCAACATCACTGCCTGACCTCACAAATGCACTTCTAGAAGAATGGTCAAAAATTCCAATAAACACACTCCTAAACCTTGTGGAAAGCCTTCCCAGAAGAGTTGAGGCTGTTATAGCTGCAAAGGGTGAGCCAACTCCATATTAAACCCTACGGATTAAGAATGGGATGTCATTAAATTTCATGTGCACATAAAGGCAGGCGTCCCAAAACTTTTGGCAATATATGAAGAGTTTGGTTCCAAAACGCAATAAACACCATTTTTAAAAAAAATTGAGTTCTTGCCAAAATCACTACTGTATCTTGTCAGTATTGAAAAGTCATTTGACTCAAAATGTGATATCCGCCATGTTATTCTGTCATGTTTTCTCCCTTTCTTTCCAAACTGCGACAAACGCCAGTCTCCCTTCTCTGCAGAATGAAATATATCTGCTCAACCAATCACAGCGCACTATTCCACGCACTATAAACAGTAATGGTGGCGCTCTGAATACACCCGGCATCCTAGTTTTCTTTATCTACTTTGTGCTTTGTGATCAACAAAAACAGAAAAATGAATAATTTAGAAGGCACTGATGAACATGTGGTGGTTTCTGCGGTGGGTAAGAAACGTAAGCCATCGAAATGTAATCATTTCCGTGAGGAGATTAAGAAGATGAGGCACTCGGGAGGAGGAAAAATGCCGGCTGTTGCTTGTTCCACGACAGCATCAAACTTCTGTCACGGTCCCCAAAACTGAATCATGAACAGTTTTTAAAAGCCGTTTGACCAAAAATGATTAATTTTTTAATCTAGCATTGCTAGTTTTGATTCTAAACATCTGATAGAAAAAAAAAAAAAAAACATAACATGATTGCTATTTGAATGTTTGCAGTATAGCAATGCCCCTGGGTAGTTGCAGTCAATTTCAATGTACTCGGCAAATGTGTTGTTTTTATTTTAACCGTGCAGTGGCGCCTGATACTCTTTAATCGGTAATGACAAAAGGAGACGTAATTCATTTATAGCATTAACAAGATGACCCGATGAATTCAATTTGGGAGCGATGACAATGTATATTTAGTCCAGTGTATATAAGATTAGTATTGACCTAGTTCAGAGGCTGTCATATATGTGGATCAACTTACTTTGCTGAGTATTTTCAACAGTTTCAATATGAAAAGTAACTTTCATATTGATTCAGTGGATTAATTGCATTTTGGGGGAAAAAAAAAAAAAACGTGTCATGGAATAATTGCATTTTGGGAAAAAAAAATAAATAAAAAAAATAATATATATATATATATATATATATATATATATATATATTCACATAAGAACTCATATACACATTATTTTTTTTTAAATTTTATTTCTTTATTTATTTTTTGCTACTTTGCAAGTACAAGGATACTAATCCTTCTTTACATACAGTGAGAACAGAAAACATAGTAGTCGATTAATCAAAATTTGGAATCAAATTTGAGGAATTGAGCATTTAAAATGTTCTATTTTAAATCAACTACATACTATTTTTGTGAAATCACAGGTTGTTATGCTAAAATAACCAGATGGTAAGAGAACTATTGTGAACTCTATTAGACCCAACCTAAGAATTAGATGAGGGGACTTAAAAATGAAAACATCCCTCAATGGTCCTGATCCAGACTGTTTCAGGTTAATGAATACAAGGCAGTAACTCAGTATTTCAAGTTACTTCAGTTTAAAATTTACTGTCAAGACAACAGAGGAAGCACCAAGGCCATGTTGTCTCTCACCAATTACAGTTTGAAGCCAGCACATCTGTGGCAGCATTTGACCATGAATCGTGACCTTGCAAGTCAAGTTCGTTCATTTTTTACAAAGGACACTGCAAGAAGCAACTCAAGTCCACCATATGGGACCATGCTTCTTTCCAAAGCTTGATTAGATTCAGTCTGTGTATATAGCTAAAACACTCCAAACTACTAGAAAATAATGTTATTTTTTAGCAGAAAAATCAACTATGAAATGATAAATTAACTCAAAGAGTGATTGAAAGAGGGAAATGTTAGTAGTATGCTCAACGAAAGTAGATGCATTGTACCTTGACAGATCCCAACAATTAGCTTGTTTATGGAAAATTTGTAGCTTGCGAGCAGATTTTTCTTTTTCTTTTTTTCTGTTCTGGAAAAAACAAACAAAAAAAAAAACACTAGCTACATGAGCTAGAGGAAAATATATAGTAGTTGAAGTGAATTCCACAGCTTGGCCTTGGAGGCAAGAATTGCAAGACTCTGCTTTCAAAGCTGTGATTTCCATCAAGTCTTGACCAAAGGATCCACATCTGATCCACTTGCAATAAAACAGACAGTGGACATGTGCAATGCTTAATACATTCTGATGCCAGATTGGTTGTCAATGTCTTTAAGTTTATGAACAACACTCTGAGGTACAGATGATTTTTGCATGTTGTAATCCGGCAGATGTTGGCTACTTGGTTGATACATTTTCACATTCTCATTGCAGGGGTCTTTCTTGCACATCTTTGTTGTGCATGATTAAAATTATGTCTATGAAGAAGACATTTTTGTCATTGACACCAATGCAAGTAATATTTCTGCGTCCTTAAATCAGGAGAACTGAGTCTCCCATCAAAGATAGTCGTGCACCTTTTGTCACTAGAAGAACAAGTACTTTATAGTAGAGGCCAACCCAAGGGAAACCAAGATGTTTTTGTCTTGATATAAAATGAAATACCTAAAGATCTTGTGTTCAGAAGGTGAAGACGGAAGAGTTATTTGGTTTCTTTTATCAACATTTGTGAGAAAGGTTTCTCTACTCCCACTGCAGTTAAAACAGCAGATCTGATATTGAACCAGATGCTTGTGTTAAGATTCGTTGACCTTGTCCTTGACAACTTGCACAGCTTTGCTTGGCTAAACAAGGTACATACTCTTCCACTTTGAAATGAAAGGATGCCCTAACCCTAACCTAAACTCTTGTCAAGAAGAAATGGTAGCTTTGTGTGAGGACAAATTTTTGGAGAAGGGGCACATTAACATGACCAGCAGGGTAAATAGATTTACCTAATGAAAATCAATGTTTACAATACAATCGATTCTCAGTTTTGGTGAGTAACCTTCAGAGCTTCTGATGTATTTATTCCTTCACGACTAGACTTTATCAAGGGATCAAAATTTGGCTGGTTAGCATGGCACTGTTAATCTCGTAAATTTAGCAAGTATACACTCAGTGAGCAAAAGTACAAAGTAGCGTGACTAAACACATTTTTTTTGTGATCTTTCCACCACCTGCCTCCACAAAGATCCCTGAGGACTAGCATGGATGACCTTTGTGGAGTGTTAAAAGGTTTTCTTTTGGAATATCCATGGTAAAGTAACTCCTTCTATCATACTGAATTAAATTTGATAAATATAACAATAATTTTGCCAACATTGGCTCATTGGAACATGTATTGCAAATTTTTACATTTCTGCAAATCTCCAAAAACTTACCTGTGCATAAAATTCACTACAGTTTCTAGATGAAATGAACGCTAGTGGCAGTAAAACACCAACCACTTTTAATCCTGTTCACACAAATGATCATTAAAGGGGTAGATTGTTATTTAATATAGACTTCCTTAGAGGTTCCTTGCACCATACTATGTTATAACCTCAAAACACTTACATCACATAACTGGCTCCTGCTTTTCTAATGTAGTAAACTTGCTCTGTAGCTCACCTGGTATAACACTGCACTTGCGCTTGAGTTCTGTGTAACATAAATCACAATAATAGACTTCAAAAACGCGTAAAAGCGATCTAAAATCACATGGTTACTTCAGTTGTTAATACTATCAGTTAGGTTTAGCGTAGGTGGCATGTTATTTTCAAACATGATAGAGAATGAATCTTTTAGTGCCTCTCACTGGACATTTTATTTCAGAACTGTTACGATACGTACAACAACCAGCGTAATAAAACATGCCATATTCACATTCATCTGTTGCTTTTAGCACCAGTCACTGGATATTTCAGTTTGAAAATCTTGGAAAATATGCAAGTGATGTAATATATATTTTTGCAGAAATGTCGTTTTTCCAGTGAAAATTTTAAACTTACTGTATATAATGCAATTGCATAATTAGTCAAATGGTCAAAAGTGATACTTAGACTGAAACAACAAAGCTTTATAAACTTTGTAGAGTGCACATTTCTTTGCTATGGTGCATAGCAGCTCCAACCGCTAATTATTGTAGCTTCAAATTTGTCACTCTCGTGGTTTTAGAGATGGCATGATGAGCACATAAGGGCTGAGTCTGTGATAACTAGTTGGGTTAGATCAACATAGACTTTGGTCAATAAATTCCTGTGCTGTAATCAATATTTCTTGTGATGTTTTCTCTTTATGCAGTAACACAAACACACACTTTACAGGCACTTAGCCGTTCAGTGCACAATCTGCACAGATGGGCATCTTTATTGCACCATTAAAACTGTAGCCATCAATGAAACATTTACAGTGAAAAGATACATTTTCAATGTGATAATTACTGATTGTTTTCGACATTTCTTCTTTTTTCTTTTCCCTAATCCTCTGTTCGACCCCCAGAACAGCTGGATCTGTAAGAGGACCTGAGGGAAGCCTTTAGTTCTTGGCATAGACACGGAGCCTGAAATAAAAACCTGCTTAGACAAAGACATCAAATGTACATTTAGATTGTCTTAATGGTGGTTCAAAGATGTCTTTGTGGATTAATGGTTGGATTGAAAACATGGTTGGATTTTATTGTATGTGCTGGGGGTGATGTCAAGGTTTTATACTCTTGAACAGAAGCTTTGTAGACCAGGCGGTGTCTCTTTGCACAGGGCTCTATGGACACGCCAGATGGGTTATGTGGTGTGCTTTTGCAGATACAGCCTTCCTGTTTATAGTAAAATTGCTCCGTAGCACTGCTTGTAAAAGCACAAGGGGTGGAATTATTCAGTTTTGTCCTCAAAGGCTGTTCACTGCTTGACTTATACTACAAAAGAAAAAACATGTTGGAAGAAAGTTTGTAAGTAAGCAGTTTTTTTGAATACCATGCATATAATATACCTGCTACCTGATAGATAGCACTGAATTAAGTGTTCTGAGAAATGACACTCGTGTCCGTGACAGTTCTAGAGCCTGTAAACAGCAGAAAATAATCTGGGTATGGCCTGCATCTTAGCCAGTCAGAAAACGTTGAGATAACTCTCTGCCAATGGTGTAAGTTTAGGGGCAGGGCTACCTATTTATCATTTGAACAATCAATAGGGTTGCGTCCAAAATTGAGCAGGTACAACTTTAAAATGACTAATTTTTGTGGCTCTTAAAAAAGTATGTTTTATATATAGTATAAATATGTGTAATATGAACATAATCCAGATGTACTACATTTATCATGTTGTCATTATCAGATGACCAGAGTCAGTTGTGTCACTTCTCTGCCATTCCCAAATCCTCTTCAGTGGCCTCTAAAGTGTCCACTTTAGTTGGTTATGCACTTCTGAATCTCGCCAGAAGTACTTTTGCCTAACGTTTTAATGAATAATGTAATTTCCGACATACTACTCTTTTCACTTACTCTGCTTCACCTACTGTATAGTTGGCAAGTATGCTATTTTGGATGCAGCTGAGGTCAAGGTTTGCCCATTTGGCATAGTGCAAAGGACCCCTCCTGGTAGATGAGTACACTTTTTTCATTGATTGCCATTTAAAAGTAGCCTTGTATTCTGACAATAACACTTTCCACAATCAACATTATAAATATTTCATTACATCATCCCTTTGTGTGCTTGTGGTAATTAAAATTTCCAGTAAGCCTGGGTTAAGAATCAGCTTTCTTCTTTAAAATGTTTCCCTTTTGTGTCTTAGTAAGCAGTTACCCTTGAATTATCTGTGCATTCAAAGTTATGGTTCAATATTATATTTGGCCATCACTAGTATCACCACCAGGGTGACCAATTTCTGGCTGGTTAGCTTTGGCAGTTAACTGTTGCTGGTGGATGTGGTAACTATGCCATTACACTGACCATAAAGCATGATTCACCATTAACAACTATTTAAAAGCCATTATATCATGATATGTTTTACCAGTGCCTAATTTTAACAACGTGAAGAGCCTCTAAAAATGTTTATATCTACTTGAGTTTCATGGTTAATCCCACATACTTCAATTAAATTAATTTCAATTTGGTAAAAATACTTTTAACACTGAGGGATTTCATTTCCATCTGATGAATTGTCTGTGAAGTCAGAATGCCAAAAATCTGAAATAAGAAATATGAAAACCAAGTTCCACAGAACAGAATGTCATATAATTTTCTGCCATTATTGTAGGCACATTTCTGCCACATTTTCATGCAGTTAAATACTTAAATGCTCCTTTACTCCACTAGGATCTCTAAGATAATGATCTTCTGTAACAAAGCCCATCTTTTTAAATAGTTTGTCGCTGGCACTGATAATTACAGAGTGCTATAGTGAGTACTGTCACAATTACATTTGCTAATGCGATAACAGCAGATGTTGGAAACAATGCAGAAAAACAGCTGTGCACCAACTGACCCAAAACCGAAGGCTGGGGAGTGACAATAGACATACCAGGCAATTTTAAGCGTATACATTATGCAGTAATGTCAGTTTGGTTCATTGCAGTACAGCCCATGTGATTTACTTTCTTCCTAACAAAAATTGTACAGAAATAGTTTATTATACAGAAATAAATAAATAAATTAAAAAAGTTTTTAACATGGTGTACAGGAACAACTAAATGAACAAGTGAATGAAATCTCTATAGGAGATGTTTTGTAAGGAGCTTGCTTTGAAATCTCTACACCTATTGATACAAGCAACAAACTTTTCCATCAACACCTGAACAGTTATTGGCTCAAGGCCTGTAGTACCAAACAATATAACTCTCACTTCTCTTTATGTTCGTGTAGTGTGTAATTTATTCAATGTTTAAATATTTTATCAGCTTAAAGGATTAGTTCACTTCAGAATTAAAATGTATGTACTTTTTAACCACAAATGCTTCTCTCACTAGCTCTGCGATGCACCACGCATTACTTAATCGCGTTGGAAAGGTCACGCGGAAGACTCATTTTCTCTTCCAATTTCAAAATCGTCTGACATCGTTGTTTTACTTTTTTTATAAAGGTCGTTTGACTTAGTCTTTGCACAGTCATTTTGTAGAAACTGGATCGGTACTTCCAACTTCTTTCCAACGTGATTATGTAATGCGTGGCGCATCACAGAGCTAGTGCAAGATGAGCATTTGTGGTTAAAATGTAAATACATTTTTTTTTTTTTTTTTTTTAGAAAATGACAGATCGTTTCCCTAGACAAGACACTTATTCCTCGTCTGGGATCGTGTAAAGCCCTTTGAAGCTGCATTGAAACTGCAATTTGGACCTTCAACCCATTGTACCCCAGTGAAGTCCACTATATGGAGAAAAATCCTGGAATGTTTTCCTCAAAAACCTTCTTTTCAACTGAAGAAAGAAAGACATGAACATCTTGGATGACATGGGGGTGAGTAAATTATCAGGAAATTTTAATTCTGAAGTGAACTAATCCTTTAATATGAAGAGACAACTATAAGGAAGCTATTTGTTGTATGACAGTGTAAACACTATGATGCTTTCAAAACATTGCTCCATTTTCTCAGTTGAGTCTCCTAAACTGCCTGACAACAGCAACACTGACTCACCCGATGGCTTAGGTTGGGGGAGTGGCTATGTGTTCATTTGACCAGTGAAAGATGGGGATTGTTTGGGGAAACCTGTTTGAAAACATTGATTACTTTTGCTGTTCCCTTTGGTGTTGTGTGGTTGAAGTGACCTTGGTGAAAGCAAGCAATGTAAGTTGTGTACATTTTAAAGTAAGTAAATAGGGTTCATTTTGATTTTCATTTGGACTTTATTTGGATTCTTATCTGCTTATCTACTTCATGTTTGCTGGACACTGGTCTTTTAAACTGATTTGTTATTAATTGCTTTTTGTAGATGCCCTTTTCACCCTTTGTTCTTTGTAAAACCTCTGAGACACAATTTCACAGTCTTCTAGCAAGGCGAAAGGGATAAAACTCCCTAAGGCTCCCAAAGTTTGAACATATTTCACCACAGATATGAAGAGTCCACACTTAGTGACACAGTTTTAACCATAATGATGCTAGCTGCTCTGCGCTCTACTAACTTTGATGAGGTTTAGGGTGACAAATAGCTTGGAAAAAGGCAGCTTCCTTGAAAGTTCTTATTTTGTAGATTATATGTTGTATATTTAAGTTTCTAAGGTTTAATTTGTTGCAAATGGTACTGAAGTTTAACATAAAGCAACAAGCTACAAGAGGTTTTGTGTTAAAGATTTAAGTGTGTCTATATGGTGTTGTCAGATGCAATGCAGTGTACCTAAAACCCCAACAAACGTGGTAAAATTACTGAAATGCACAGCTTTGAGCGGCTTATTGCACAATATCATGGTCAATTAACAGTTACAAATTCAGAGTCTTAACTGTCTGTTAAAATAAAAATGGATAATGCCAAATATACCTAACTGCAAAGAAACTAGCTAAAATAACTAGTTTTTAGTGTTTAAAATTTGCTAAAAACTAGCTGCCACCAGACCGCCTTCTGTATTGAAGTTAGGAAGAAAGTGTAAACAGGCTTCGCGTCAGTTACACTTTTTCCGTAGGTTGAATAGGGAAGGTGTACGATGTAGCGTAAGCGTTTTGAACTGCGAGAGATATTACTTCATAACTTCATAACTACACAAACGCATCGCTTCGCTTCAGAAGGCCTTTATTAACCCCCGGAGCCGTCTGAAGTACACGTTTATGATAGATTGATGTGGATGGAGGCACTTTCATAGCCCATACTTGTGAACCCTGTTCACTGCCAATATAAAGCTCAGATGCGTCAGGATATTTATTATCTATTATATAGATAATAAATCAATATTAATAGATATATCTATTATATAGATAATAAGATATATATATATATATATATATTTTTTTATCTCAGATTGTGTTCATCAGAAAGAAGAGCTATTTTTCATTTGAAAGTGAACTAATCTTTTAATTAAATTTCTCTTTAATTAAAGCTTGCTTTGCCTATTTTCTTTTTGTCTACTTTCAGAACTTGCTGATTATCTCTAAAAAGGCAATTACCTTGGCAGTAAATATCTTTAGCGATGTCCCAGAACAAAGGAACATGTGCCATATATTCCCAGTATTTAGACATTGATTTTCATATACTGTGACCTACTATAAAAGCAAAGATCTTTAAAGATTTCTGTCAAGCAGATACTTCCAGGGCTGGATGAGAATGCAAGCACTTTGATCGTCTTCTTGTGTTACTTGTGGTCAGAGATCAATTGGACAAAGTCTGGAGTAAAGTGGACCCTAAGAGGGGCACCCAAGTGATGAACCACTACTTGAGGAGAAAAGCAATTGTTGGTATGGCAATGCATTTCATCTGACTGTTGGTCTTTTTAGATATGGACTGCAGGGACTTAAAGGCCTAATATTTGCTTCCATCTCCTCCTTTTTTAAACTATTTAAAGGGATAGTTCACCAAAAAAATAAAAATTTTGTCATTATTTACTGTATCTTCATGTTGTTCCAAGATTATGGAACGCACATTTAGAATGTTTAGAGAAACTGTATGCATTTTCTTTATTACAGTGACAGTTTACATTGAATGTTTGTCAAGGACAAAAAAAAAAAAAAAAAAAAAAAACACAACAAAAAACAACAACAAAAAAACACTATAAAAAGATCATACATTTAGTTTATATGACTTGACAATTTTTTGTCTCTTTTATTACCTTTTTCCTTATTTTTAGAAGTGTTAAAATGTTAAAATTGCCAGAATTACCAGCACGTGCTTGCCCTGTAATGGCCTTTTCGAGGCAGTTGATGTGCCAATGCAGTTGGGGGCCCGTCCACACCCCTGACACTGCATGCCCGTTGTATGTGGCACCCTAGCTGGTGGCAGAGGTATCTGTGAATACCACAGCATGCCGGGACACCTGCTCTAGGGGCACTCCTGCCCGAAAAAACAAGGGGTCCGACCACGGGCTGAAGGCTTGGCGGCATTCCGGACTGATCGCCACTCGGTACGTGTCGCGTTGCCATGCTCATCTTGGGACTCGGCTGTGAAGCCAGTGCTGAAGTGGTCTCATATGAAGCAAACCGAGCAGGGTTACTTCCACTGTGGCTGCCATAGGCCCAGGAGCCTCTGAAAGAATTTCAGTGGGACCGCTGTCCTGCCTTTGAACGTATTCAAGCAGTTCAACACCGACTGAGCACGCTCCTCTGTGAGGCGTGCTGTCTGTTCGTCCGAATCCAACTCCATACCAAGAAAAGAGATCCTCTGCACAGGGGAGAGTTTGCTCTTTTCCCAGTTGACCTGAAGGCCCAACTGGCTGAGGTGACTGAGCACCAGATCCCTGTGTTCACATAACTGATCCCGAGACTGAGGTAGAATGAGCTAGTCGTCAAGATAATTGAGGATGCAAACGCCCTGTTCTCTCATGGGAACAAGGGCTCCCTCCACGACTTTCATGAAGACGCGGGGAGACAGGGCCAGTCCGAAGGGGAGGACCTTGTACTGATATGTACGAACGCAAAGCGCAGGAATGGTCTTTGTTGAGGGAGAATCAAGACATGAAAGTACGCGTCCTTCCGGTCGATTGCTGCAAACCAATCTTGGGGGTGGATGCACTCAAAGATGCATTTCTATGTGTGCATTTTGAATGGTAGTTTGTGAAGGCTCCAATTCAAAACTCGCAGGTCCAAGATCGGTTGTAGCCCACCGCTTTTTTTGGGTACAATGAAATAGGGGCTGTAGAGCCCTGACCTCATATAGGCTGGAGGGACTGGCTCTATCGCGTCCTTCACCAGTAGGACCGTGATCTCCGCATGCAAGACATGGGCATCGATGCCCCTGAACTTGGGGGGACGCCGGATGAATTGAATCACACAGCCAAGCCTGATGGTCCGAATGAGCCAGCGAGACGGACTGGGGAGCGCTAGCCAGGCTCACAGAGACCGTAAAAGCGGGACCAAAGGGACCGTAAGCATACCTGCAGTGGGGCAGCAAGGTCGAACGCAGGGACGCGGCTCAGGGGGCTCTCTTTGTGAGGGGGCCCGAAGCGGGGTCAACACCTACCTGGTTCCATGGTTGGACAGAGGGCGCAGGAGTGGCTTGTGTTGCCTTCTCGAACTGTGAGCTGCTGCGCGCTGGCAATAGAAGAGGGGGATGAGAGTGGAGAGCTTTTTCTCTTCCCACTGCTCTCTGAGCCTTCTTCGAACCTGGAGATAAAGGAAACCGGGAGATAAAGGAAACACCGGGACTCCGCCCCTTTGCAGGAACTCTCGATCGCAACTCTGAGATGGTCATCTTCCCACAATGGGTACATGACTCATCCACGAACGCTGCCTCAGCGTGCTTTAAGCCCAGACAAGTTACACAGCTTTCCTGAGTATTGTTGCTGACCATATCCATCCCTTTATGACCTCAGTGTAGCCATCTTCTGATGGCTACTTCCAGCAGGATAACACACCATCACAAAGCTCAAACCATCTCAAACTGGTTTCTTGAACATGACAATAAGTTCCCTATACTCAAATGGCCTCCACAGTCACCAGATCTCAATCCAATAGAGCAGCTTTGGGATGTGGTGGAATGGGAGTTCATGGATGTGCAGCCGACAAAAACTGCAGCAACTGCGTGATGCTATCATGTCAGTTTGGACCACTATCTCCAAGGAATGTTTCCAGCACCTTGTTGAATCTATGCCATGAAGAATTAATGCAGTTCTGAAGGCTTACAAAATAAAGTGTCCGGTGAGTGTGCATAATAATTGTAATATTAGATATTTTGTAATATAATGGGGAATTTAAAAATATTTTATGTAAAAATAAAATTCTGAAGTGTCATCAGATGTAATGTATGAAAAAAGCTTAAATTAATTTCTTCCTCAAATGTTTCATGCCATTTTTCCCTCTTGTTTGACTGAATATCATACTTGACATTGACAGTGTAAATGTGAACATTTACAGGCTAAATATGTATTTGAAATGGCATCTTCATCATCCATCATTGACTTCTCCTCATCTTCACTTCTGTTTCACACCCTTTTCTAAGAAAACACACAAGAAGGCAGAGAGTCTCTCCGGCAGATGCTTTGTTAAATACATATTGCATTGCTATAGAGCTGAGGAGACACCGAGGGTATTTATAAAGTCATTGGTTTTCTTTGAGGCCTGAAATTAAATTCAGAAACAAAAAAGACCTAACCATTGGAGTAGAGCAAAAAAAAAGTGGCATGGCATCCGTTCGGCTCAGTCTCTTGAGAAATGAGTGTCCATCTGGAATCCAAAACTGGTACTTTAGGACTCTGTCTCTTTTCCATTTATAAGAACTATGTCCCTTTTATGCTCCCAAGAAACTTAGACTAGGGGCTAGTTTTGAATTAGGGGAAAAAAACTGAATTTGAAAAAAAAAAAAAAAAAATCAAGAGCCTCAAGTTTGTTCTGCTTGTTTGTAAGACTGCACAATTTAGCCAGTAAAATAATGTTGTTGTTATTATATATCAATAATAATTTAAATATAAAAAATAAATATATTCCATTTTGTACTGTAAAATAAAAATTGTTTTCTGAAGTGACTTGAGAGTGAATTATGACATAAATTATAAAATTTTAAATTTAGTTTTTATTTAGAGGTGAACTGTCCCTTTAAGTTAGCAGCACTGCTGCTTTTACTTAGTTACTCCCCAGTACTTCTTTGTATTATCTCTTACTAATATATCACTTTAACCTGGTTGTAGTGACATATCAAGAATGCTGAAACTGAACAATTGCTAATAGTGTTCAGGGGAGAGACCACCCCCACCCTCTCTGATGGATAGCCAGTGCTGTTTCAGCACAAGCGAGGAAGGAGGCCATCATTTGATGCCTGAACATGATCCCTAAAGTTCAGTCATTGACTTTGGCCCCAATGAGGGCTTAGATGCTCCTTTCAACACAAGCAGCACTTTGACCTGTATATAAAACCTAAATTATGTTCAATGACAGAGCTGTTAATTTGCATTAGGGTTATATTTTTTATATTTTTTATTATATTATTATTTCTGTTTTATCTATATTATGTTGCTTTTAAATTTAGTTTTTTTTGTTGTTGTTTTAGTTTTTTAGTTTGTTTAGTTTGTTTTTTTGTTGTTGTTGTTGTTTGTTTTTGTTTTTTTGTGGTATTTTAGGCCTGCAATTTAATGCGTTAACTGATGTAATTAAAAAAAAAATATGTATGGGATGGGTATGGGAACACTTCCGTGTGACCAGTCTCTGAAACACATGTGAAATCAGGCCAATTCTAATAATCATTTAATGTGAAATGGCATGCCATATGACTATAAAGGGGTGCCTGTATTACACATCATCAGCTTTTTTGTCTTCTGGAAGTGTTATATGTGAAATCAAGCCCAGTCTCTGCCTGGGAACATTGCAGAATAGTGATGCCCACTTCCTCTGAGGAGGGTATTAGAGAAGTATGTTTGGCCGTCTCTTGCTGGCGAGCCATTTCAGGGCACCGAACATATTACTCTCCCTGCACAGTAGGTCAGTCTCATGGCAACTTCTAGCAAATGTGCCTCCTTGGGCTCTGTGAACTATGGAATGAGGTTACAGGATCCAGTTTGGTACTTGTCCTCCTCGTGTCAATAGGGCGCTGCCCACATTGTTGAGCACTGAGCAGACTCTAGTGCTTGAACAGGAAATACAGTCTCTTTTGGTGAAAAAGGTCATATACTGTAGTTCCTCTTCCTGAGAGAAAGTCAGGCTTCTACAGATGATACTTTTTAGGACCGGTTGCTGCTTGTCACCATCTTTCATGGCACAAAAACTGCCTGGAGATGAGGGCTGTAGAGTAGAAGTTGACCTGTTTGCTTCAGAGAATTTGACACAATGTCCGCTCTGGTCCCCCCTCACACCTCCAGCTCCATTGGAGCTGGATGCCATGGAACAAACGTGGCCAAGGCTATGTTTGTACGCTTTCCCCCTGATTGCTCTTCTCCCGGGAGTCCTGGCCTGAGTCCGCAAGGATGGGGTTTGTCTACTACAAGTAGCCCCGTTTTGGCTGGCACAATTTTGTTTTTCAGATCTAAATATCTCTTGGATGGTTGAGGGGGACCAACTCTTAGACGCTGGTCTTTCAATTAGCAGCCATATCACCCTGTAGCCCAAGACTGGTTGCCCACTAAAGCTAAGCAGGGTTGAGCCTGGTTAGTACCTGAATGGGAGACTTCCTGGGAAAAGTAGGTTGCTGCTGGAAGAGGTGTTAGTGAGGCCAGCAGGGGGTGCTCACCCTGTCGTCTGTGTGGGTCCTAACGCCCCAGTATAGTGATAGGGACACTATACTGTCAAAAAGCACCATCCTTCGGATGAGACATTAAACCGAGGTCCTGACTCTCTGTGGTCATTAAAAATCTCAGGATGTCCTTCGAAAAGAGTAGGGGTGTTACCCCGACATCCTGGCCCAATTTGCCCATTGGCCTCTGTCCATCATGGCCTCCTAATCATCCCCATATACTGATTGGCTTCATCACTCTGTCTTCTCTCCACCAATAAGCTGGTGTGTGGTGGGCGTTTTGGCGCAATATGGCTGCCGTCGCATCATCCAGGTGGATGCTGCACATCAGATCCCCTCTTCCATATGTAAAGCGCTTTGAGTACCCAGAAAAGCGCTATATAAATGTAACAAATTATTATTATCATTTCAGGTTGTCAAGACTATCCTGAGTGCTAAGCTACATCCACAAGGAGATTGTACACCTTAAAGTGGAGGCTTTTTTCCTTTTGGTGCACGGAACGTCACTTGGACCCCATCTACAATTAAGGTATACATGGTGACCATTTCTGCTAGCCACACACTCATGGACAGAGCATCCCTGTGAGACACCCATTTTTTGGTGTCTCACTTCCGCAAGATGTATAAGGTCAGTTAGTCACTTAAGAGTTCCTTCTTGGGACCTTGTTGCCTTGGGACCTTGTAGAGAGAAGATTTCTTTAATGTTTTGAGCCCCTGATGTCCTCTAAGGAAGTTCTCTTAAGGTAGCTATCACTTCATTTAAAAGAGTGGGGAATATGCAGGGCCTGTCAGTTGCCTCCTTTCACTTGGAATTTGCTCCTGGTGAAGTCAAAGCTATTCTTCATCCTAGGCTGCCTTCCTCAGTTCCATATTTGGTGGTTCATCAGGCTTTCTGTCCTCTGCCTTTTCAATCTATGGAATAGGAGAGGCTTGCTAGTTAGACTTAATTTATTATGTTCAGGCTCTCAGCATTTATGTCCACAGCTCAGGCCAGTGGTGTAAATCCTAGCAGCAGTTTTTTGTTTGTTTTTGAGCATACAGCAGGTCCTCTGTGGCTTCCAAACAAAGAGTTTTACACTGGGTTGTGCAGGCTATTTCTCAGGCCTATTGAGTGTGTGGAATACTTCCACCCCTAGGTATCAGAGCCCAATCCACTAGGGGTGTGGCGTCTTTTAAGGCATTACTGTCATGTGCGTCTTTACAAGATGTTTGTGATGCAGTGGTCTGGGTTTCTCCACACACATCCCTAATTTTATTTTTATTTTTTTAGCTTGGATGTGAGTTCACCAGGCTTTTAGATCCTCGCCCACTAAGTTTGTGTATCAGCGATTTCACTTCTTTAAGGGACAGGCATTCTTTCAGTATGGTATAATTGGGTATTTACGTTCCCATGACATCAATATTCAAACACAGCATTGAGTTTCCTCAGACATGCAGGAACGTGTTTTTGCCATAGTTCCTACATGTCCGAGCACCTTCCTGCAGCCAATCAGAAGCTGATGATGTCTAATGCAGGCGCCCTTTTATAGTCATATGGTATGCCATTTCACATCATATGACTACCACCGGCCAACAGAATTGGTGTGATTTCACACGTGCTTCAAAGACTAGTCACTTGGTAGCATTCTCATAGCGTCAACATTCAGACGCAGCATCTCATTCCCTACTCAGGGCACCGAGATTACAGTCATAACTTGAGAAAATTAATGAAAATGATGTATGTTTATAGTATATTATGAAACTTACATAAAAAATTAACCAAAATTAATTTGTGGACATTTTTTGTCAATTAGCCATAAATTTCCTAATATGTAAAATAGTTACAAATTGGCATGAGATTGTGTCGTTTATTTATGTTTAAGTTTCTGTAAACTTATTCTCTAAATGAATAGTGGGAAAGCATGTGTATTCTTTAAAATCTATCCTTTTATATTTCACAGAAGTAAGTAATATAGGTTTATAATGACATGAGGGTAAGTAAATAATGTCACTTTTCTGTTTAAAGATTGGAGTCATGAAAAATTACACATACACGGGAGAAAAAAGGGAAACTGCATTTCTAAATCTGACATTGCAAACTGACTATAACTTTCTTAGAACCAAATTAAGCCTCGTCCTTGAAAGGGAAACATTTTAAGAGAACCACCATTGATCATAATAATTTAGTTCAAGATAAAACTAATTTGTGTCAGAAAAACACTGACTTTCTTATATGTACACAACGTTTTGGAGCAGAAAGGAGGTTAATTTCAGGACTGTATGCAGTCAAATATGCACTGAGGAGAATTTAATGAGAGATGCTGTGGTCACAAAAAAAGCCAATTAAAGTCTCACATTTAAAGGCCTTTAGGGAACTTCTAGTGCTTTGATTAATATTATTATTATTTTATTTTATTTTTAATTTTTTTTTAATTTTTAGCTGTAATCTCAAGAACAGCTGGATAAGTTTGTGTTAAATTGTGCACATTAAATTACATTGCTGATACACTACTATTCTGTCAAACATTGGTATACTGTGAACTTAAAGGGGTCATACCATATTATGCATTTTTCTCCACTTATAATGCTTCTTGTACCAAAACCAGCCATAATTCAGAGCTTCATGACCATTTCCACCCTCTATTGCTGGTAAGTTGACATGTGTCAACCCAAAACAGGGAATTTACCTCATTTAATGCTTAAAATACCAACAACTGTCCAATTTAATGTGCGCAGGCTTAATTTAGCAATTGAATGTTCTCAGTTAAATACTACAAAGACTCAGTTGGTTTAACATCTGTAGTGGTGTAGGCTGTAGGGTGTATGGCATGTGAAAGTAGCTTTTGACGCGGGTTCGAATCTGCCTTTTGCCAAACTTGCTCTTCTCCCTTTTCATATCACAAATCAGATCGAAAAGGCGTTTATATTTAATAAAAACGTAAAACGAAAGTATTTCAAAAGTTGAAATAAAGTGCCTAACAAGTGTTTTGCTCAAAAAGGTTCTTTATGCAACTGGGCACTGGAGAAATTGCTTACAGTCTCGATGACAGGCAAATATTCAGTAGAAAAATCTTCTTTATAACGTAAGGATCACGTCCAACATATGTTGTGATTTTCAGTTTATACCTCTCTTGTAATAGTGTTCATACCAGTACATTAAGGACTTTCCTTCATCTCGTCGATTCTGCTTTTAACTTCCTGTCTTGATGACGACACATTTTATTCTCATTGGTCAGATTCTGAGATGACAAGGATGACGTGTGTTGCATTTTTTTCTTAGAGAAGTTCCTGTATTTAACCAATCTTGATATTGAATATCTGATATTCAAAACATGGGAATTTCAATCGCATCCACTTCTTCGGCTACAATCAGCGAAAAATCATGTGGTCTGCCATGAAAGATGTTGGTTCAGCACACTATGGAAAGAACAAAGTGTATGACCTGACAGCCATCTCTGTACTCCTCCCCTGCCTGCAACCGGCAGATCTCACCAGCCAGTGGCAGGCTAGTGTAGTTCATCTCGAACAAGCCGATTGAGAATGAATGGGGGAAAGTCAAGTGAAAAGGAGGCAATGCCTCCATCGTTCTATGATTGGATATGATTGGTTATAAGTGGATTTGATTGGTTTGTGTGATCAATTCCGCCTCTTGTTTTCGTGCATTCTGCATTCGCGAAATGGCCTGAATGAAGACAATGATTGCATTAATGGGAAGACTAATTAAAAAGTAAGAAAACAACTCAGCCACTTATATATCACTGCTTTGTGTCACATCAAAATCAAAAGTGAAATAGCCTGAAAACATGCTGACTGTGGGGGTTTTTAGTGAGCAATCAGCTTGGGGAAATTAAAAGTACATCTTCGTGTCTGTCTGTGACATATATATATATATATATATATGTATATATATATATAGCCAATTGGCTCAAAAGGGAAATATGAAATTATAAATATTTGAATAAGTTAATCAAACTAATCAAATTAACTTCATGTAGTCAAATTAATATTACAATCAATTAATCTGTTCAGCCAGCGAACACTCAGTATTGACTGTCTATCAACTCTTCAGAAAGGATATTTTCCATGGTCACAGAAAAATAATGCTTTCTTAGCATGTAGCGGTGATCAAATCATTAAATTGACACTGGTTTATGCAGATCAGAATCAACTCGCAAGAATGTGCACAAAAGTTTTTTTTTTAACTAAATCACGAACACCCAAAAACATAGGTGATACAGTGGAGGTGAATTAAACCATAACATAACAGAGGAATGGAGCTATGAAAACAGTCATTTAAGGGGCTGAAAGAACCATCAGTTTCTCAAAAACAAAAAAACAAAGGGGTTCACAACTTAATACTAAATTGCTGCTTAGTGTTCAAATGTATGATACTTGCAAATGCCTTAGCTGTTGAGCAGTGTCCGGATATGCAGTCTCAAGAGAAATTCTTGATGATTCGGTCCAAGAGTGTTAAAGTTGTAATCAATTTCTTCTGCATTGAATGAAGAAATGACAACAAAATTGCGCTGCTAATTTGACCCTGTTGTTGAGGAAGTTGCGCATGGCTTGAAGTGAATGAGGCCTGCCAGCGCAACTGCGTCTCACTTGAACAGCAATCAGTAGATTTAGCAAGAACCAAGGCAGAAGCGCACAGCGTGATCTGCGTGGGGGCTTTTTAACCTCTACAGAAGTCACACCTTTGAGTTTTGGCTTGGCCAATGAGAAAGGTGCAGTTTCCAAGCGGGAAATGTTCCTTTGTTTGAAAGTGAACTCATTTGCATGAGGGTAGTAGACTGGTAGTTTGTGTCCATTTATACTCTGATAATTATAACAAACATATAATGCATTCTAAGAGATGGTGATGTCCACCAAACTGTGAGTTATTAAACAACTATTTTGATCTGAAACACCACATAGATGGGCAACATTATCTAATAGTTCTATCATTAGACATGCATAACACTATACAATATACAAAAGAACAATATACACACAGTCATAATACAAAAAATGTACTGAGGAAATGCATGTTCATTCATTTAGACAGATTTGTCTAAAATTAGTGGCAAGGATTCCATTTCTATGGACTGAATGTCTGATTCTTGTGGCCTGTATTTTTCTGAGCAAGCACTATCTCCCAAGGGTCTTTGAAATGCATGTGGGGAACAAATGGTGATGGTTCTCAGTGGGGGAGCCAGATGTTCTGGAGTCTGCATGGGTGAGAGGAATAATGATGATTAACTATACAATTGTGTGTTTGATCGATCTAGTAGTTACACATACACCTGTAGCCATGCAATATGGCTGTATATCAGCACAGCTGTGATTGCAGCCTCGTGCCGTATGCAATTACAGCGTGCTGATATACAGCTATATCACACGGATACGAGTGTGATATTGCGTTTATACAACAGTTCGATGGCACAAGTGTGTAAATAAATAAGAACAACAACGGAGTGTCTTTAATACCCTCTTTTGTGAGGAACTACTTCCTTCTGCCACAGACAGTTTAACAGTTGAGCCCAAGCCTCTGTTACTAATTCCAAAACGTCACTTTAGAACTAGTAATGAAGGAACGTTGAGTCACTTCATTGAAATTCACTGTAATATGTAGAGTATTATGAGAGAGAGATCACCTGAGCAATTGTATTACCTAGTCAGTACATTCAGATGCGTCTCGTAAGATGTTGTTTACAAAAAAACAACGTCCTTGTTTCCTTGTTTCAGTCTATTTCAATATTAAAGTATTTGTGACTGACTGACTGACTCACTCATAAAGACAGTCTTTGCCGCCATCTCATAGCGTATTAATGTAACTTTCACTGAAGTCGAAATCACTAATGGACTTTCTCAATACCAGAAAATATGGCATGTTATTTATATAAAATATTATTTATTGAACGATAATATTTAAATGAACAACAATAGCCATAATAACAGTATAAGAAGTAAAATAGGAAATAAACTCAAGCAAACAGTTCAGTCAAACATACAAAAGCGTACAAAAACACTTAGGATTTAATTTCAATGTAAATATAAAGTTATGAAACTCAATATAGCCCTTAGGCCAAATCTATTATCTCTGGAACAAGTAATATATTAATAAGACCAAAGATTGATGATTGATATACAGTACCCAAAATTAATTATACCTCATGTTTAAACACTATCTACATAAGAACCAGCAGCAAATTCCCAAAGGACTGGCCAAGATTCAGCTGTTCTCTGCGGGTACATAAGCGCTGAACGGTTGCTGATGGCCTGGAGCTCGCATCTCCGAAAGCATCTAAACAATTTTTCAAATAGGCGCTACGTTTACATATAAATCACATATCTAAAGTTTAATCAACTATAAAAACTCTTAACCCTTTCAAGCGTGAGTTTAAAATATTCTAACTCATAGACATCATAATAAACACTAGACGCCCTATTGGCCGCTGGGCCATATGTCAACGGCGTCGCCATACTGTGCGGGGCCACGTTCCCATAACGCTTATAGGTGGAATTGAGAAAAATGCCTGCTTCGTGTGCTGCTTGGGGCTGTACAAATCGCAGCACAATTTAAAACTCGGGGAATTACCTTTCACAGGTAAGACTGAACATTTGTTTCTGGTTGCATTTGGTCATTATATAATTTTATATTGATAGTAGTTGGCCAGCGGAGTCAGTCAGAGTAAAATAGCTAGCGATGTCGCTAGTTAGCTGTGAAAGTTGAGACATGAGTTTACATGATTTCTAATATAGTTTTAACTTATATCTTATTTTATAAACTAAATTTCCTGAAGTTTAAATATGCATCTTTATTTTTTCAAAACCGACTTTTATGACAAGTACTCGTTTTGGCTAGGTGACTGACATTTTGTTAATCTTACTGTAACGTTAGTTAGTTGGCTAGCTTCTCACACATTTTAGGTTTCCCAAAGACAAAGAGTTGAGAAGACAGTGGGAACCAGCTATAAGAAGGGAAGGTTTTTCCTCAAGTGAGTTCTCTGTGCTATGCAGTGGGCATTTCAAGCAGAAAGACTTTGACAGGACAGGTCAGACTGTCAGGATTAGGGATGGAGCTGCCTTCTGTTTCCCGACTCATCTACAAAGAGTAGGTTTATCATCACTAGATTATTTAATAGTTTGCCATTAAATGGTGATTTGTTTATATTTTTATTTTCTTTTTAGCCTGTTGCAACCAGGGCTACACAAGCCTCAAGGAAAGCAGAGGAGAGCCTGTTAGAGGACTGTTCTCACCATTTCCAAGAGACGGATCCTCCTCTGCCTAATGCTGTAAGTATTTGTTCTAGTTAAACCCAGAACTGCTGTGAGCATTATGGCCCTGGTCGTATACAAACTTCTCTGTCTCTCACCGAAAATGAAATTTTGATAAAAACAAATAAAAAATTTGTCATAATTTACTCCCTCTAATTCCATCACAGATGAGTATGACTTTCATTGTTTATCTGAACACAAATCGAGATTGTGTGTGTGTGTGTGTATGTGCGTCAGGGAAGCATATTCAACACCAGCATGTTTAAGAATGCAAGCCAGCAAGTAAAACATTGTACTATTCACCAACCAGCTGAGACTGTGTGTCATGTGATGTAATCATTACTCAAAACATTTTCAAATGACAATTATTCAGCTATGTCTATTAAACCTTTGACCAGTACGATTACAGCAAAAAATGTTGATTCATCCAGAATCATGCATTTCTCCAGAATTATGCAGCTCTAGTTCACACAAAAACAAAACTGTGCTGGTTTTCACCATCAGGCAAGATGTATATGACTTTTTCTTCATTTGATGAAGATTTTTTTCATATACATCTTGGATGGCCTTAAGGTGAATACATTATCAGCAAATTTTCATTTCTGGGTAAACTATTCCTTAAGTAAGTGTATGTGCGCACGTTTTTAAAACCATTACGCCTATGGAATGTCCTCACTAAGATAGCAAAACAAAACTGTGTGTGTGTGTTTGGTTTTTAGGGGGATGTAATAACAGTCCTACTGCAGGCCAGTTTAAGGGCATTTTCCAGCGTCTCATTGTCCGGTACGGACACTTCAGGGAACGTGGCACTACAGGAAGAGACCGTGTCACTATCGGCTGTTGAAATGTCATCTCTAGCAGTAGACGAGTCTGAGGAGCTTCCATCCCCTTTTGTGAACTGGTCTGCACTTGTGTGTGACCACTGTCAACCTGCTTTGGTAGCTTTGTGGACAATGCCCTTGTGTACATTTCTGGTTTTGTGGTGTGTCAGATTTTGAAAAAGCTTCCCTGTTGTGTGCCATGCTAGCTTGGTGGCAGATGCTGTACCTGGTTCATTTGACCAGAACTACCACTACTTGCTCTGAAAAACAGTAGAGGGCTGATGATTTCCTTCTGAAGGTACAGTAAAAGTGGTCAGATCAGCGGAGCGGTTTATTCAACAGTCATCCTTCGGGAAAGCCATCAGAGTGTCTTAGATCAGTCAGTTTGTCTGAGCTGAGATTGGTTCGGAGGATGTGTTTTTTCTCAAGGAGCACATTCAGGAAACACAGTTTGGAATTGACAACCATTATTTTTTTCTTTTGTCATTAGTAGTGTCTGTCTTTCACAAACTGAGGATGCACCACATTGCCAAACTGAACACTCTTACACTACAGAGTGGCAACTCAAGAAAAAAGCTCTGCAAAGCAGTTTTGTTCAAAAGGTTTTAGCTCTAACTCCCTGTGACCCTACAAAGGATTAGCGATTTTAGATGATTGATGGAAAATATATAGCCTTTTGTTGTTGGTGTTATTATTATTATTATTATTATTATACCAATACTATATTACTATTGTACTAGTCACTATTTAATTTATTTTTATTATTGTCTATATTATTCTGTAGTTGATATTACATTGTATTTGCTATTATTTTTATTATACCAATACTATTAAATTATACCACTTGAGATTATCAATCTATTATAGTTATGCTGTTATATTATTGTCTATATTCTGTAAATGATACTACATATTCTGTTGCTATTGTTATATTATTATACTATATGCTATTATCAATATATTATTATATTATATTATTGTACTTATACTATTACATAATTGTACTATTCATTACTATTTTATTTGTTTATTGACAATATTATATATTTTATTATTTACTATATTATTATATTATATACTACATAAACTATTTCTTATATATAGTATATACAACAAACTATTTACTATTACTTCTCACTTTATCTTATATTTACTATTTGCATTGCACTGTAGTTGTACCATATCTTATGTATTACCATCAAGGATCCATCAGTTATCTTTGTTGTTGTATGATTTGGAGTATTTCATTTTAGTGCTATAAAAATACAGAAAGCAGCCTTTGTGATTTGTATTTGATGATTTGTTTCATTTTATCAATGGTGGTCAATTCTAAGCTCAATAAAAGCTAAAATTGGGTTAAAGACAGAAAATGCCTTTTCCACAATAAGAAAACTTTATTTCATTTAATGTGAAAATTAAATGATATCTCAGTATGGGGTTTTCACAATTATTATGCAAGAATAAAGCAGCCAAATACATGACAAGCCTGAGCTTTGACCATTTCTTATTAAAATAAATATTTTATTTGTCTAACTATAGAGATTTTAAGTAACTAGAACGTGGTTTTGTACACCACGTACATTATAAACCACTGAAATCGGTTGATAAATGTAAACATTATTTTTGTTTTTATCCAGAAAAACCGCAGCTTGCCCATTTACTTGCATTTGCATTTGCATTTGCATTTGTCTTGCCCCGCACAATATGGCGGACTCGTTGACGTATCGCAGCAACAGTCCAAAGAGGCCAATAGGGCGTCTAGTGTTTATTATAATGTCTATGTTCTAACTGACCCCCCAGAGTGAGTTTTTTTTTAATGGCGACCATTATTTTAGAACGTTTGCCCTTGTTGTTTCCATGGTGACGCGCCATGCGCTGAACGCAACCACAATAACACAAAAAAATAAAATAAATAAATAACACTGAATGACAGATGGATCTCTATCATTTGGTTTTCCTTTTTTATTTAAAATATTTACAAACTTGCTTACCATGTCATGTTTTGTCGTTTAAAAACCTTTATAAATGATCTTTATCTTGATCTATAATGCGAGATGGGCGCCGCCATCTTAGTTTACCCTGTCAGTCGGATTTACAGCAGGTGAATTTATCAGTTTCTCCCGAAATATATGCAAGTAAGTGGCTGGTGAACTGGAAGAATATTAGAGTAAACTTTATAGTTACTTAGACCCATTATGTGTGTCTGATATGAATAAATGTCGGCAAATTATCTACTTGAATGGATTGTTATTGCTGCTTCCACTGATGTCTGACATCAGTGTGTATTTTATAAACTCTAAATGTATTGTTTTATTGGTGCTAATGCATATTTAAATGTCTGAAACCTTAAAAAAAAACAAACAAAAAAAAACATTATCTGGCTAAATAAAACACTGCATAGTTCTAATATATGACAAGCGTTGAGTGCCTCCATTTTGCAGCCAAAGCATGAAAGCACAGTTTGAATCTGGCAGTAATGTGACGTCGCTGAACGTTGTAAATCCCATATGTGGGACCGTACGGCTCAAAAGGTTAAAACTACATTCCACTACAAAAAAAAAAAAAAAAAACGTGTAGTATCTATAAAAATATGGTGGATTTGCTTGTCTGCCATGACACTCGCTTTGAGAATACTGACAGCGGAGTGATTCAAACGGTGAAATGGTTCCTGTGACAATATTGGTAGAATATTGCTTGCTGGAAAGACCTCAAAATCTGTGCGGTGCTCATGTCGTGACTTTTGCCTGATGGTAATCTTAGCAAGTCATTACTAACTCTGTCATGTTTTTACAAATGACTATTTTCCTTTGACCCACACCAGGGATTTTCAGATAATGTATATGAATGAAGGTCTGGATATCCCAGGCGTCATGGGGGAACCTGTTGCAGATCTGTACCTGCAGCTAGCTCATTAGCCATGCTACCCTCTTTGCTAGCACACCACCTGCAGGATTACCGTCAGTGATGAATGTTGGTATTGCTTTCTGCTGCATGGGGAACTTTGAGCTCTTCTGGTTTGCAGTGTTGAATTTAAGTATTGCCCTGTAAACAGGCCATTTGAGGAAGCGTATGGTTTGACTCTGTTTTCATATTCAAGACAAATTGCATTTTTAATTAATATTTTAAACGCCTTGCATGTCACGAGTTTTGTGTTTCTTAGATAACAAGAAATTCCTTTCCTTCTATGTTTATGATTTACTTTCTTATGTAGAACAAAAATGTAGATGCTTAGCAGAATGTCTGAGGTCCTTTTTTTCCATACAGAATGGGGACAGATTCCATACAGAATGGGGACAGAAACACCTATATATATATATATATATATATATATATATATATATATATATATATATATATCTGAGAGATTTCTGTCCCTTCATTGACAGTCCACGCAGCTACCAATTTCTTTTCTTTTCTTTTTCTTTTTTTCCCCCCTAACTATTCCTACAATTAGACTTAATCAATTATCATGATGGTTTGGCACTTTTGCTTCTGAAACTTTTTTTTTTTTTTTCTTCACACCAGAACCTTATTATTGTGGACTGAACCAATGAACCATCTTCCATCTTCTTCCAATCCGTCCTCCTGGAAGATCAAAGTCTTGTCCGACTGTACTCACCAACCCAACAGAACAATCAACAATCTCTGTCTTCTATCATAGCCTTTGTTCTGTTTTGTATAGGCGCCTATGACGCTTAGCAGAATGTATCTGCTGCCTCCGAAACCTAGAGCCTGAGAGAGAAAAAGAGGATTGTAGGGTAAGACCATGTGAAGATTAAAAGCTGAAGCAAACAGCTACTGAAGCGAAGACGGACAAAGAAGGCGCTTGGCAGAGGCTGAAGAAAAGCCAGTCTTTCATCAACAGCAATGATGAGGCCAAATGACATATCTAATGATTGTGCACTTCAAAGTCCTTCCTCTGAGAGCAGGGAGCATGACTGCAGAGGAAACTCAAGTAAAATATATGTCAGACATGTTTATTTCAATTGATTTGTTTCATATAAAAGATTGCGGGATTTCACCAAGGGAATCCAAACTTTTTCAATAGATTATTTGATGTGGTAAACTTCATATTTTATCCCAGTCATTTTATGCTTTTAATTGGTTTCAAGTAACAAGTCATTCTAACTGTATGCTTATTAGTGGTATTTGCTAAGGCAAGCTACAGTACACTTTGATTATCAGTGTTGAGGATAACACATTATTATAAGTAATGAGTTACGTAATCAGATTACTTTTTCAAGTAACTAGTAAAGTTAAACATTACTTTTAAATTTACAAAATATTAAAGTTACTTTTTCAAATAAGTAACAAGTTACTTTGTTTTCCCATTTATTCATTGACATCACCTGTCCTCGTCTTCAGAGAAATCAGCAGTAAGTGCAGAGGCGTTGTGTGTGAACATGATGGTTATTGTAGCTCTAAACGAATAAAATCAGTGAAATGCAAACTCGGAATATTACTCAAACCTGTTATGTTAAATAACACAAATATGTATATATATATATATATCTTTCTTTTTAATTTTTTTTTTTTTATTGCGGAAGTAAGAGTGTTGAACTTTCTTCTCCTGTGTCCTATTCTTCTGTGATCCAGAATGGCAGCGCAGCTGAAAGGTTTGTTTGTTTGTTCATCTGCTGTACGGACGTTAATTTGCACTTTCTTCAACCTGAGTCTTATTCATTTAATTTTTGGTGTGAAAGAACCTTTACATTTGCCAAAAAGAGATTTAAAAACAACAAAAAAACAAAAAAAAAAAAACAAGGAAGTACAGCCCAGGTGAGAACAATAACTTAACACATTAATTTCCATAAAAAAAATAAAAAAAAAACTTTTTTATTTAGTGCACTTAAACTCACCCCTGCAATCTCCTGTTCATCTGCCTCCAATTTTGAGTGCCATGCCCACATCTCAACATCCAATAAACAAATGAAGCATAGAACCAAGTCTCGCTCTACATATTTATATTTTTGGATAATCCGTTTAACTTTTTATGTCACAATATGGAAGAAAAGATCTGTCAATACTTCTGTTTCATCGCACCTTTAATGATTTAAATAAACCCCTAATCCTAATTAATAAACTTCAATATACACTATATTGCCAGAAGTTTTGGGACGACTGCCTTTACGTGCACATGAACTTTAATGACATTCCTTTCTTAATCCATAGGGTTTAATATGGAGTTGGCCCACCCTTTGCAGCTATAACAGCTTCAAGTCTTCTAGGAAGGCTTTCCACAAGGTTTAGGAGTGTGTTTATGGGAATTTTTGACCATTCTTCTAGAAGCGCATTTGTGAGGTCAGGCAGTGATGTTGGTAGAGAAGGCCTGGCTCACAGTCTCCTCTCTAATTCATCCCAAAGGTGTTCTACTGGGTTGAGGTCAGGACTGTCAAATTCCTTCACACCAAACTCGCTCATCCATGTCTTTATGGACCTTGCTTTGTGCACTGGTGCGCAGTCATGTTGGAACAGGAAGGGCCATCCCCAGACTGTTCCCACAAAGTTAGGAGCATGAAATTGTCCAAAATGTCTTGGGATGCTGAAGCATTAAGTGTTCCTTTCTCTGGAACTAAGGGGCAGAGCCCAACCCCTGAAAAACAACCCCACACCATAATCCTCCCTCCTCCAAACTTTACACTTGGCAAAATGCAGTCAGGCAAGCACCGTTCTCCTGGCAACCGCCAAACCCAGACTTGTCCACTGGATTCCCAGACAGAGAAGCGTGATTCGTCACTCCAGAGAACACGTCTACACTGCTCTAGAGTCCAGTGGCGGCATGCTTTACACCACTGCATCCGATGCTTTGCATTGCACTTGGTGATGTAAGGCTTGGATGCAGCTGCTCGGCCATGGAAACCCATTCAATGAAGCTCTCTATGCACTGTTCTTGAGCTAATCTGAACGCCACATGAAGTTTGAAGGTCTGTAGCTGTTGACTCTGCAAAAAGCTGCGCACTGTGCACCTCAGCATGCACTGATCCCGCTCTGTGATTTTACATGGCCTACCACTTTGTGGCTGAGTTGCTGTTGTTCCTAATTGCTTCCACTTTGTTATGATACCACTAACAGTTGACCGTGGGATATTTAGTATTGAGGAAATTTCATGAATGGACTTATTGCACAGATGGCAACCTATCACGGTACCACGCTTGAATTCACTGAGCTCCTGAGAGCGACCCATTCTTTCATTTGTTTAGCCCTCAGACGTCAACTTACTCTAACATCCATGGGGTTAAACATCACAGTTATGGGGCGATGCCTAAGGATGAAGAGACGCTTGCGAGCCATCTCTCACAAAGCCTCTTAGAGCTACATCATCCTTGATGGTTAAAGCATATTTGGTGGCAGGTCAGGCCACAGCGTGTCTGCACACTATGTCGATTCTGCAGGCATACTAGGCCAACCTGCTAAAAGACATGAGTGAGAATGAGGACATCAGCGCTGACGTAGTTCGAGAGCTGCGTCAGGCTGCAGATTTATCTCTCCAGGCCACAAAGGAGACAGCCAAGTCAGTTCTATGGCAGCTCTGGTGGCCACGGAGAGTCATCTTTGGATGAACATGTGAAGTAATGAAAGGGAAGGAAAAGCGCTTTCTCCTGCTGGCCTCTTTGGTGACATAAAAGATTCTGTCACCGAGAGGTTTCAGGAAGCTAAAAAGCAGGTGGCAGCATTCCAGAAATTCCTGCAGACAATCGAAAAAGGCTATATTCATTTCAGGTCTTGCCCACCCGGATTCACAGCGGGGTCCTGCCCACAGTGGTGGGCCCTGAGCAGGCTCTGGTTATACTGTATAACAAGAAGTAAAGGCTCTTCTGCAAAAGGAGGCTATAGAACGGGTTCCTCCTCCCGGCAGGGAGTCAAGGGTTTTACAGCCGGTACATCATTGTCCCAAAGAAGGATGGGGGGGCTACGTCCGATTTTAGATCTGCACCTATTCAATTGCTCTGTAGGAAAACTCAAATTCAGAATGCTTGCTCTCAAGCTAATCATGTCACAAATCAGGTCTGAGAACTGGTTTGTCATGATAGATCTCAAGGACGCATACTTCCCCTTCCATACCAACATTCTCTGCATTTAACTGATAATTAAACTATCCCAGAATGTTATATGATGTATTCCTGCGTGTATGCATGTTCCCATGTTATAATTAGCCTAGTTATGATTTTTAGTTATTTTAGGATAAGTTTAAAATGCCTATAATCATATGTGAAGCAGTTTCAGAGACTGTTAGGTCTGATGGCAGCTGCTTCCAACATGATACCTTTTGGCCTGTTGTACATGAGACCATTGCAGTGGTGGCTCAAGACCAAGGGGTTTGTGGTCTGTGGCAGGACCATCATCTAGTGGCACATAAATTGCCTGGAAATGCTGGCCGTGTTTCAGGCTCTGAAATACTTCCTAACATACCTAAGAGGCCATCATGTGCTTATACGTACAGACAACACATCGATGGTCTCTTATTTAAACCATCAGGGGGGTCTGTGGTCACACCCCTTATACAAGCTGGCTCACCAGATCCTCCTGTGGGCCCATGTGAAACTGCTCTCCCTGAGGGCAGTTTATATCCTGGGGTATTTAAATCAGGGAGCAGACATCCTGTCAAGGCAGGGCCTGAGGCCCGGGGAATGGAGACTTCACCCTGAGGTGGTGGAGCTCCTGTGGGAGAAATTCGGATGAGCGGAAGTAGATCTGTTCTCATCTCTAGAGACAACACCACTGTGGTTCTCCCTTACTCATCCAGCTCCTCTTTGGCTGGACGCTATGGTACAGACATGGCTGAGGCTACGTCTGTACGCCTTTCTCCCTTTCTGGAAAGAATTCGCCGGGACAGGGTCAGTCTTTAGCTAATAGCCCTGTACTGGTCGGCTCGAGTATGGTTCTCTGACCTTGTGTCTCTCCTCGACGGCTTTCCTCTGGAGATTCCGATCAGGAGGGACCTTCTCTATCAGGCGAAGGGGTCGATACTTCACCCCCATCCAGAGTTGTGGAAACTGTGGGATTGGCCTCTGAGGGGGCCCACAGCATTTCGATGTAGCAAAATGTTGCTCTGCCATGACAGAAGTTGACTTGAAAGAGAAAACTGACTGTAGTATACAGTTTATGGCCCTCTTTACACCTGGTATTAAGATGCGTTATCACAAGTAGAAAAGGAAGACAAACCCATTTTCACCTTGTATTTTAATCCATCAAGCTCAAAAAGTTTTAGACCCCGTTTACACCTGTATTTAGCATCGTCCACTTGTGATCTGCTCAACCAAAATGCATCTTAATACCAGGTGTAAACAGGGCTTCTGTTAATGCCTGCTGTAGCGCTCCTTGTGGCAACACTGAGAATTATGATCTGACATTTCAGAATACTTCAATGTGAACAAAACCAAGTAGTATACAAGAATATGTTTCATATCAAGTATACTTAATTTTCTGTGTTTGCTCCATCTAGCACACAGTCGAACACTCAAGCTATTTAAAATACACTGTATTTACAGTGAGTGCAGCTGGACGTGTTCAGCGTGTGCACACTAACTAGTGGATCTTTTTTTTTTTTTTTTTTTTTAGCCCTTTAAATCACTTTTGTACGCAATGGTGTCTGTATTGGCACAATTCAGGATGCGCACGGATTGTGTTTAATGCACAAACATCAGCCTACTGTGCTGATGATGAAGCTGAAACGTGGACAAAAGGAAGTTTCCTTTCAGCTTAAGAATGGCAGTAGACAGCAAGCCAGCTCACTAGACTTTCGAATAGAGCCATTAAGTCCATTTAGAAAACACTGAGGGCAGAAACAAGAGGAAGCTTCCTTATTATCACACAGTTGTAGGGTTTTTGTAACTTGACAGTTAGAATGGGGGCTGTGTTGTCAAAAAGTCATAACCAATACCAGTCAATTGTGAAACACTCTGTCTTGCTAATTGTTTGGCAGATCTCAGACATTATTCAAGACTATTTAAATCCTCTTTCCCTCGAGGCTTTATCAGACATGATTTGTTTCACAAGCTGTTTTTTATTCTCCACGACTTAGTAGTGCCACACACTTTTAATCACAAGGTTGGGATTTCAAAGCCTGTAATTATATGTTTGTTTATGTCATTTCAAATAGGTCTTTAAAAGAAAATCAGTGGAACAGGTCAGATGACAGAATTTTTATCCCTGAATGAATTGCTTGTAGAGAGGGAGGATAAGTTTAAACAATACAACAGCATTTGTTAAATTGGAAAGTGTTGAAAAGCGCTGTGGGATATTGTGTCTTGTGATGCCTGGGCTCTGGGCCAAGCCAAAAACTGGCAAAATGTCTTAGATGGCCATTGAGAAATATACATCTGCTCATTATGCTCCAATTGAGAGAGAGAGAAAATTTATGTAATTGAGTTTCAATGTGATTTTTTTTCTCTCTTGCTTGGATCAACAATTGGCAATTGCAGTGCATCTGTTATGAGTGACCTGATTTTGCTTTTGTGAGTGCCTGCATTTCATTAAATATTTTAAAAAGAAATAAAATGTGATTACATGTATATGTCGGTTACACGATCCTTTAGGATAAAAACTCTTTACACACGAAATCAGATGTTGTCACATTACTGCAGAATGTAGTTAGTAGAGTTCCTACTTTTAGTTACTTTCTCCCCAACACTCCTGGGGACTGGCATTCACAACACATTTGCTGTTTGTTTCAGCTGGGTAATGCTTACTAAGAATCGATCTGGAGAGCAGTCACGTCCAACGGCCACAAAAGTTGCAGTGACTAAACCTAAAGGCAAGAGTCAGGGTCTTTTTCTTGCATCAGTTATTGCTCCTCTTCATTCTGCCTCCACACTGTTGCCACACGACTCACACCTCATCTTCCATCCCAGCATCCCGTGGGCTTTCTTTCCTTCAACTTCTTTAATTGAGTGGGTGATATGTGTGACCAGCAGCCAACCTGATAAAACTCCTCGATGGGTTCTAGGACCATTAATGCCTCTTGTTTTGACTTGGATTTGCTAACTTCCAAAAAATCATAATGGAAAATACGCCTATTTTCATTAATCCATCTTTTTGGTGCATCTTTATATAACCTTGATTCATCCGCCGAGGAACGGCAGCCAAAATATAAAGCCATTCTGCTGAAAAATGAAGCATGAAAATATCCACAGCCCTTTTGATTTTGAATACTGAATAAACATCCCTTAGAAGCAGGAGATTGGAGAGAGGTTTGGGATGAAATTGGCTTTCCGTAAAACGTGGAATGAGGTTGGACCATATTTGTGTTTGGCCCTGTAGTCTGGAGCAGATATAGTACGGTAGTAACCAGGCAGGGCTCTCGTGAGCATTACAGTTAGGGAGAGCGTCTGTTTGACGTGATTGCCGCCAGACGAGCAGATGGATCTACTGTCGTGAGATTATTCGGATGCCAATTTTCCAAATACACAATGGTCGAGACCTCTGTAACTCAAATTTAATTACTGTAACAGTGATCATTTTCAATCTAAATTGTAGAGCAATGCATTTGTCTTAAAGTCGCGATGAAACTGATTTAACGACTTTCAAATTCTTTCAAATTGTGACACATACGAGTGAAATGAATATATATATATATATATATATATATATATATATATATATACCTGTTTTTTGTACATTTAAAATAAATATAATGAAATAAACATAAAAAATTAAAAATGAAATAAATATTAAAAAAATACTGTGTCAGTGTGTCTGTCCACTGAATTTGTGTCCAACAATCTGATTCCCCTCCGTGGCCATGGGAAAGTGAATATTTACAGTGACAACAATAAAAGTTACATTTAAACATTTTCAACAAAGAAATGGATCGACTTCTATCAGCTTGTTGAACGAGACTATAGGTCGTTTTTTCAAGCACCTTATTAAGACCTATATTTACGTTTTAAAGTCATGCACCCTCTAGCTGGCGTAAAAATAATTACAGTGTCGTGTTATGTCTGTCGCCATGAAATGACGTATAACCCGTTGTTACCAATCAAAATGTGTGTTCATTTAACCCTTTAAAACCGGATGGAGCGCCCGCGCTCCCGTTTGCGTGTCTCTCTTTAAGAACCAGTAAAAACTGAACCCATATAGGTAGTACAATAATTCTATTTGCATACAAAATTAGAGACTACACTTTCAGATCAGGCCTCCAACATGCTCCTGTTGCGTTGTTTTCACCCTCTAATGAGTCTATATGGGCGTATTGGTTGGAGGACATGTTGTGTTTTCATGGTAACCAGATATACTGAGAACAGAATTGTACGAAACCACAGTGAAAACAAAAAATTAAAAATCATACAATGTGATAAAATAGCTTCTCTTCCCTGCAAACAATACTATAAAGAATGTGAATATTTAAATTCAAGGCAAAAACAAAAAAGCTACGCAGGTATCAATATTAATCTCGGTATAAGTAGCAGAGGGCAAACCTCCTAAGATGGAGGTGCCACCCCAGAATGCAACGCAGCGTGACGTAGCTTCACATTCTCTATTCTCAAATGAAAGCAAGAGTACCCCAGTGATGCTAGTTATATCTTTTTGGTTAACGCTCCACTGCGTATCTGTGTTTGCGCTCTGGGGAACATCAGGTGTTTTCCATTTGCGGGATGTTTTGCAGCGGTGGGTGGTGTGGATGATCACGGACATGTTTGTTGATCCTGAGTGGTGGCCATCAGAGGTTTTTAATATCGAAGAATCCACTCACTGCTCAAAACGGCAAAATATTTGCTTTAACAACAGGCTTGTAAATGGGAGAATCATTATGCAGAGTGGGCAGCTCATTGATGAAGCGGTGCTTTCTGAGATTGCCATGGACTGAGATGAGCGATGGCTTTCGGTGATTGTAGGGGGAGTGGTCTTTGCACGCTCTCGTGGCTTTATGTAATCCATTGAATAAAGTGTTCATGCTGCTGTGAGGATCGAGAGTTGGTTTGATGCTGCAGGGTTTTGGAAGTGACATCCACATTTAGCGTGGGATTAACTCTCAAAATTGCATTGATTGACATAGATATGATATGCCAAAGTAGTAACGCATTAGCAATGTAAATGCAGACTAATCGATATAATGCAATAAGATTCATTAGTTAACATTAGTTAACATGAATTAATAATGAACTGCACTTATACAGCATGTATTAATCTTTGTTAATGTTAATTCCAACATTTACTAATACATTATTCAAATCTTGTTAACATTAGTTAATGCACTGTGAACTAACATGAACAAACTGTATTTTCATCAACTAACGTTAACAAAGATTAGTATACAGTAACAAATGTATTGCTCATAGTTAGTTCATGTTAATTAATACATTAACTAATGTTTAACCAATGAACCTTATTGTAAGGTGTTTTCGAAAATATTAATATCAAAATATTTTTAAATTCTATTCCAAATATCATTAAACTAATGACTTGTGAATCTTAAATGTTTCATGGTACATATGCTATTGCCACGATCCCTGTGCTGTCTTGTGTTTTGTAGGACTTGTGTTGAAGTGTAATCTTAGTTCTCTTTGTTCAAATCTTCACTTCCTGTGTTTGGTTCCTGTATTGCCTTGTACCTTGTGTGTCGTTATAGTTACCCTCATTAGTTACCATGACATCAAATCACCAACACCTGTCCCTCATCAGCCCATTGTTATCATGTCTATTTAAACCTCTGCGCTTCAGTTGTTGTTTGTTGGTCGTTGCTCCTGTGTGTGTGTGTTCTCGCCGTTGCTCTCGCCTGCTGTCTGTGGATTACTCCTGTTTATGGATTACCTGTTTGTTTTTGTTATTAAACGTTTGTGCCTTCATTTGGATTCTCACTCTGTCTCATGCCTGCTCATACGTTACAGCTATAGTATCTGCATTAGAACGCCTTACTCATTTCTGGTAAATTTCTGGATTTTGGAACCGGAATGGGCATTCTCATTTAAATTTTCCTTTATTTGTTTTTAAAAAGGGCAATGTTCCAGTAGCATGCGGAAATCTCATGCTAAGAAAGAGAAAGGTTATCTAGTGAAATGAGAGGATAGTGGGCTTCATTTATCAATCTAACTTAGATCCAAGCTCAGATCCGAGCGCAGAAATCATCTTATGACAGTTCACATGTGATTCATGAAACATTCGTATGCCACCAATCCCATCATACGAATGATCATACGTTAATGAATGTGGCAGCTCAAAACAATTGTCTTTTGAATATCATGCCCCTAAAAATACACGGTTTAGAAGCCTTGCCTCTAGAGTTTATGACATGGTGAAACATAACCCGGCCAAGAAGAAGAAGTTATATCATGAAAGAGAAATTGATCTTACTCCAAAAACACCTGTTAACATCATAATTGCAAACAATTACATTAATTTATATGTATATTAATACCGGTAAATGAAACTAAACATTTACAAACACTATAAAACCATAGACTAGGCTATTTTCCCCTCACTCCACAAAAAATCCTTTAAATTTAATGGTTTTCAGGACAGAACAAGAATGAAAAGTAAGTAGCTATAAATTATATATATTACACTATAGCCTAAAATGAAACAAATTAGCTATAGTGGCATCCATTATAAACAACATACAAACGACAAGCCAAAATTAATTTAGTATATTTAAACAAAGACTATAGAATAACACAAGATGTATCACTCGTATTGTTTTGAATGGGAGAAAGTGCAATGCGTAATATGGCGGAATAAGTCCCGCCTTCTAAATAAGGGACAGTCACCGATTGGTAAAGTCATCGCATAACTGCAGCAGCCCTTAGAAGCTCCGCTTCCTATAGAAACAGTCAGACGCGCGCCTCCGAAATGAGACATACCAGATGCGCATTTAGGATTGCGCATGTGCATTAGCTTGATCCATCCTGAAAAATACAGTTTTTTTTGTCATGATTTGAGCGTTTAGATACAAAATTTATGAGACAGTTGTTGTCAGATTTCATTGGTGATTTCAAATATGAAATGTAATTGAAAGCTTGGCAAACAGCTTTGGAGAGTTTGATGTTTCCCCATTCAAAGTGATAGGAGCTGCACTTGAATGCCCGAGTGGCGTTTCAAAGATGGCCGCCGAGTGAAATGACTTGTCTTAAAGGGACTTTGATTTAAAGCAAAACAGCATTGGGCTTACCTCATTCGGCAAGAATCCAAATATGTTTCCATATTCGCGATCTAACATTTGGGTTGCTAAATTATTATTTATTATGTAAACAAGGCTTTGTACTTCACTCATGTTCCAATATCCATATTACTTTTGTTAATCTGTTAATTATTTAATTTTTAATGGGTCACAGACACCAATCTATTCTAATTTAATTAAATTTTACACTTATGTACACAAGCTAAGACCTGACGTGAGATTTGATCGTAGCCACCGCCCACGTCCATATTGATAAATGTTTTCTGTTTTCTGTCGTTCGTTTCATAAATGAGGCCCAATGTGTCTAAATGTCCAGATGAAACAGTTACAGTATGGTTGATTTAAAGTTGAAACAAGCCTGTGCATAAAGACTTTAGATAAAGACTTTAGATGGAGTGTTTATAGCACTAAAATTAATAGAACTGTATAAAATAGTTCGTTATTTTCCAAGGGTGATGTTTTCATTTACGTGTGTGCGTTCGGGCTGAATTCAAATGAACACGCGTTAAGACAGGCTCAACGCTAAGGATTTTTTCTGCTATCACTTACTGAGTGATATTCAAGTTTATTGATGAGAATAAGTTTGAAAAAGTTTAAAAGTTATATTCTTAATTAAGGCACTTATTGAATGGTCTCATTGTTATATAAGTATTAATACATAACATTTACAGACACAAAACATACTTTTTTGTACGTTTGGATAAATGGTGAAAGATACAACATGTACTGACAACATTTAAACGTAAGCATATTACGCTTTTAAAGCAGAAATACTTAACATATTTACGAATCTTTTATATCATAAGGATATCTGTATAATTTCCCTTTTACCGTTTTATGGATGAATGTTATATCTCTAAACCCAAACATAACCATTTTATAGAGAATATAAAATGAATATAATGGACATTAATATTTCGGAAAATTACAATTTTAGTAACACTGTTGCATTAAAAGGATATTTTGGGCCACTAAATCCACTCAAACCTCCAAACCTACCCATAACCATTTCTTTAAAAAATTTAGATATAAAGAGAAACATACCAAACAGAAAAGTGTAACTTAATCACAATAATTTCTTTATTAAGAAAATGTCAAAAGTGATACCAATAGTAGTCCGAATGACGATGTGTTGCAGTCGTAGTCCTCTCTGGTGATATATAATAGTTTTGTATCAGGTACAAGCAGAATTAAGTTATTAATCCACGAAAATGGTATTCCCCTTCATTTAACGGCATGTCCCAATCTGTGGCGAAGCAGGGAGAGCCAATGAGCGTTGATATCACTGCCGTAAAACGTGTCATGCCAAGCTTTTTGAGGCGGCGATTTTGAATTCCTAACGATCGCTGGATTTGTTTACGGTCGCTTTTGAGGATGGAGATGAAGATCGGTAGATAAAGAATTAAATTTGGATATGTTCCTCGCAGTCGTATGGATTATAAAGATGTGGATTAAAGCAGATTAAATTGACGTCTATTGTGAATTTATGTTGCGTTTTGGTGTATTTTCTATTCCTGTGTCTGAGAAAACGCCTTTTGTGTCCCACGGCGAACAAAGTAAGTATTATATGATAAATAATGGTTAGATGATTACAGGAATGTTATTCATTTTAAGGTTTTAAAGTGTAGTTTTGTTTAACGTAATTCTTTGAAATGAGTTTGCAGTGAAAGTCACGAACAGAGCAATTTTTTTTTTTTTTTTTTTTTTTTTTTTTACATTTAATCATTTTTAGTGCTGTCAATATTGTACGTTTCAGTGTATAAAACTTAAGTAAATGTACGTGTTGTAGAATCACACTTTGCATAAAAATACATCCTCGTGCGATCACGTTGCAGAATAACTAAAACCAATAGTCTAAATGAGAACCTACCTCTAGAATAAGGGATCAAATTGCCTTTATTAGTACCGTATTAATGACAGTTCAGCCATAATTATTGGCATATTCTGGTCAATAAACTTGAATATCACTCAATAAGTGCCATAATTAATGAGGATTTAACTTTCGCTTTAGAATAGGGGGTCAAACTGCCTTTATTAGTACTGTACTAATGGCAGTTTAGCCTTAATTATTGGTAATTAATAAACTTGAATATCTCTCAATAAGTGCCGTAATTAATGTGGATATACCTTTCACTTTATTATACTCTTTAGCAATTTATAACTGAAAACCAGCAGTAATTTAAAAGATAGAACTTATATTTAATGTTTAATAATTTGTAAATAATGGCTAATTATGGCATTAATTACTATTGGGTCCATGCTTAACTAATGCATAATTGTGAACAAGTAAATCATTAATTACTAGTTTATTTATGCTTAACTAATGCATAATTATGACCCTTACAATGAAAAGTTAATCATTAATTACTAGTGTGTTCATTCTTAACTAATGCTTAATTGTGAACAAGTTCATCATTAATTAATGCTTAACTAATGCATTATTCTGGACCCTTAAAATAAAGTGTTACCATTTTTCCCCCTATGCTGTTTACTTTTCTCCACACCTTTCCAGACCTGGAAATTCCTACATAAATTTCCAAACTGCATAGGAACCGATGAGCATGCAAGGAAAGCACAATATTATACACAAACCTCTAAAATCACTATGCAATGAGTGTGTGAAGTGAATGAGTGTAAATTCTATGAATGAACTGAGCGCAAATCAAGTAGCTGCGTTCCTGTTGCCTTTTCCATAATTTCCAGGCCTGAAAATTACTTAAATCAATTTCCATACTTTTCTGAACTGCGTAGGAACCCTTACTGTTTTATTTTGAATATATTTAAATAGACCATTTGTTTATCAGATCACGAAAGATCCCCAAGCTGGGATTCAAACTCGTGTCATCCGAAGCACAACTGCAGGTAGGCCTACATCTAGAAGCACTCCCATCAAGACTATTGGCTCAGACAGTTAGAAGATATTTTAATAAATGTTATAATCATAAAAAAAAAAAAAAAAAATCAGTTAAACAAAGGCATATTTTAGTGATATCTACGAAGAAAAACAGTAATACCATAGACAACGATCTTCTCAAGTAATTGTACGAACATCCGGGCAAAGCACCACCCGCTTCCGGTTTTATCCGAATACAGATATGAATAATTTTGAGATTGTTACAAATACAGAGACAGATACAGATAGTGGCTCCGCTGCACACCCCTACTAATAAGCCATAACATTTACAAATGTACAAAATATTTCCGTGGAACATGATCTTTACTTAATATCCTAATGATTTTTGGCATAAAAGAAAAAACAATAATTATTAGCCATACAATGTATTGTTGGCTATTGCTACAAATATACCCGTGTGACTTATCACTGGTTTTGTGGTCCAGGGTCACATTTGTGAAAACGGAACCATCAGATCACAAAGTCTAGTGTGACCGCACTTTTACCCTGCATGTTGGTGATCATTTTGCCTCTTTCACATTTTTGCTAAATAAAAACAATTTGATCCAGCATTTTTGGGAACAGATAAAATGTCTCTGATATCAAAAATTGTATTGCATCTGAAACAATTATGTTTGTGCAAGCTCACCTTCCTTGGTTTGTCTTGTCAAAGCTTTTATCTCTAAATTGCCTTCGATTTCTGCGGCTTCTTGCAGTCATTAGTTTTATTTAATTCATCCCCTGACTGCCGCAGCATAATGCAGCACCATTATTGCACTTTCTTGTGCCATATTTAAATCAATGTCATGGAATCATCTTCGTTTTAGACATTCTGAATCAAATTATGTTGGTCTCTAATGAAAAAAAAAAAAAAAAATCAAGCTGTCATTTTTTTTATTTTTTTTTTATTTAGCAGAGACCAATTTAAATTTTGTTCATGATTTAGACTTTATAGTGAAATTGTTTTCAAAGCCTCTGCTACTGTACACAATACTGTGCAATGTTGTCCTCAGGTCATGATAGAATTATCGTATTTATGAGACATGAATGCCACCATAATTCTGTAATTACTTGTGTGAAACTCTTTCTGCCCCAACTTTTATATAAATAAAGCTGTGATGGAGAATAGTGATAAAGCTTCCCAGAAACATTAATCCTTTAGCCATTTTATTAGCTATCAGGCTTACGCAACAAAACTACGTTTTCTGAATGTGTAGGAACTATGCTAACATAGAACTCTACAACTTTTTTTTTTTTTTTTTTTGCTAGTTCTATCAAGTGTCACAAACAACTATGTGAAAGGATGGTTTCTACTTTAATTACATGTTCATGAAGCCCAGTGATGAAACAACAATTAGCATTAATGAGACACACTACAAAGCTAGTCAACAGCGCTAGCTATTCTCAGTCATGCTTTTACATGTTTTGAGAAACACATCTCATTAATGTCTTTCAGTCTAACAGACATAGTGTTTCATCATCCATAGTTCTTTATTACATATCTTATTTTCAAGCTTGTGTTGTACGATAATATCTAACAAGCCTTCTAGAAAATCAAGGTTAAGCTAGTGTGTTTTGGTGAATGGTTTCTAGCTAGTCCAAGCTGTTTATTATCTGGTCCAAGCTGGTTGGCTAGCTACCATTCTCCAAAAAAACAGCTTTGGCCACTAATAACCACCCTTATGAAAATTAGCCATGGTTTTACTATAATAATATATATTACAATATCGAACAATATTGCAGTAATACTACAGTAAAACTATAGTGACCATGAATGTTGTAACCATGGATATTTTACTATGGTTTTCCTGGAAAAAAATCATAGTTAAACAGTGGTTTATTGTAGTAACACTGATTTTGTAGTTACTGTGATTTTGCTGAAATTAAATAAATAAACCATGGTTAATTTTGTAGTCACTTTGATTACTACAAAAACCATAGTTAAACCATGGTTACTGTAAAAACCATGGTTATCTTTTTCATAAGGACTGCTTAGACTAGCTAATGACCAGCTTGGATTAGCTAATGACAATCTTAAACTTGCTATGTTGACTAGTTATCATGCTAACAACACAGATACTAGCTTAAGCTGTATATTCCAGCAGGGAATAAGTGCCAAGATTGCAGCTGTTCATTAGCATTAGCACCAAAATTAGCAAAAATGTGCCTGTTGAGGTTACAATCGCACATCTTACTTAGAGCACTGCGAATGTCATTGCAAACCACAACATGGGAAGAATTATGTCAGACCAAGGAAGCATAGTGAACTCCACAGAGATCCACCTAAAGATGATGTTGCGTTTCGTCGCCTCAGACTCTGAAACAACTTGCGAGCAGATGTTCATTACTCTTATTTCTCAGAATATATCTCTTCGGCAGGATGGGTGCATTATTAATCATATTTAATGAAGTCAGAGTCATTTTAATATGACCTGCTGAAAGCACTCTGATATTTAATTAAGTGCTGTATTAGCTTAGAGGGGGCATATTGTCCTTCTCTGATCTTCAGATGTTGATTCGCAGAAGGATAAGCCAGAGGATTTAGATAATCAGTCATATTTGTCATATTCATATTCAACTCTGTGCCTCACTCATTTTTATTGCTAATTACAGGGCGAATATGGGGGGGGATATGTAACCCCTGTGCAATTTTGTTCCATGTTAAACAATTTATCATCTTATTCAGATATTAAAACATTAATGGCATAATAACTTTATTATTCATTGTTCCTATGTTTTTATTGTTAAAAGCCCTGTGTGTAACAGTTATGTTCTGTTTAGTTCTGTTTTATTATCATCATGTTTTGGTTTTTCTGTTTGTCTGTCTGCCTGTCTGTGTTCCCTATTAGTTTCCATAGTTCCTAATTACGCACCTGTTTCTATTCAGTTCATTAACACTCCTTGTGTATTTCAGTCCATATACTTTCCCTAGTTCTGTGTTCAATGTCATTAGGGATGCACCGATACCATTGTTTAAGGACCAAGTACGAGCACCGATACATCTGGTGCTCGCCGATACCGATGCCTATATATTTATTAATTTCTCTCTCTCTCTCTCTCTTCTTCTTTTTTTTTTTTTTTTTGGGTGCAGTTTGCAGTTTTCAAGCACAACACAATGAGACTAATGCATGTAGGACAGCTTCTTTATTATTACTCTAACGAAAAAAGTCATAATTTTTATGTGCTTGTCACAAACTTAAAGAACAAAAATTCCACAGTGTCCAATAACTTTCAAAGGGCATAATTACCAATATAATTGTTGTTATATAAAAATAAATTTACCAACAAATACTACTGTGATACAAATTAAATAAACTTGTTTTTCAGATACAGTGGTCATTATTTACCATGTCTACATTTATTTAACATCTTTTGTTGTTTTATTAACATTAATGACAAATATCCTGTTTTCACCCAAATGTTTACGTCCACTTAAGCCATAACCGACTGTATTTACATGAGATACTCCATACCATGGACATTTTGACAACTATGTGTGCATTTGACCATTCAGGTACAAGGAGAACTGATCATGCGCTGTCTGAGAGAACTGAGATTGTGCACGCGCGAGAGAGAGAGAGTGCGCTCTGGTCTGTGTCATTAATTTCCACACCCACTGGTGTATCTCTGCACGGAAAATTCTGCCAGTTAGGTTGTGGTTGTTATATTTCTCTTGAGTTTCTCCTATGTGTTCTGTATTGGACAGTGCTGCCAATTTAGCGATTTTGTCACTAGATTAGCGACTTCCCCGATCCTTCTGAGACTTTTTTCAAAAGCCTAGTGACAAATCTAGCAACTTCTTGGACAAACCTTATCTTGATTCCGTGACTTGCACACTGATCTTTTTATATTAATGTAGATCAGTGGACTCGCCAGTATGACGTCATATAGCAACATTTAGCGACCAGTTTTAGCTACTTTCAACTGGAAGCAAGTGGCAACACTGGTATTGGATTTATTATTAAAGACTGTTTCTATTTATTCTTGATTTTATATCAGGTCAGTGATATTTTGTATCACCTAACCCACCTAATCATAGAAACGTGCAAAACACTAGATTTAAATAAAAACACCTTTTGGCTGATTTATAAGTCTTTTTAACTAGTGAAGACCAGTCAAATGTCCTCACTAGTGGGTTGTCAAAGTATTTCACAATATAAGTGAGGACATTTGGTCCTCACAAGTATAGCCAAAACAAGTACACATACACACTTTTACACATTGTCCTGAGCAATGAAGCTTATCACTGTTCTTGACAAAAATCCTCCAGGTACTGCAAGTTCTTTGGTTTCCAAGCATGCTCTGCACATTTTAGTTCTTCCCCACAGTGACTATATGACGTGGAGATCCAGCTTTGTAACTCAGGACAACCGAGGAACTCATAACTATCACAAAAGCCATTTTTATCATCTTATTATTTTCTAAGATTTTATCTCTCTCATTTTCTCTCTTACTGCTTTTGCAAAGGGTACATAAACTTATGAACTGTAAATGAGTTTGTACATAAATGTAATTTATTGAATGTACACCAGTGCTCTTGTCAGTGTAAACCTGGTTCGTTTGACAGCTCAATAGCTTTGCAGTAATCACTCAACACAGAGAGAGGGAACTGTGGGATATGCTGTTGCCGCCTCATCTTTCTGTCTTTTAGAATGTTTTACTTGAAAACCTGTCTCTCTTCCACTTGCTCGCACACACAGACACCTTGCAGAGGTAAAGGGCATGCTTTTGTGTTAGCAATTTTTTATGTTTCAGAACTCAGAGGCTTTTTATCCATCGAGACCTCATGGTCTACACTGCGTTGCCATGACAACCGCTGCTCTAACAGGGTGTTGTTTGCGGGGCTCGGCTCTCATAACTGGATGTGTTCATGCACCATAGACGGCACTTAAATCAAACAAACACTATATGTGAGACCTGGAGGCCTGAGGGTTGTTCAGTATAAATTATAGACATTCCTGCATCGGGCACCATGCTGCGATTCACAACGCTCTCTGAGTATAGCACATATACATCAGAGTGATGCTGGCTCTTATGGTTTTGATGTGAACTGAATATGTGATGCTTTTATAATGATCTTTACCTGAGATATAATACAAAAGAATTTTTGAGGCAAGTGTCCCCTGGTATGCAGATTATGTATCCAACAGGCAATATCTGTTTGCAGTTTAAAATGTCTGAGGTGGAAAAATAAAAGATGTATGGATGGATGGATGGTTGGATGGATGGAGGAAAAAGGACAGAAGGATAGATGAGTGTAAGGAAGGAGTGAATGAAAGAAGGAATGATATGAAAAAAGTATGAATGAATGGAAAAAAAGGAAAAATGGATGAGTGGAAGAATAGAAGACAGACAGGATAGATAGATAGACAGACAGACCGATAGATAGATAGATAGATATACAGACAGACAGATAGATAGATAGATAGATAGATAGATAGATAGACAGACGGATGATAGATGGATGGATAGATAGATAGATAGATAGATAGATAGATAGATAGATAGATAGATAGATAGATAGATAGATAGACAGACAGATATGTAGCATCTGGATGCAAATCACAAATGATCAAGTCGACTCTAAGTTTGTATAAGCTGTGACGTTTGACCCCCTTCCTGTAACTCACCACGTGGCACAGACCGGTCGGGACCTACGTGGGACTCTGCCTTTTGTCATATTTTATTACCCCCCAAAGAGACTAACCACAAACATACTAAGCTTTCTTATGGCACCGATGCTCCCAGGTGCTAGATTGACCTCCTGTTGGGCTAGAGACAGACTGGGTGATGCCAGGAGACAACCCAATATACACACACATACCTATATAGAGGAAAAACTCTTATAATCCAACTTATAAGTTAACCATTCTTTCTAGAAAGTATATGGTGTATCCCTTTTATGTATGCATGTCCCGATGTGTAATTAGCCTAGTTGTGATTTTTAGTTATTTGAGAATAAGTTTAAATGCTTATAATCATATGTGTGCTTTCTTAATGTCTTTGTCATCCTACCATGTTTAGTTTTGTTCTAAACCTCTACGAATGCTTTAATCAACTGTGTATGTTATGTTACTATAAAATGTGACATGCTAACTTTAAGGTACTTTTGAGAAAAACTTACCCAGATCTGATACCTAATAAGATATGCAAATTAGACCATAAAACCAGACAAAGAAGATATTTCCCGCTACAGAATTCACGCTGGCGATTGGCCAGTCAAAACCTGAGAGGAGTGGAGATGTTTTGCTATATAACGAACCAACACGCTTCACCAGTAGCTCAGCTTAACTTTTTGTTAACTTGATGTTTTCCAGCTCGTCTTCTTTTGACCAGTCTTCATTTGTCCGTCCTCACTGTCTTCCTTGGAACTGCGAGACTGACTTTTTCCGGCCATCTTACTTTTGAGTTAAACCTTGTTTAAACATCCCGCCGAAGACCCAGCTCGAAACGCACTGAAACCTCTGCAGAACGATGTGCATCTTTTGAACTACAGCATCCAAAATTGCCTATGCAAGTATAAGAAACATTTTCTCCCCCTGCGTTTTAAAGCATACATTTGCTGAACTGTCTGTAATTTATATAACATATATACGTAGTTAATTATAATCCATTGTAATTAATTTACCATATATGCATAATTCTCTTTTTGGTAGATTTATATTATAATTGATCATAACACATTATGATTTGATTATATATATATGTATATATATTTCACCCATAATTTAATTTGTTAAATCATTAAAGATAGATTGATAGACAGACTGACAGACAGATAGATAGATCAGTATCACACCAACAGTAAAACACACCATTGTAGAAACGCCTCACGTCCACAGAATCAGTATTTGTGAACTGATATATTTGTCCCCATTCTTATTCTCTGGTACTTGTCACAGGTTTTTTGATCATCTATTCCAGAGCAACTGAGAGACATGCTGACAAGCTTCTGAGAGATGACGCAACTACTGTACAGCGCACTGTGATTGTTTAACGCTTAGCAGACAGGGATGCTCTCGGTGATGCTTGTAAAAAACATAAAATGCTGAATTCTTGCTTTCATTGTCATCCAATGTGTGCTGTCAAGGATCAAGCCACTATACGACAAATGCACAAACCTGGACAAAACGTTCCACATCACATGGCAGCACTCCTGCTCGCAACGGCCAACAGAATATGTGCAAAATCTCAGACTGCATGATTTTTTCCTCATAGCGCTCTTGATTGTGTGGTCAGTGGAGATGATCATCAAGACTGTCACACCCTCGGTGCTCTGACTTCCTGTGGAGATAGAGACTCTGATCAATGATATCATCAACTGATGGAGAGCTTGATAGCAGGAACACAAGCCCCGTCAAGGGAGTAATTGATTGAAGGTGTGTTTTGGTCTCCTCTGTGAGGCAATTAACAAACAAGCTCACACATTAGAGTGTGATGTTTGCTCAAAGTACACATTTGTATTGAAAGTAAGCGTCACGGTGGAGGCAAGTGTGAGATTGCCATGGGCTTTGCTTTGAATTGTGGTGGGCACAGTTGGGGGTGGGATTTGGTCGAGTGGTTGAAACATCACCAAAGGCTTAGCTCATGAATGCTAATTAGGTTAGCACAAATAATTTAAATCTTTTTTTTTTTTTTTTTTTTTTTAAATTGATTTTATAAGCAAGTGGTCTATGCAAGAGGTTTACAAACATTTTAAGTCTAAGAACCCCAAATCTGACGATCCCCTTTTGAAGGACTTCCCTTCCGAAAATATAAAGGCAGCTGTTTGTTTTTTTGTTTGTTTATTTTTTGGGTTTTTTTTTTGTCTTGTATAATGATTGATTTATACAGTATGGGGGGGGGGGGGGTAAGCATGACAATGTGTTTTTATTAATTGGCTTTTAACTATTGTTTAGTATTGGACATATTTTCTTGCATCTGCATCTGGACGCCTACTATAATACACAAAATCCTAGTGATATATTACAGTTTACATGTCATGATCTACATTTTATTGATGACAAGATCAAACACTGTAATGTTATCATTAACATCACTGTACTGTATCTCAAAGTAAGCGAGCATAAGGCTAAAAAATCATGCATACTCTTCCCTATCTGTTAAAAACCTTAAAATCTTAAAGATCTCGACATCAGAAAGAAGTCATACAGTACCTTATTACATACTGACAACTAATGTAGTCACATACTGACATATTATGCATGATTGTAACATCATAACCATCAAGTTCCAGCAAAAGTTTTCTGTTCTATTTAATACATGCAGTATCTAAAGCTCAAAAGCTCTGCACCGAAGCCAATTACACCTCCAGCGTACCAACTTCTAAAAGAACTAGATTTTGACACTTTCTAAAGAAAGTCTGAGTAGTGCTTGGCTGCATAGACCTGGCTTCTATGATGCTGGGTGTTGTTGCCAGGCCATTGCTGTGTGGTTTCTCAGGTGTTCTGGGTCTGTTTTTCACACTAAAGCTGTTACAACTTCAGAAGACTTACCACATAGGCTACAGGGGTTAAATTAAGTTGGAGTGGTCCTTGTTTCTTGTCATGGTATGGAAAAGACATGAGTGAAGACTGGTCAAAAGTTCTTAGCTGAAAAAATAAGAACATACAGGTTAGAAATGACATTCTTTGGTTAAATAATGTTGAATTAGTACTGTTTTTCTGGAGATACTTTTGTTGGCCTTTAAAAACACAACCCTAAACCCAAACTGACAGGGATAACTAATGTACAACATTGAATGGACAGTTTTGCTTCAGCACGGAATGCCTAACTGAGTCCTTGACATTTTAAGTTAATTCTACATGAAGAACGTCAGTGGTATTTTGAGGGTCCATAGCTAAGAACTGTGCAAGAAAATTGTTGAGCCAATGTTGGTAAATTTAAGCAATGCTCAGACACAGTGACCTTTTCTAAAGCGGCAACCTTTTGAAGTGATAAGTTGCTGATCTCTCAGGTATATTGTAATGAGTGTTGCTGAGGGAGAAGACACTTTCCTATAAAGCTCTAGTCTTTTTGTCACTGAAGCTGAAGATGTTTCAAAGAGTCTATTAATTCAAACTAGCACTTTCTTCATGCTTTGTTCTGCTTTATGAATATGAAATAAATGCTTTGTCATTTGGTTTAAAACCAAAACACATTTTCAATCAGCTCAGTATTTAGACACTTCAGCCACACTTAAAAACACTCAAACCAAGTGATATTTATTTTTCAAATGATAAAACACGTATTTGGACATTTTGTGCTTGTCAAATGTGACTGCTCTGCTACGACAACTGTGTGAACTTAAATGGACTTCAACTTTACTCTCCATTCCTTACTGTGAAGCCAAAGTAGAATTATTTTCTTCAAGAAGGTACAGTGTGTGACTACCATTAAAATGTTGATGTATCCCTTCTAATGTCTGCACAAGCATTGCATCTGTGCCAACCTGCAATGTACACCAGGGGTGTCCAATCCTGCTTTAGTATGTAAAGAGTTTACCTCCAACCCCAGTTAAACACACCTAAACCGCCTCGGTTACGACTGTAACCTTAGTTCCCTGAAGAGGGAACGAGACGTTGCGTCGAGAAATTGACGCTTTGGGAACGCAACGCGTGATGTCGTCATGAAGCACGTGTGAAATCAGTCCAATGGTGTGTCGAGACGTCAGAAGCGGGTGACGTCACGGCCAGGAAGCTATAAAGCACGCTCAAACAAAGCAACGCTAGCTTAAAGTGTCTGAGGTAAGCGCTGACAGGCGTGCCGGAAGTATGGCAGGGCGACGCAACGTCTCGTTCCCTCTTCAGGGAACTAAGGTTACAGTCGTAACCGAGACGTTCCCTTTCAAGGGAACTCGCGTTGCGTCGAGAAATTGACGCTTTGGGAACGTTAATACCCACGCCGCCATAGTTACAAGGGCCTGTCCGGTGGCTCGTCAGTCGCCAGAGAGAACCCGGGCCCCGGGGGAGCTAAGGTCAAGTTGATAAAACCTGACGAATGTGTGCGGTGAGGACCAGCCTGCCGCATCACAGACGTCGTGTAGAGAGGCTCCCGAAAGAAGGGCTTTGGAGGCCGCCATACTTCTGGTAGAGTGGGCTCGGACTGCTAGAGGTGACGGCAGTCCGGCCGACTCGTAAGCAAGTGAGATAGCCTCGACTAACCACTTACTCATCCTCTGCTTAGACGCCGGGGCCCCTTTATTGGGGGACCCGAAGAGGATAAATAATTGCTCAGTCTTACGCCACAGGGCAGCTCTGTGGACGTAAGCGTCTAGGGCCCGAACAGGGCAAAGCAAATTAAGGCGTTCCTGGTCTGACGTCCTGAAGGGAGGAGGACAGAAGGCCTGCAGTACAATGGGGCTAACCACATTAGTGGGAACTTTAGGAATGTAGCCAGGTCTGGGGTGAAGGAAGGCTTTCACCATACCAGGTGCAAATTCTAAGCACGAGGGAGCAACCGAAATGGCCTGTAGATCTCCTATTCTTTTCAAGGAAGATATGGCGAGGAGGAACAGTGTTTTTAGGGTCAAAAACTTAACTGGAACCTCCTCAATCGGTTCAAAGGGGGCTAGGGATAGGCCTTGGAGCACCACGGCCAAATCCCATGCCGGAACCCTCGTGCGTACCGCGGGCCTCAGCCTCAGGGTGCCACGGAGGAAGCGAGTAATAAGTGGGTCTCTACCAAGAGAAGAACCAGCCAAGGGTATGTGGTAAGCCGCAATGGCCGCCACATAAACCTTTAGCGTGGAGGGAGATAACCCTGCAGTGAACCGTTCCTGCAGAAATTCCAAGACCGTACCAACGGGACAGGAAACTGGATCAAACTGATGACTACTGCACCAAGAAGTGAAAAGTTTCCACTTCAGGGCGTATAGCTTCCTCGTGGAGGGAGCTCTAGATTGGAGAATGGTCCCTACAACCTCGGTTGAGAGACCGGAATCTATGAGCTGGGCCCCCTCAGAGGCCAGGCCCACAGGCTCCAGAGCTCTGGGCGGGGGTGGAAAATCGTGCCCCCTGCCTGGGACAGAAGGTCCCTCCTGACGGGAATCTCCCAGCGAGAGCCGTCCAGGAGAGATACTAGGTCCGAGAACCACACTCTGCCCGGCCAGCGCGGGGCTATCAAGGTGAGCCGGACGTGGTCCCGGCGAACTCTTTCTAGAACTCCCGGGAGCAGAGCGATCGGGGGAAATGCGTACAGACGAGGCCTCGGCCACGTCTGTACCATAGCATCCAGTCCGAGAGGAGCTGGATGCGTGAGGGAGAACCAGAGTGGACAGTGAGAAGTCTCTCGAGACGCAAACAGATCCACCTGAGCCTGGCCGAACCTTTCCCAAATTTGCTCCACCACCTCGGGGTGGAGCCTCCATTCCCCGGGCCTCAGCCCCTGCCTCGACAGGACGTCTGCTCCAACATTCTGGACCCCGGGGATATAAGCTGCCCTGAGTGACAGAAATTTCCCTTGGGACCACAGGAGGATTCGGCGCGCCAACTTGGAGAGTGGGCGTGACCGCAGACCCCCCTGATGATTTATATAGGCGACTACCGATGTGTTGTCTGACCGGACAAGAACATGGTGGCCCCTGAGATCTGAAAGAAAAGTCTTGAGGGCCAGAAAGACCGCCAGCATCTCCAGGCAGTTGATGTGCCAGGAGAGGTGGTGAGCGCCCCACAGACCTTGAGTCGAGCGTCCGTCTAGGACCGCTCCCCAGCCCGTGAGGGAAGCATCTGTCGTTAGCATTTTGCGACGACAAGGAGCTCCCAGCACGGGCCCTTGGGATAGAAACCAGGACTTCTTCCAAATGGCCAGGGCACGTAGACAACGCCGCGTGACCTTGATCATGCGAAAAGGATTTCCCCTCGGGGAGAATCCCCTGGTTCTGAGCCACCACTGCAGGGGTCTCATGTGCAGCAGACCAAAAGGTATCACGTTGGATGCCGCTGCCATCAGCCCCAACAGCCTCTGAAACTGTTTTACAGTGAGTGACTGGCCTAGCTTTAGCCGGCTTACGGTAGAAAGGATTGATTCGATGCGAGCAGGAGAAAGATGCGCCTGCATCGCAACAGAGTCCCAAACCACGCCCAGAAAGGTGGTTCTCTGAACTGGAGAAAGCATACTCTTCTTGGCGTTGAGCCTCAGCCCCAGGCTCTTCATGTGAGCGAGGACAACATCTCGATGCCGAGCCGCTAACTGTTGTGAATGAGCCAGAATCAACCAATCGTCTATATAATTGAGGACGCGAACGCCCTGGAGACGTAGAGGTGCAAGAGCTGCATCCATACATTTGGTGAATGTGCGGGGTGATAACGCTAGGCCGAATGGAAGAACCCGATATTGGTAAGCTTTGCCCCCAAAAGCAAACCTCAGGAACTTCCTGTGATGTGGAAGGATGGAGATATGAAAGTATGCGTCCTTGAGGTCGATCGTAACAAACCAGTCCTCGGACCTGATTTGAGATACGATCTGCCTCAGTGTCAACATCTTGAACTTGAGTTTCATAACGGACTGGTTCAGTTGACGAAGATCTAGAATAGGACGCAGCCCGCCATCCTTCTTCGGAACAATAAAGTAACGGCTGTAGAAACCGTTCTCTGCATCGGAGGGAAGTACATAATCTATGGCTCCTTTCTCCAATAGAGTTTTTACTTCTGGTTCCAGAACCAGAGCCTGCTCGGGGCCCACCACAGTGGGTAGGACCCCCATAAACCGGGGCGGGCGAGACCCGAACTGAATGGCATAACCTTTTTCGATTGTACGCAGGACCCATTGAGAAATATTTGGCAGTAGCTTCCACGCTGTCAGATATTCTACTAAGGGAACCAGTCTCTCGAGACTGGCTTCTGGTATAACTTGAATAACCAGTTCGGTGCCCCGATGCGGCGCACCGGCAGGGGGCAACCGAACTGATCGCTCTGAGACCCTCCTCGGAGGGAGCGAACACCCCAGCACCGCTAAACTTACGGGCGGATGCTTGAGTGAATGTTCGCTGGGGGCCGCTGCGCCCTGGAACGGCAGGGTTGGCAGAACGGTCCCCTGAGGGCACCGAAAAGAAGTGAGCGCTGTGCGCTGAGGTGTAGAACACCTCTCTCCGGAGGGGACTGCCCTCAAAGCAGCGTCAGGGCTTTTTCCCCGCAGCCTTCTTGGCGATGAGGACGGATCGCAGATCCATCCTACCCCTCGAAGGCTGCGGTTGAGACCGGCCACCCGTCCCCCCGTGTCGCTGAGGGGGAGTACGGGTGGTAACGCTCTGCTTCTGGGCAGCACGATGTTGGAGCTGGCTTTAGAAGTGTGGGGCTGCTGGTGTTGTTGAGCAGCCCCGGGGGTATGAGAGCGGCGGGGGAGGAACTTCTGGAACGCCGCCGCTTGCTTATTAGCCTCCTGGAACCTCTCGACGACCGTATTGACGGCGTCGCCGAAGAGGCCAGGAGGCGTAAGCGGGGCGTCCAGCAGGAAATGTTTGTCCTTCTCTTTTATGGAGCTAAGGTTGAGCCATAAATGCCTCTCCGTGGCCACCAGAGCTGCCATGGCACGGCCGACAGATTTGGCCGTCTCCTTGGTGGCGCGGAGAGATAAATCAGCTGCCCGACGCAGTTCATCGACTACGTCGGGAGTCATTCCCCCGCCCTCATCAATATCCCCCAAAAGTTCGGCTTGGTAGGCCTGCAGCACGCCCATAGTGTGAAGGCATGCCGCAGCCTGACCAGAGGCCTGATAAGCTTTGCCCACCAAGCTAGATGTAATCCTGACGGGCTTGGTGGGCAGTGTCGGGGCCTTTAGGGGCGATGCCGATTGTGGAGAGAGATAGCTAGCAAGCGTCTCCTCCACCTTTGGCATCGTCCCATACCCATGCTCCTTGAGCCCCACTATCGATGCATAGTGCGTGGTTTGAGCACTATGCACACGATAGGAGGCCGGTTTCTTCCAGGACCTCGACACCTCAGTGTGGAGGTCTGGGAAGAAGGGGAGACCCCGACGGGGAGGCTGCGCTCGCGAGGGCAGGAAGCGCTCATCCAATTTACTTTTAGGACGAACGTCCTGCCTCTCCGCCGGCCAGTCAATATTTAGTTTGGCCACGGCGCGAGTTATGACCTCAACCAGCTCCTCATAAGCCGGAGAGTGGGATGGCGAGTCCTCACTCTCTGCTACATCGGTGCTCTCCACATCCAGCTCCTCGGAGCTGGACACGTTGAGCACCGGTGCTTCACCCAGTGTGGAAGGAACCGCAAAGCGTGCTTCCAGGCACTGGGAAAAAGCACTGGATCTGTCAGGTGAGGGCTGAGATAGGGCGGGGCCCGTCTCAAACCCCTCTGACAAATCCATTTGCGATCCCCAAGATCTGGATCGGCGCTGTGCCTCGGCAGCAGCGGGACCCGAACCCTGGGGAACGCGAGCCTGAGCGCCCTCATCAAAAAGCGGCAGGCGGGAGCGGAGCGTCCGCAATGGAAGGCGGTCGCAGTGCTCACAGCCAGCACCCTCGAGTGCTGACCGGGCATGCTCCGCTCCCAAGCAGGCAACACAAAGATCATGTGTATCCCCGCCCGTGATGTAACGTGGGCAGGGATGAACACAAGATCTAAATTGCTTGTCGGCCATAATAACGAGGAATTATAATAATGACAGACAACACCAAATAAGACATACGAGACACAGAGCGCAACTGAAGACACAGAAGCTAGCGTTGCTTTGTTTGAGCGTGCTTTATAGCTTCCTGGCCGTGACGTCACCCGCTTCTGACGTCTCGACACACCATTGGACTGATTTCACACGTGCTTCATGACGACATCACGCGTTGCGTTCCCAAAGCGTCAATTTCTCGACGCAACGCGAGTTCCCTTGAAAGGGAACAGCTAATCACATTCATACCATCAGTCCAAATCCAATTATTATGTATCCGACTGGAATCTGATCTAAATGATTGACTGTCCACACTGTATCACAACTGTTCAGATTGGACTTGTGTGTCCCGTGGTGCTCTTTCTTTTTCTAGAATATCTGAATTGGTTTCTATAGCAGTGATGCTGGACTGCTACATCCAATGAAGCAACGATAGAATGTAAGAGGCTGGCATGCACGGCTTTATTCTGTGCTTCCATCTCCGCTGGTCTCTAAATTCAGAGGTGTGTGAACCAGGGCTGTGTCTCCTGTACAACAACTTTTAACTTGCTCCTTAAAGGTGGGGTATAATTCTATTTCATGTATTCTGACTTATTTACACTGTTAAAGAGTTGGATTCTCATGCTAAACATGGCCAAAGTTTCAAAACACGAGTTGGACGAATGACGGAGTAATCCTTACAGGATTCAGGATCTTTTTTTCAAGTATGGGCATGAGTGACGTAAACGGGGGCGGAATTCCTTGTACGGGCACTTCTCCCGGAAGGGCGCACGCGCACACATGCACACACGTCGACCAGAGCGAGAGAGCAAGAGCACGTCCATCAACATGCTTTCGGGTTTACGGAAGTCGTCGGCAGCGCTGCACATGCACAGGTCACAGGACTTCACGAAATCAACAATGTCACCAAAGAAGTGTGTTTTTGGTTGTGAGGGAAAGATAACCTTGCTTCCCAAAGAACTCAACGGTAAGTGGAGCTGAGAGTTTTGTGCTCACGCAATAATAAGAAGAAGGATGCACTACTACTCTATAGGTACTCGAGATTAACATGAGATTGGCAGAAACTGTGTGTGATACCTCCCCCGTTAACTACCACAGTGTGATGCATCTTTGAAGAAATCAATCAGCTAGTCACAACTGTTTCCGAAAACTGCATTGTCACACAAAATAAAATATATAGATTGCACTGAATATCAGCTTGCTTATTTTGCTCAAGATAAGGATTTATTAAGCTTACATGTCATGCAAATAAGAAACTATGATTCTAACCACAGGTCAAGAGCTGTTGTTCCAATCACAGTTCACAATGATTTGTAACCTTCAACAACCCTTTTTTGCCTGTCAGGACACACAATTTTCTGCAACAACGTCTGACATGTTTACGTTTAATGTAAAGTGACATAAGCAAAAAAAGCTAAGCAAAATGCAGTCAGATTGGTTAGACTGAAACAGATTTCAAAAAATGAGATCTGAAAGATTTTTAACCACATTTAAATGTAGCTTAAAATGATTTGTAACACAACAGATTTCATGTGAATATTTTTTTTTTTCCCCAACACCGTTCACACTTGCTAAATATGTTCGAATTCCAATTGGATGTGCACAAAAATAGGAGGAGTCTGAATCTGTATTTAACCGATGCTGTACACGTGAGCACCAATTTTGTCCAAATTTTGATCACATGATCTTTGAAACCAAGCCCCACAGAATCGACTCAACAGGTTTTTTTAAATTCATCTTTGTTCAAAAGTTATGATGTCACGAAGTTAACGAGGTTAACCCAAAATTGGTTCAGAGGCTGTATCTCAAATTTGGGAACAGCGCTACCTACAGGTCATGAGATCTGAAAAATGGCTATTTTGGCCAATAATTTTGAACAGTTTTTAAGAAAATCAAGATTGGTGTCTATGGATTCCTTGGGCCATGCCGAATCCGAGGATACCTATTTTGCTTGAACACAGCGCCACCTAGTGTAACATAGATATAACGATTTTTGCAAAAACGCTTATAACTTTTGAAAACATTGTCCAGAATTTGCTTTATGTCATTTTATTCCCTGGCTTATGCTGATTCCGACGATGTGTCATTTGTAATTTTCCTTAAATGTACCTGTCTGCCATATTGAAGTAAATGAAAAATTTCGCTACTCTTCCTACAAATCTTGTCCAATTTTGTCCAAAATTGACTCAGATGATCTTTGCACCGAGCTGCACAGAAATGACTGAACATATTTTTAGATTTCGCTACCGTTCTCGAGATATTAGTCTCTGAATGTGACCTTGCTTGTGTTTGTTGTCTTATGTTAGTTAGCTTAGAATGCTAATTGCTCAGTTGCCATTCCATCAAATGTGGCTCCTCAGCTATCAGGTTAACCATAAGCTTCATTAGCATTAAGTTAGCTTAGCATGCTAATATCGTTAACATGCTAAATAATGTTTTTTTTTATTTGTTTTATTTGTTTGTTCATTCTCAAACTAAAAGTACTCTTCAGCAGCTTGGTGAATGTGCACAAATCCAGGATGGAGCAGTTTTGAAATTGTGTGTGTTTTTTTTTTTTTTTTGTTTTGTGTCATTGTGATTCCTTTATTATCCATGTAAGCATTGTACTATTCTTTATTCCTCTTGGATTAGACGTGTTTTTGTTCATTCTGTGTTTGTTCTCATCTGAATCAATTCGCTTTGAAAAGTACAGTATTCCATTTTTTAGCTACTCCTACTTCAAAATTTGTCCAATTCTGACCAAAAATTTATCAGATGATCTTTGGACTGAGCCACACAGAAATTATTGAACAGATTTATTATTATTATTATTAATGTTTGTTCAAAAGTTATGATGTTGTGAACTGTTCTATTTGCTGTGCTGCTCTGCTTGCTGTGTTGCTCTGCTTGTGGTGCCTTCGGGGATTGGCCCCGTATCGCTGCTTGCAGCTATATTATTACAATATGCATTGATAGCATGACCTTTTTGGGCTGTGAAGCACAATGCCTTTCAAATTAGAGCATTCACTTCAAGCTGAAAAACGTTCATGAAAAGAGCTTTTAATGAGGATTTACCCCCCGTAAAGTCGTGAAAATATACTCCTGAATCATACATGATTTAAGAGTTGATACATTGTTGAGTCAGACCATAAACAAACTGCATACTTTGGTCACCTGGCAGCCTATGTGGACAGTGTTGGTCTGTCATCCTGCAACCAACCCACAATAATGCGCTTAGCAACCAATGACCCTTAAATATAGACCTGCCGTAGGAGTGAAATGACAACACTGCGTCACGAAAACTACTTCAGCTAATGACACACTGAAATGCTAAGCAGTGATTTGTAATCAATCTTGGATCTCCACAAGCTGAGGTTTTTACTCCCACATCAACTGAGAGGGAGAGACAGAAACAAAGGGAATTTAAAGTAGCCATAGCTCCTAAGTCGGCATTGTCCGCAAAAGAACATCTTATTGTTTGTCATTGTTAACATTGTTCTCTGTTAACAATACAAGGCTTAGTTGGTATCAGAATTCCTACGTGATTTGGATCCGGGAGGGATTACAGATTTCTCAAACGGTGATCTGAGGAAGCTCACGTCATTCAGAGTGTTTTCCACAAAGCCGGGGTGTGTTTCAGGTCGGCAGGTGCTAAACTGATATTTAAAAGCTTTTCTGGATCTGCTGTCCTACAGTTTTCAAATTTGTGAAAAAAATATAGACTTTTGTCTCCCATATGCTCCAAGAGTAGATCAGGAAAATTGATTGGGACATCATGTGATTTTGATTGTTGTCTATGTAGTTGCTTTTTATTGGTATACTGGTTTTCGCTTGGGGCGTAAACAAATTTTATACCCATTTCCAAGAGAAAAGAGGAATTCATCAGTACTTGAAAACGGGATCCTTTTAAGATAATCTCTTGTGTTTAATAAATGCTTGAGGTGATTCCTTCCAAGTTCTCATGTTCTCCTGTCTTCCTTCTAATGCTTTATTTGGTATTTCAAGCATGTGTGTAAAAGCATAGAAGTCATTCTGTGGAGGAGACAATTCGTGCATTTCTCAGTTAATTGCTATTTACTCACCCCAGGCTAGCCGGAGTGAACCACAAACTCCCAGCACTTTGTTTCGTTCTTTTGCCTGGCCTTATTCCATTTAATTGATTCATGTTTTGAAATTATGCACTCCAAAATTCAATTATGACATGTTTATCTTCACTTCGGGTGTGATACTATAATCAATTTGAATCGTGAAACTCCTCAAATGGATGTGTCCAATTGTATTGTTGTTTGAAAGGCAACGCCGTCAGTCTTATTGCAATATAATTAGGATTTAACAAGAAATGATTTGTTTAATCTAAAATCGATTCATCTTTCTGGCGCAATTATGAGATTTCTAAAGGCTTCAGATACTTTGATTTCACGTTAACCCACCCTTGCTCATAAGCTTGATTTTTAATGTTAAAATGGCATTTTATGGCTTGACGTGAACCTCTGATTCTGTAATAATCCATTTTTTAAAAAAAATATCAAAGACAGTTCTGCTTAGTTTAGCCCTCAGTCATGCAAGGTCTTTGATTTTAAACTAATGAAGAACATGATGTGACTCTGCTACCTTTTACTTGAGTGTAGTTGACAAATTCTGTTATGACTTACCCAAACCTATGTTGTTCCAAATCCATATGAATTTCTTTCTTCTGTGGAAAGCAATGTCCAGGATTTCCATAATGGAGATGTCATAGGTTGTCATATCTAATTTGTGCTTGTGTGTAAACTAAACATGACGTTCAAGACATGTTTCCAAGTTTAACATGTCACATTACTGATGTCTTGACACTATATTTGAATCTAATGAAATTTGAAGAGTCAGCGATTTTCAGCAAATATTGAATTACATTCTGTTCATCCCTTGAAATAAACTTGGAATAAAGTGCACTAGTTATATGGACTTTTATGGGTTTTTTTTTTTTTTTTTTTTTAATTATAATTTTTTTCTTCTTATTATTATGAGAAATTGAATTTTGGGATGAACAAATGTCCCTTAGATGTTGGTGGATATTTGGCTAGGGGTAAATGGGAGTATAACATTAAAAGAAGTGTGTGTGTGTGTGTGTGTCTCAAAAAGAAGGTAGGGCAAGAATATAAAGAAAAGAATATAGGCAAAACTCCACTCAAAAATGTTTATTTTTCAAATTGTAGTGCCCAAAGGTGAAAAGAAAATTAATATTTACAACAAAGGAACAAATAACAACACAATAAAGGCGAGCGTGAGAGGTGCAAAATAAAATAAACAAAACGCAGCTAACTAGGTTTTTTTATCAGCTAAACTATCAAAAGAAAAGAAAGGCTAGAAAACTAGAAAAGAAAAGTCTCCGGCATAAAAACACCCTAACTAAACTACTCTGACTAACCAAATAAACAAAACATACAGGGGGTGGCACTCTCTCCTAAGTGTGTCTAATACAACATGTGTTGGTATGTGCTCCACAATGTATGTCGCATGACTTACTTACCTGCTCCCTTCTTCCCAGCCTCACACACAATGTGACAACTTGAGAACACAGAACAGGACGAATGTAACTACACTGAACAACCACAATACTAACAAAGAACGTTTCCGTCAAGTATCAGACACACAGTGACAGTGTTCAAGGACTCTAACAACAATAATAATCAAGAAACAGTGCTAATAGGGAGTGTACAAACAGCAACAGCAAATGAGCAACATGCATTCCTCCATGTAGCGTACGTAACAGCAAACCTTTGTAATAAAGTGAGCGAAAATATCTATTATGCTTACATTGAACGAGGGACTGAAGATATAATCAAACCAGGTGCCTGATTCACAAAATATTAAGAGTTAAATAACTGCTATTTTCTTCTTATTGTCTCAAAAGAATAATGTAAACAACTTTTTGTATTCTCAAAAACGTTTTTTTTTCTTGATGTACATTAGAGTGAAACGGCTTGTCAAACAAGAAAAAATGTAGGGCGGGACTTGATTTTGTCCATGTGGAATTGATTGGATGGTTGTGGTTTGCTATTGGTCAATCTTATGTGAGTGGCAGGTTGTCAATAAACACGTCATCTGAGAAAAGAAATGTCGCTGCAAGAGAGAGGGAATGTATTGGTATTTTTATTTGAAAGAATTAAATAATTAAATGATTAAAAGGGATTTAAGGAAATTGTAAGCTCCACCCGTCAGCCCAATGAAGGAAATCCAATGGCCTGGTTGAAGGTGTTCTGCAGGCACATCTTTTCTGGTGCTCCTGAGAGGAGGTTGAGCCAGGTGTTGTCCAGGTCTATTGTAATTATTAAGTAAACTATTTGCAAATAATATATATATATATATATATATATATATATATATATATATATATATATATATAAAATATGCACACCTTCACACATATTCATGTCTAATATGTAAAAAATGCAAAGCGGTTCTTGTCTCGTGGACTGCTGGAATATATTTATTCAGTAAATTAGAAAGGCATATTCGAGCAGTTCCATAAAGACATTTAAAAACTAATAAGAGGATCTTGAATTAAATTCTGAATGATACAGTCAGCCATTGAAGCTGCATTCTGAACTTTTTGTAAGTGTTTAATAGAGTTCTTTGGTAACCTAGCAAAAATGCTACTGCAATAGTCAAGTCTAGATGTAACAAATGTATGAACAAGTTACTCATTGTCAGAAGGGGAGAGAACATCATATACTATGGAGATGTTTCTGATGTTTCTAATGTGATAATATGCTGTTTTAGTGACATTTCTAATATGTTTTTTTTTTGTTGTTGTTGTTGTTTTTTTTTAAATTGGTCACTGTCAAATATGATTTCTAAGTTCTTGACCTGATTACTGGCTTTGAGTGATAGAGAGTCAAGATATGGAGGTCTTATTTTTGTTTAGCTGTAGAAAGTTCTGTGACATCCACATTTTTTTTCTCACTCTATGCAGTCCAGCAGGGTGGGAATTGAATTGTGGGCATCTGGTGCAAGTGAAAGATAGTTGCATGTCATCTGCATACTGGTGAAAGGAAATATTGTACTGTTAATTACATCAGCTAAAGGAATAAGTTAAATAAGAATATAATAGAAACTAGAGGACCCAAAATTGAGCCTTGAGGAACGCCACAGGATATGATGAAACGCCTGTAGATGTAGTTGCCCAGTGTAACACAATATTCCCTGCTACTTAAGTAGGACCTGAACCAGTCTAAGGCAGGACCCGACCCAGTTCTGTCGAGTAGAATAGCACGATCAACGGTGTCAAAAGCAGCAGTCAGATCTAAAAGAACAAGGATTGCCAAGTGAGTCCCAAATCACTTGCAGATCATTTAAAACCTTACTCAAGGCTGTTTTTGTGCTGTGGTTTGCCCGGAAGCCAGACTGAAATGTCTCATTAAGTGTATTGGCATTGAGATAGTTATTGAGCTGTATGGGTACTATTATTTATTTATTTTTTTTTTTTTCAATTATTTCACCAAGAAATGAAAGATTAGAGATTGGTCTGTAGTTACTGAGATTACTTTTTTGCAGCAAGGGCCTAACATTTGACATTTACTTTTTTTTTTTTTTTTGGAAAAACTCTGTGCTGTAGGGGCTGATTAATGATATTCCGGATGTCTGGTAATAAGCAGTTCATAATTGTTTTGAAAAATGTAGTAGGTAATGGGCTGAGAAAGCAGCTAGAGGAATTTATATGTGATATGACCTGTGTAAGTGTACTGGGGCTGACAGCTGAGAAGAAGGACAGATTACATTGCAAAGGACTAGCTGGGGAGTTCGAGACCTTACAAGTGGGGCAAGTGCTGGCAATGTTTTGTCTTATGGAAGTAATTTTGTCATTAAAAATTCTGCAAACTCGTCGCACTTTGCACTTGTGAGAAGTTGATGTTATTTAAGCTGAGGGGTTAAGTGGCCTATCAATGGTGGACTATTGTGGTTACGGCCCTGTCGCAAAAAGAACAGCATTTGAAGTATTTTCTCTGACAAGGACCACCATAAAATCAGATAAAATCAACACCAAAACCTGCCATTTTTATCTTAAGGAAAAAAAAAAAGAAAAAGAAAAAAAAAAGAAATTTTCCAGAAATTTTAAACTAGAACTGCATTTAGAATTCAGCATTCAGTAAGTAATTGTTACACACTTTTTAGAAACATTTTACAATAAGGTTCATTAGTTAATCTATTAACTAACATGAACTAACCATGAGAAATTTGTTACATTTGTAACATTTGTTACTGTATTTACTAATCTTCATTAATGTTGGTTGGCACACTGTGCTTAACCCCGAACGTTTCACACTTGTAATTTAGAAGCGGGTTAGCACCTCTTTTTGCCCGGGGTTATGAAACCCTGCTCCGCATTGCAGTGCCAAACTTGTACAGTGTGAAACGATGCAGTATTAGGATGTTACAGCTAGATACTTAGCAACATTGCATACTCATATTTGCCTGCTTTAGACAGTCACAGAAACACTGTGCATTGTATATAAACAGTAAATTCAGCGTTTGAGAGGAAAAATGTCAAATGCTGACAGAAAATGCAACAATTTGAGTGAAGAAGAGACCATTTAATTCTCACCTTTATAGTCCAAAATGTCCATTCAGTATAAACTCGATAGTACAGTGGGCAATACAAGGATGCACAATGCTCGAGCTATGTAAACAAGTCACGTGCTGCATTTATCAAATCAATGACACTGACACCACAAATATGCAAATAAGAACCTGAACCCAGGATTTATGAGTGTACAGCTTATGAATACCCAGAAATAATTGTTATCTCTGGGTAAATTATGAGCAGTGTGAAATGTGAAGCAAGATAACCCAGGATTCTGTTTACCCAGGGTTTAGAATGACCCAGGGTTAACTATTTCAAGTGAGAAAAGCCCTTTGGAGGAAGGATTTAGAACACTTCAGCAACTGCATAGCAACGTTCTTTCCACACAGAAAGCTTTGGCAACCGCACAGCATACAATGACAACCACTCTGAACACCTTACATTGCTGCTATACAGTTACTATTAACCAATCTGAACACCTTAGCAACCACATAGCAACACAATATAAATGACCTTGGGAACTTCTGCAGAAATGTTTTGGAAGGTGACATGCAAGAATTTCGTCAGAAAATGTAAGAATCTAGGCCTAGTTCAAATTTTACAGTTTCCAGGGACATCTAATGTTAATTATAAACTTTATAAACAGAAGTCAAGCTGTGAACTTGGAAGCGGAAAAAAAACAACTTAAGTTATCAAGCTAGATGTGCACCTGGCGTACGAGCCTAAAGACATTACTGAGTGCTATTTGTGCTAATCAGAAGCTGTACATTCTTGCAGAGACAGCACTGCCGGCCCTGTCTGGGTGAAAAGACAAAGCAAAGCCGTTATCGGAAACAGTGTGAGGGAACATTACTCAGAGAGCGTCGTCGTGGGCTTTCGAGACCAGCACCATCTGCTCCAGTGTCACCGCAGTAGGAAGGATAGGATGAGTCAACTCACACGCAGGCGGGGACACCATACCTCCTGTAAGAGCCCATCGAAATGACAGGAGACGCTGGAAAGTGGAGGTGTGCGAGATGCGCTATATGGTTGTGGCCGTGACTGCATTTGGGTTATAATGAGGGTGTGCGTTTCTTTTCTTTGTGTGAAAGTGACAGGGGTGTTATAGTGAAATGTAATGTAGGAGTTAGCATACAACCACCATTATTAATGGTTATGGTAGATACATGTGAATGTGTTGCATTATTCAGTAGTTTAAAGTAATATATGGGAAAACACCACTACTTATTTTTATAGGGTGGACTGGAAAAATTAATGGCTTTGTCTTAACTGACTGTATATGCAAATGTATGGGTTTTATGAAGCACAAGTTCCCATTCATCATTCTCCGCTTAAAATGGGTTGTAGTGCACTCTTAAAAATAAATATTCTTTCTTAAGTTGGTTTCATGAAGAAACTTTAAAATTTATTCAACCTTTACATTGTACAATAGGTTGTTTATAGTGGAAACCCTTATTTTAAGAGTGTAAATAGTGCAACTATTATTAAATGAAATTATTAATATTAATAATAAATATTATTACTAAAAATGCTATTTTATAATGCACCAGATAATGCATTATTGATTAAACCTGATGCATACTGTACCTTGTTCACCTCCCAGATACAAGATTAGAAGACAAGCATGAATATATATATATATATATATATATATATATACTGTAATTTCCTGAACGGCATGTGTGTGTGTGTGTGTGTGTGTGTGTGTATGTGTATATGTCCTAGACAGAAGAGGTAAGAATAGAACTGAATGCATAGAGTTTTATTTAAATCACAGTCATAGTAAAACTCATAAATATCACAGGTGTTAGGTATGATTGCAGACGTAGTCAATATTATATCTTTAAATTTAGGGTAAATAAATGAGACTTGTTAGATTTTATTTAAACTTTGAAATGAATACTTTGGATTAGTGTATGTATTTATGAGTAAAATAAATTATGAAGTTGCACAACAGTGCAGTATGGTAAGACAAATGTTGACAGTTGACTATGAACCACAAAAATAAATAACTACAGTTTACACTAAATTCATTGTAAACACAGTTCACAATTTGTAAACACAAATGATAACTAAATATAAAGTACATGGATATTTAATTTAATGGAATATCGGTTGATTTTCTTTAATGTTCCCAAGGTTTCAGGCACTAAGCAGTTCATGTTCTGTGGCTCAAACTTTCACCAAAGAGGTAATTCTTCTGCCATGGTAATACATCTACACATGTGCCAAGGCGTGCCAAGAAAGCGTGGCTTTTTGAAAATGGACATATAAAATCTGCCCTGGAATTTGGGTGTGACTGGGACACTGACAAAGTTATGCAGACGATAACCGCGGCCTTCCAGCCAAATGTGGAGGGATGCAGGTACACATTTGCTGTTTAGCAACATTTCTTAATGTTGTGTGTGTGTGTGTGTTTTTTTTTTTTTTTTTCGATAATACTAGTAATACAATTATGGCCTTTGGTGATTATGGCCTATCTAACTGATTTTATTTGAACTGATATACTGACAGAATCTCAATTTGTATGTTTAGACAAATGGTATATTGAAAGTAAAACCTTTCTATGTTCTGTTGTTTAGTCTTTTAGCTTCATAAGAAGTTTCATATGCAGTGTGCTTTTTGTTTCCTCAGGTTACAAATCTTGATGCCATGCCACAACAAACTAGTGGAACCATCCCTGACTTCCAAACGGACTTTAGGTGGAGATCTTGTGAAAAAACTGTTTCATCAGAAATCCATTTATGTCAGGCCTGACAAGGTTATTTTAAGTGAGGAAAATGAATCTCTAAGTAGTGTTGAAGATTTCAAGAAATGTATATACAGCGACAATGGCAATACTGTATTTTACATTGACACTTGTATTATGCTGTGACATAATAAAAAACTTTGTTATATTGTTTTGTTGTTAGTCTAGTGTATTAGAAGCATAAAGTTATTAAAGTTATTATCATTACCATAAAGGTTGCTTCACTTGACAGTCATGTTCTGATAAAAACAGCAGCCATACAAACAGCAGTGATTTCGTAGAAACATAAGATCCTGACAAATGGGGTAAATACTGTACTTTTATCTAAATCCATCTACAAATGAACTTAATTAAAATAAAATTATTTATTTAAAACAAATTATACATTAAGTTTTTTTCAAGCCCAAAATGTGTTTTGTTGCATATTAGTGAAATCTTAATCAAAAGTTAAATGTTTACCAACTCTTTTTCCTTGTTTTTACAATCATTGGTAGTGTACATGACATTTCCAATGAAGTTGTATCAGCCGTCTCCAATGTTGAGGTCCAGTCCCTCTCCAGTAATACGTCTAACATCTCTGGTGGAGATGCAGTTATTTGGTGTATTGACACCGAAGATATTTGCACCAATGCACTGTCCATCTCAGCTGACAACCTCACCATGTCTAGTAGTGCTCCTGTCATTACTATTGATGAGACTGTTACCCTGTGGCAATACCCACGGCTTGTCGATTGGTCCCACTATCAGTGCTAGTGGACACTTTGCTTCTCTGCAAATAACTCCTCTGGGGTGTCCCATATGCCAACACAAAACAATGCATCCAGCACATCATACAGTTTCTTGGACATTCTTGGACATTTTTTGTCTCTTTTCATACAGTATGTTCATGGTCTGGGTTTAATATCAATGAGCCTTATTTACTGTACAGTTTTGTATTAGAATAGAGTTACTTGACAGTAGACACATTTAAATAATCCACTGTCCATTTGAGAACATGCAGGGAAGTTCTTTGTCATAAGGTAATGCAGCTGTCTGTTTGCATCATATATTTATACCTCAACAATATCCATTATAAAAAATATTGATATTTTATGTTTTAGTACATACTGTTTGAGGAAGAATACCTCTCTGATGACGCTGATCTCCAAGAAGCCATTTCAAGGTTCTTCAAGAGTCCAGCACAAGTGAGAGGTCAGTAGAAGATTTTTTATAAAAATGTAATTATTTTGAAGGGTTACTTCACCCAAAAATGAAAATTCTGTCATTAATTACTCACCCTAATGTCATTCCAAACCTGTAAAAACTTTATCTTCGGAACACAAATTAAGATATTTTTGATGAAATCCGAGAGGTATATGACTCGTCTATAGATAGCAATATAATCAACACTTTCAAGGTCCAGAAAGCTCCTAAAGACATCGTTAAAACAGTCGACGTGACTGGTTCAATCTGCATTTTATGAAGCGACGGTAATACTTTTTTTGCGCAAAAACAAAACAAAAATAAGGACTTTATTCAACAATCTCTTCACTTCTCATGCGCTGTTTACGCCCAGCACTTCTGGGTTCTAATTCAGAACGCCGGCTCAGTATTGGCCAAAGCTGACCACGTGATCAGCACGACGCGTGCATGTGATGATGACGCAGGAGCCGACCAATAATGACTGCAGTCACGTTTTAACTTTATCTTTAGTACCTTTCTGGACCTTGAAAGTCGTGGTTATATTACTGTCTATGGACGAGTCATCGGATTTCAACAAAAATATCTTAATTTGGGTTCCAAAGATGAACAAAGTTCTTACGGGTGTGGAACAACATGAGGTTAAGTAATTAAAGGATTAGTTCACTTCAGAATTAAAATTTTCCTGATAATTTACTCACCCCCATGTCATCCAAGATGTTCATATCTTTTTTTCTTCAGTCAAAAAGAAATGAAGATTTTTGAGGAAAACAGTGGGTTCACCGGGTTGAAGGTCCAAAGTGCAGTTTCAGTGCAGCTTCAAAGGGCTCTACACAATTCCAGCACCCTCAGATATCCCATAGTCATCAGTAAACTTAACATCCACCTTCTTCTTGGGAGAAAAATTGGATCTGCCCATTGCTCTGGTTGTTCCATCCCACACATTTCTTCTTATGATACTGAACCATACAATACTGTCATTATTAACTCTAGAAGCAAAAATTCTCTCCATTATTCTCTCTAATGTCATGTTTAAATCACTGAAACAATAATAAACAATACAACACAGTATAAATGGTAACTCACCCATTGATATTGGAAATAAGAAAAACTTTTTTTTTTTTTTTCACTCAGACATTTTATACAATGACTTTTTTTTTTAAGACTGGATGTCAGATGATAAAAAAAAAAAAAACAATATTGTGCATACATAAAATTATATTTCTTAAATATACACTGAACAAACGCAACATTTTTGTTTTTGCCCCTTTTTTTCATGAGCTGAACTCATTCTATGTACACAAAAGGCCTATTTCTCTCAAATATTGTTCACAAATCTGTCTAAATCTGTGTTCGTGAGCACTTTTCCTTTGCCGAGATAATCCATCCACCTCACAGGTGTGGCATATCAAGATGCTGATTAGACAGTGTGCCTTAGGCTGGCCACAATAAAAGGCCACTTTAAAATGTGCAGTTTTATCACACAGCACAATGCCACAGATGTCGCAAGTTTTGAGGGAGCGTGCAAATGGCATGCTGACTGCAGGAATGTCCACCAGAGCTGTTGCCCGTAAATTGAATATTCATTTCTTTACCATAAGCCGTCTCCAAAGGCGTTTCAGAGAATTTGGCAGTACATCCAACCGGCCTCACAACCGAAGACCACGTGTAACCACACCTCCACATCCAACATCTTCACCTCCGAGATCGTCTGAGACCAGCCACCTGGACAGCTGCTGCAACAATCGGTTTGCATAACCAAAGAAAGCTCATCTGCATGCTCGTCGTCCTCATCAGGGTCTCGACCTGACTGCAGTTCATCGTCGTAACCGACTTGGGTGGGCAAATGCTCACATTCAATGGTGTCTGGCACTTTGGAGAGGTGTTCTCTTCACAGATGAATCCCGGTTTTCACTGTACAGGGCACATGGCAGACAGCGAGTATGGCGTTGTGTGGGTGAGCGGTTTGCTGATGTCAACGTTGTGGATCGAGTGGCCCATGGTTATGGTATGGGCAGGCGTATGTTATGGACAACGAACACAGGTGCATTTTATTGATGGCATTTTGAATGCACAGAGATACCGTGACGAGATCCTGAGGCCCATTGTTGTGCCATTCATCCATGCCCATCACCTCATGTTGCAGCATGATAATGCACGGCCCCATGTTACAAGGATCTGTACACAATTCCTGGAAGCTGAAAACATCCCTGTTTTTACATGGCCAGCATACTCACCGTACATGTCACCAATTGAGCATGTTTGGGATGCTCTGGATCGGCGTATACGACAGCGTGTTCCAGTTCCTGCCAATATCCAGCAACTTTGCACAGCCATTAAAGAGGAGTGGACCAACATTCCACAGGCCACAATCAACAACCTGGTCAACTCTATGCAAAGGAGATGTGTTGCACTGCGTGAGGCAAATGGTGGTCACACCAGATACTGACTGGTCCCCCCCCAAATACAGTAAAACTGCACATTTTAGAGTGGCCTTTTGTTGTGGCCAGCCTAAGGCACACCTGTGCAATAATCATGCTGTCTAATCAGCATCTTGATATGCCACAACTGTGAGGTGGATGGATTATCTTGTCACGAAGAACTTGTGAAATCGAACCAATGGCGGTTAAGGAAAGCTACTGATCTGTCTCTCCAGGCCATCAAGGAGACGGCCAAAACAACGGCCGCTCTATGGCAGCCCTGGTGGCCACGGAGAGGCACCTATAGTTAAACTTGTCAGATATCAGAGATAAAGACTCCTGTCTCCTCTGGGCGCAGCGGTCTCCATTTGATTCGGTTGTTCTGAAAGGGTTCCTCCTCCCAGCAAACTGTCAGGGTTTTACAGCCATTACTTCATTGTTCCAAAGAAGGATGGAGGGTTGCGTCCCATTCTAGATCTACGTGTATTAAATCACTCTGTTCAGAAGCTCAAGTTCAAGATGCTTACACTCAAACAGATCATCCCACAGATCAGGTTCGAGGACTGGTTTGTGACAATAGATCTGAAAGATGCTTACTTTCATGTATCCATCCATCCTCAGCACAGGAAGTTCCTCAGGTTTGCTTTCAGGGGCGAAGCTTATCAATACCGGGTTCTTCCTTTCGGCCTAGCTCTTTCACCCTGCACCTTTACAAAATGTGTGGATGCAGCTCTGGCTCCTTAGAGACTCCAGGGCATTCTCATATTGAATCATATCGACGATTGGTTGATTTTAGCTCAATCAGAGCGCATGGCAGTTCAACATCGAGATGTCGTTCTGTCTCACGTGAGAAGGTTAGGGCTGAGACTCAATGCCAAGAAGAGCATGCTTCTTCCAGCTCAAACTACCAGCTATCTAGGGGTAGTCTGGGATGCAACTATGTTGCAGGCACATCTATCTCCTGCTCATGTGAATTCCATTCTCTCAGCCGTGAATGGTGTGAAACTAGGCCAGTCACTCACTGTAAAACAGTTTCAGAGACTGTTGGGTCTGATGGCAGCTGTGTCCAACTTGATACCATTTGGCCTGCTGCACATGAGACCCTTATAGTGGTGGCTCAGGACCAAGGGGTTTTCTCCGAGGGCAAATCCGATTCACATGATCAAAGTAAGCGGCGATGCCTTCATGCTAATGCTAACGACAGATGCATCCCTCACAGGTTGGGGGGGGGGCGATCATGAATGGTCGCTTGGCTCAGGGCCAGGCAGGGGCAGAGGCCTGGGGAATGGAGACTCTAAACCGAGGTGGTGGAGCTCATATGGAAAAACTTTGGTCGAGCAGAAGTCGACCTATTTGCTTAGAAAGAAACGACTCAACCCTTCTGGGTCTGGACGCCATGGTACAGACGTGGCCGAGGCTACGTCTGTATGCATTTCCCCCGATTGCTCTGCTCCCAGGAGTTCTGGAGAGGGTTTGCCGGGACAGGGTCTCATACTGGTAGCTCTGTTCTGGCCAACCCGAGTCTGGTTTGCGGACCTTGTGTCTTTTCTCGACGGCTCTCCTCTGGAGATCCCCATCAGACAGGACCTCCTGTCTCAAGCGGGCGGCACGATACTTCACCGCCTGGAGTCGCGGAAACTGTAGGCCTGGCCTCTCTTATTTTCATACTCCACTCCAGAGCTCCCTCCACAAGGAAGTTATATGCCTATAAATGGAAGTTGTTTTCTACCTGGTGTAGACAACGTCAGTTTGACCCTGTCCATTGTCGTGGCAGCTTAGTGCTGCAATTTCTTCAAGAAAGGTTCTCGGATGGTTTATCTTCTTCCACCTTAAAAGTTTATGTAGCGGCTATATCCGCCTATCATGCTCCCTTGGGTGACTCTTCTGTGGGAAGAGATCCCTTAGACATACACTTTCTTCGTGGTACTCTGAGGCTTAGGCCTTCACTACGTACAAGGACTCCGGCCTGGGACCTGACTATCATTTTGGATGGGGTAGCTTCTGCTCCCTTTGAACCTCTAGAGGAAGTTTCTTACTTTAAAAACTATCTTCCTGCTAGCTATTTCATCTCTCAAAAGAATTGGAGATCTTTAAGCTCTTTTGGTTGCTCCTTCATGTTTGGAATTTGCGCCTGGTATGGTTAAGGCTTTTCTTCATCCTAGACCTGGTTACATACCTAAGGTCCCCACCAACGTCCCAGGGCCGATTGTACTGCAGGCCTTTTGTCCTCCTACATTTTCCAATCCAGATCAGGGAAAACTTAATCTGCTTTGCCCAGTTAGACCACTAGACACTTATGTCCACATAGATGCCCTGTGGCGTAAAACCGAACAACTTTTCGTTTATTACGGGTCTCCTAAGAAGGGAAGCCCTGCGTCTAATCAGAGAATGAGCAAGTGGGTGGTCGAGGCTATCTCCTTTGGTTCTCTCAGCATACGTTCATCAGGTTCTATAAACTTGACTTAGGCTCCACTCCACTCTCATCTTAAGATAATAGACAGGCAGTCGGCATTATGGCGTAGTTGGGATGGGGTTCCCAATGTGTCTCGACGCAGCTCAAAGTTCCCATGAAAGGGAACGTCTAGGGTTACTTGTGTAACCCTGGTTCCCTGAATAGGGAACGAGATGCTGCGTCACCTTGCCACATTCCCTGCGTGCATGTGAGCGCATTGCTTCAGCCAATCAGAAACTAGCGTTCTTTGTTCTGGGTATGCTTTATAGTTTCCTGCTCTGTGACATCACCTGCCTCTGACGTTCTATCACGCCACTGGTTCGATTTCACAAGTGCTTCATGACGCAATCACGCAGGTTCACGCACGTTCCCAGTGCGTCTCGACGCAGCGTCTTGTTCCCTATTCAGGGAACTAGGGTTACACAAGTAACCCGAGACGTTTTTCTTATTTCCAATATCAATGGGTGAGTTACCATTTATACTATGTTTTATTGTTTATTATTGTTTTAGTGATTTAAACATGATATTAGAGAGAATAATGGAGAGGAATTGGAGATGGAGAGGAATAATGGAATCGCTTCTAGAGTTAATAATGATAGTATTGTACTGTTCAGTATCATAAGAAGAAATGTGGGATGGAACAACCAGAGCAATGGGCAGATCCAATTTTTCTCCTGAGAAGAAGGTGGATGTTAAGTTTACTGATGACTATGGGATATCTGAGGGTGCTGTGGACAATGGAGTCGTGAGTTTTTCAGACTCTGTCTATATGAAATCAAGGACAAAATTGGCATCTTTGAGGGCCCATATAATGCTAAAGTCCTCACATGCAACTTCAAAAGTAATTATTATTTCATATATTAATGTAAGAGTTTCTTTTGGACCAGTACATATGTTGTACCTGAAATGATTTAGGAGGAAATGTAAGAATCTTCAAATTTTGTACTTACAATACTTAGAATAATCCTTTCTCAGCTATGATTAAATATATTTTAAACCTCACATGGATAGGTGGCATTGTGCCATGAACATTGTTTGACCCATGTACCCATTTAACATGTGATGTTTTCATTTCATTTGATTGCAGCGATGAAAGACAATGCATACTTATATGCTGTCCAGATCATGGCAATGTCCATGTTTCCTTTCTGAACTCCTGTATGAGTGTCTTCAAAAGGGCCCCGACAATGTAAAGGTTAAAACTGAACATATTGCTGATGAAGAAACAAGGTCGCAGGTGCAGTAGGTATATTTTCCTTTTATTGTGTAGTATTTAGATAGAAATGATTCGTTTTGCGTGCATTCATTAACATTAAGTTAAACAATAATGCTAACAGTTGTATGTCTTCTTCTTTCTGTTATTTTAATATTGTCAGCCTTACAGGCTGAGACTAAATCACAACTACAAGATGCAGTTGCACAGGCAGCCAGTTTGATCAGTCTTGCTGGTCACAATGTTTGCATAACACTGGGAAACAAACAAGAGACTGCTTTAGACCTGGCTCACTGGTATGTCCTCCAGCAGACTTGTGCACCTTTTGAAAGGTATGTTATATTTATATCTGGACACATATATAATTGTACCTTGGCAGAAAAAATAACAATAATGTTATGGTAAAATGGCAGAAATACAGGGGTTCAAGAGAAAAGCATCCAAAAAAAAAAGTTTACTGTTGAGTTGCTAGCAAACTATGTTACTACAGTGTATAAAAATTTTAATGATTGACATCCACTATGTTATAGGACACCAGTACAAGTGAAAGTTGAATTTATTTTATCTGGAATTCATTGTGGGACCTCACTTAATTAAACAAAAGCTCTAGTTTGCACCACAGCTTTCAAATCACATGAACTACACTTGTTTCCTTTTTATTATGTTCAGAGATGGCTTAAAGTCTCTGGTTATCCTAGATGCTCTCCAAAAATACCCTCTTTAGTTGAGGAGCGTTTTTGTAAAGTCTGAAAAAGCCTTAACAGCAAATGATGTGGAGAATCTCTTCCAGATCATTTTTTCCGAAAGAGGGAGTAATGCATTTCAGCATGAGTGCCGGACCCTGGCTTTCTGGCAAGACTATCTTCAGGATGCTGAATGTAAGTTTGGCATTCAGCACAATATTTATATAAATACTCAGATCCGGTCCAGGATAGCTAAGTTCAAACCCTAGTCAAACATACCTAAACTAGGTCTTCAGAGTAACTAGGAAAATGCAGGTAGGTGAGTTTAGCAGGGTTTGAGCTAAATTCTGCAGGAGAGTGGCCCTCCAGGACTGGATATGAGGAACCCTGATTTAAAGCAAATGCCCATCCGACACCATAATATGTTGTTGTTATGGCTGTTCTTCTCATATTATAGCTGTATATGCTTGTAGCAGACATTATGAGCCAGCCTTTTAAATGTAACTACTCAGTTTGACTTACAACTCTTTTGCATCAGTCCAGTGGTATGATACTGAATTACTCTATCAAGTTACCCAAGATACCATCATCATTTAACACAGACGTAATTTAATTATGTTACCCTCTTTTTATGTTTTTCAGTTGAAAACAATGTCTCTCTGGAGGATGTTCTTGTTTTCTTCACTGGATGTGACAGCATTCCAGCTCTGGGTTTCTCTCCAAAGCCAAGCCTTGAGTTCATTACCCATTCCCGGTTTCCAGTGGCCAATACTTGTGAAAATATTCTTCACATACCAATTCATGCTGTATACACTGCTTTCAAAGCTGACATGGATTTCGCCATACACAATTCACCAGGATTTGGAAGAGCGTGAGAGGTAATATATTTGAAGGCTTGTAGAACTTTGAAAAAAAAAAAAAAAATTCTTTAATTTATGCTGCTGCTGTTTCATTCCGTTATTATCTGATACCAAAATTCAGTATTTACCATAACAAACACATGAAGAAATATACATAAATATACATTTAAAGATCTATTTAAACCCATAGTGTTGTGTTCCAATCTTCAAACCTGAACAATTATGTTGCTCTATTCCATTGCTATGGCAGATTAAAGCTTGAGTTATGTTGATTTTTTTTTTTATGCCGTTGTTATTTCATTTTGTTATCCCCTGATACCAAATTTTAGTATTTACTGTAACAAACACACAAAGAAATATACAGTAAGAAGAAATGTAAGTTCCCTTTTGAAAGGGAACTCAACTCTGTGTTCGGAAACGCTTTGGGGAACTCCTCCGCGTGAACCGTTGTCTGAAAACAATATCAACAATATCACGACAATCTTATTGGCTGGCAACAGCCTATGACGTCATCATAGCACGACCCGGAAGTATATAAGGAGAACCAGTCAGTATCTTTTTCGTCTTCAGGGACTGTTTTGTTTGAAACGATATCAAACCGACATTAAGGTATTTATGTCTGACAAACGTTTCAGAAAGTATGTGTGTCCATGTCACATAGATTTGACATCTGATCACATACATTACTTATAACGTTGCCTTTTATGAGAACAAAGAGCATGTACAGGCAGTTCTTGTGGGATCTGTCTGTTTGTTATTGTGAGTGTGTTTTAATGGTAAAATGCTCCACTCTCTTCTGGTCTTTTTCTCGAGTGGAAAAGAACCGGCAGCTATACCTAATGGTTCTGGTCTTACTCTTGCTGAGGCAGAGTAGAGACTAGATCAAAGGGTTTTCAGCTGGAGCTTCTTGGAGAGTTGAAGGGGTGAAATTCCCTGCGACTTTCGACGGCTGACGGAAGAGACCTGTGTGATTATGATGATGTGTTGTCTATGACATAATTAGATTCAGCAGCAATTGCTCTTCTTGTTCTAAGCCAAACTAGAGAGCAGGAGATGGTGAGCCTCCTGAATCCTCAAAGTCACCCTGCCCCCGCGTATATACAGGTGTGTGAGATTATGGAATGCGACTCTGGCAGACTGCGGCTGCCATTGGAGCTGATTAAGAAAGAAACCGCTCGCGGACGGTTCATCGAACGGTTCATCGAACGGTTCCTTTTTGCCATAATTCTCCAGACATCGTAAACTTTCCATTCCTTCTTGATCTTCATACTGAGATCTAGAAGGCATGGAAGGACCTGTCTATACGCGGTAGCAGGTCAGGCGGTTGTTGCTTACACACGATGTCTGTTTGTAAGCATATCAGTTGGACCTGCTGAATTGGCTTGGTAGGTTTCTTTATGTTTTTATTTATATCAAGTTTCCTGGATATGGACTAAGGGTCCTGAAGTTCCATTAGGTTGGCTGTAACATTATTATTATTAGGGTAGTACTGTGTTTGTTCCCTTTTTTGGATGTGTTGGCTTCTGATAATGAAGCCACCGTTCGTATGTTTTCAGATGTCGGCTTTATCTAAGCCGCATTGTTAGCCACCTTTTGGTTTATTAGCTCTCTCCTCTGGTAAATGCTAGAGTTTTGAGATTAGCTTTCACTAACTTCAGATATATCTATGTTTAATGTCGGCCTTACAGGCCGCCAGACATTTTGTGCTTGGGTTGAGCTTTTCTCCTCTGAGCTTTACTTAGAAATGTAGTATTCTCAGAGTTTGCCTCCTCTCAGTTGAGAGTCGTTGGTAGAGGCTGGTGTTTCTTAGCCCCAGGTAAAAGGATCAGATTGTGTTGGATAGACTGTGTTGAGGGCAACCTCAGTCTAGTCTGCTGGTTTTGCTTATCAGCAAGCAAGCTGTTCAGATGTGTAGCCTTCACAGGCCTCCCTTTAAGCTTCCTCCTTCCGTTTCTGGGTGTTCTCCACGCAGACTAGCGCATGCTGGCCTTTAGCAAGGCAACTGTGATATTTTTCTACACATGTAGAATTTGTGTCATGTGGCAGGCCCCCTCTTGGGCCTCCATGATTTTGTGCCTACAGTACAGTTTATCTGTTAGGTCGAGCTCTGTACTCCCCTCGTTTGAGGGTTGTTCTGCATAGTACTTAGCTCCCTAAGCTGGTCAGTGGTCGAAGGCTTCTCTGAGGCCTCCCTTTTGAGGATCAGTCCCTAGGCTGATAAATGTACTTCCCTTTTTGGGTTCCTTTAGTGTGCATAGCCTCCTCAGTGCAAATAATTACGCGCTGAGTAGATCCTAGGATTGAGCATTGAGGATTGAGTGTTACTCCCCTCGGTGGTAAGGATAAAAAGTGCTAAGCTGAGTCCTGCTCTCCAGGATGCCCGTCTCTACGCTCCGGTCTGAGTTAGTTACTGCCTCTTTGCAGTCACTCTTACTGGATATCTTCTCTGAAGAATGTGATTGGAGACTCTGTGATTAGACAGGTTGTTGGCCAAGACAAGGTTTCTGTAAAGTAGACCAGGTCAGGCCTCCCTGGTGGCAATCAGGGTCAAGTATGTTCCCCTGACAAGTGACTGGCTGGGGTTCCCTCAGGCCCCCTGACCACATTCCCTTAAAGGTACCCTTTTTAAAAAGAAGTTTGGTTCCAGAAGCCTTTGAGCGCCCTTGGTAGGCCTTCTGAGGAAGGCCTCTTTGAGGCTTTTTAGCTTGGTGTTAGCCATAGGGGGAGTGGTTCTGGCACTTCAATTGAAGCTGCTAGTTCTGATGTTTGTCTAGCCTTTGGCATGCACTCCCCTCAGCATGGCGGCATGGGTATATCGTTTCCGAACGCAGAGTTGAGTTCCCTTTCGAAAGGGAACGTCTCAGGTTACGTATGTAACCATGGTTCCCTGAGAACAGGGAATGAGACTCTGCATTTCCTAGCCATGCATCAGGGCTGCCTGCTGAACAGTCGTTTCAAATGAAAAGATACTGACTGGTTCACTAGGTGCTCCTTATATGTATCCGGGTCGCGCTATGATGACGTCATAGGCTGTCGCCGGCCAATAGGATTGTCAGAGTCTTGTTCCCTGTTCTCAGGGAACCATGGTTACATACGTAACCTGAGACGTACTTTGTTACATTTGAAGATATATAAGCCGTGGTTTTGTGTTCCAGTCCTCCAACCTGAACAACCATATTGCCCAGTTCCATTGCTATGGCATATTGTTCCTTCTCTATAGGCTGGTGTATGGCCTTATAACAAATAAATTGTTCTATGTTCCTACTTTTTATGTACTGGCTTATTGCATTTTTGTGTCTACAGTGGCAAGGTATGTGCATCCCAGACTTTAAATGTTTATTTTAATTTTATTTTTTTTTTAATAATTATTAATTTATATCAGACACTGTATCTGTGTAAAATCTGTACACAATATTAATTTAATAACTTAAAAAATACAGGTTTAATCAAAATGGTTTAAATAATTCAAAAATTATCAAAAAGTGATTAATCATGAAAAAGTGTATTTTTAGCATTTATAGATGTGACCTAGGGACTTCTCTTGTCCATTGTTTTACTTCAAAGTGAAAGAAGATTAAACTAGTCTTGTCAAATGTCAAGTCTTTTACAAAATAACATTGTTTTTTTTTTTTTTTTTTTTTATTCATAGTTTAATAACTATTTGTACACTACAATAACTTTAATATGAACAAAATTATTAGCAGATTAAGTACTGATTTAAAGCAGGTTACATGCAGTGGAAAAAAGCTCTATTCCATGATTTACCATCATCAGTCAAGGGATTAACAGCCCTTAACTCAGGAGGACATTGGTGGTACGTCCAACCATAAAGCTTCCTCTGTTTGCTCCTCGATTCTCAATCATAAACCTTGCAATATCAGTATCGCTACCAGCATCACCCCTGACATGATGTGGGAGTCCAAAAAGATCAACAGCACCCTGGAAAAGTTGCAAGGCAGTTGTTGCTGTGTTGTCCGTGCAACATCTTAGGTGATACAGCGACTATAGCCATCAACTCCTCCATGAAACACAAATCCCCATGGATTTAACTTGTGGTTTGTGTCAATATGCCTGGAATAGGAAATAAGCATTATTATTATTATTATTGTAAACCACATTGGGTGTACATCAGAGTTTAACTTCTTTGTCTTACTGGTCTTAATTTTTTCTATCAAATAGCCAATTTTTACTCAGTGATAAAATTTTTTACAACCCCATAGAGACCGTTGATATAGGTGGTCACAATTAAGCCAAAGAATATGAAACAATGCAAATATCAGAGAAAGACAAAAAAGTTTAAATTTCATTGCAATATTATTATGTTCTTACATCCTATTTGTACTCTTTTATATAATTTCTTAATATTTTGCATTATCTCACATTTCCATGTTTATTTTATGATTTTTATTATTATTATTATTAATCATCATTACATTATTTAGCATAGTTTTTGTCTTCCTAAATCCTTACAGCAATCCTGCTTCATTGACCAGCTATAGGGAGTACATTTTTCTCCAAATTTACAAAACACGTACCACAGTTGATTTGGGACAGAGACATTGTAGACCCTCCGTTGAATAGCCCTTCGTCCTCTTAAGGCTCTTCCCACTGGATCTACTATTCTTAAACGCTCTCGTACTCGCCGTCGCTGAACTCTGTTCCCTCTTCCTCTCAAACTACCAATGATGTAGGTCTCTCCTGAGACAGGGGTTTGTTGAAGAACCTCAGTAATAAGACGATCAAGACTGTCATTTGAAATGTTGGTGAAACTCCCATAGTCCACGAAACCAAGTTGTCTCCTGTGGTTGTACAGGATTCGAATGTTTACAGACAACATTCGTGATATGGCCATCCAGCTAAATCCTAAGTCCCGCATGTGAATCAACAGAGCAGCTGGTATATTGTACCTTAAAGGAGAAAAAATTGTGTTTTAATAATTTTTATTAATTATTTTGTTTGCATCTTGCAAAAAGATTAGATACAGTATTCTTGAATCATCCTCCATTTACATACACTTCCATTATCATCACTTACCTCAGCCTTCCTCTCTCTGATGCAGAATGTGCATCTATACCATGCACTGGTATATCATCTTCTACCTGGAGTGCTATTTCAGCCAGCATCTCCCTAAGAGATTCCTTCCAGAATGTTACATAATGTTCTTTCAGCAACATTTTGTTGAACTTGATTATTCATAAGAACTAAGAATGTTGCAATAATGGAAATATGATCCTCAAGATGACAGGATGTTGATTCCAAACTGTTTGTATTGTTTAGAATATGACCAGCATTTGCAAAAAAAGTTTTCTAGTTCAACAAAGTATTGGAAGTTGATCATTAAAAGTTGTTATTGAAAGTTGATATAAATAGCTACTTCATTGAGTATTAACAAATTTGCACATTCATTCCATATTCAAGTTATATATTCCAGTTTCTTTCCATATATTGAAATTCCATTCCATATATTCTAGTTTCATTCCATATATTCACACTTTCATTCCATATATTCAAATTTCATTCCATATATTTGTTTCATTCCATATATTCAAGTTCCATTCCATATATTCAGACTTTCATTCCATATATTCAAATTTCATTCCATATATTCCAGTTTCATTCCATATATTCACACTTTCATTCAATATATTCAAGTTTAATTCCATATATTCAAGTTTCATTCTATATATTCAGGCTCTCATTCCATATATTTTAGTTTCATTCCATATATTCAGACTTTCTTTCAATATATTCAAGTTCCATTCCACATATCCACACTTTCATTCCATATATTCCAGTTTCATTCCATATATTCACACTTTCATTCAATATATTCAAGTTTCATTCCATATATTCCAGTTTCATTCCATTCATTCACACTTTCATTCCATATATTCAAGTTTCATTCCATATATTCAGATTTTCATTCCATATATTCAGACTTTCATTCCATATATTCAAGTTTCTTTCTATATATTCAAGTTTCTTTCTATATATTCAAATTTCATTGTATATATTCAGACTCTCATTCCATATATTCTAAGAGATTCCTTCCAGAATGTTACATAATGTTCTTTCAGCAACATTTTGTTGAACCTGATTATTCATAAGAACTAAGAATGTTGCAATAATGGAAATATGATCCTCAAGATGACAGGATGTTGATTCCAAACCGTTTGTATTGTTTAGAATATGACCAGCATTTGCAAAAAAAGTTTTCTAGTTCAACAAAGTATTGGAAGTTGATCATTAAAAGTTGTTATTCTTATAAAAAGGATATAAATAGCTACTTCATTGAGTATTAACAAATTTGCACATTCATTCCATATTCAGAGATTCATTCAGTATATTATGACTTTCATTCCATATATTCAGACTCTCATTCCATATGTTCAAGTTTCATTCAATATATTCAAGTTCCATTCCATATATTCACACTTTCATTCCATATATTCAAGTTTCATTCAATATATTCAAGTTTCATTCCATATATTCAGACTTTCATTCCATATATTCAAGTTTCATTCCATATATTCAGACACTCATTCCATATATTCAAATTTCATTCCATATATTCGTTTTATTCCATATATTCAAGTTTCATTCCATATATTCAGACTTTCATTCCATATATTCAAGTTTCTTTCCATATATTGAAATTCCATTCCATATATTCCAGTTTCATTCCATATATTCACACTTTCATTCCATATATTCAAATTTCATTCCATATATTCGTTTCATTCCATATATTCAGACTTTCATTCCATATATTCAAATTTCAGTCCATATATTTTAGTTTCATTCCATATATTCAGACTTTCATTTAATATATTCAGGTTCCATTCCACATATCCACACTTTCATTCCATATATTCCAGTTTCATTCCATATATTCACACTTTCATTCCATATATTCAGACTTTAATTCCATATATTCAAGTTTCTTTCCATGTATTCACATTTCATTGTATATATTCAGACTCTCATTCCATATATTCTAGTTTCATTCCATACATTAACTCACATACATGTTTTTTTTGTTTTGTTTTGTTGCTTTTTTTTTTTTTAAAGTCGCACCTGAACTATTCATTTTGTTTATTTATTTTCCCTGCATGTGAAACTGTTTTGGTAAAGGGGATCTAAATTGGCCTTTTACAAAGTCTAGCTTCCAGTGAATGACCGTATGCAGCATGTGCAAGTCGACTTGCGCCAAATGAGTAATCCTCTGACGCGATGTATGTCGCAGGATGTATGAGTATTGTAAGCTTAGGCGCCTCTTGCAGTTCAAACAAATAGAGCTATGCAACAAATTTAAGCTCCTCTTCTCTTATATTGAAATCCTTATATTGAAGAGTTATAGTATATTCAGATTTTCATTCCATATATTCACACTTTCATTCAATATATTCAAGTTTCATTCCATATATTCAGACTCTCATTTCATATATTCAAGTTTTATTCCATATATTCAGACTTTCATTCCATATATTCAAGTTTCATTCAATATATTCAAGTTCCATTCCATATATCCACACTTTCATTCCATATATTCAAGTTTCATTCCATATATTCAGACTCTCATTTCATATATTCAAGTTTTATTCCATATATTCAAGTTCCGTTCCACATATCCACACTTTCATTCCATATATTCAGATTTTCATTCCATATATTCACACTTTCATTCAATATATTCTATATATTTTCTTTTTAAGCCTCATATTGTTGATCCTATTAATATTTTAACAAACCCCTAACTTAAGTATTCTGAGGAGGTGTTATTCAGTACTTTTTACTTTTTCAGGTAACTAGTAAAATAATAATACTATAATATAATAATTTATATAATATAAAAATTTTAAATTCAAAACAAAAGTTACTTTAAAAAAAACTTTCCATTTATTGACTGACAGCTCTCCTTTCCCCGTGTTGAGAGAAATTGGGAGATGCGTTGTGAGTGAACATGTAGTTTATTGTAGTTCTAGACTAAATGTGATCATGCATTTACTCATCTCACTTGCAAAACAAAAAAACAAAAAAAACAAACAACAGATCAGTATTCCTCAGAATGAATAAAAACTTAAAAATTATGCAAACGTACAGTAATTAAATATGTTAAATTACACAAATATACTTTCACAGATGGGGCTTAGACTAAGCCAGGATTAGGCCTTACTTCAATTAGGGCATCCAAGTAGCATTTATGAATGTGCCCTAGAAAAAAAACATCGCTGCAACATCGCTTGAGACAAAACAATGGCATTGACATATTTTAAGATATGTCAGGGCAAGTTACTTTCAGTTAAAACAGCTCAAACATGCATTTTAGTCTGAGAATAGCTTAAGCCTAACCGGGGGTTTATGTATTTAATCTCACTTTATTAAGCAACGTCTTTGTTGCTGACCTTCAATGATCCAATTCAACCATATTAATAAGCAAAAATGACTTTAGATAAACGTCCCATTTGTGTTTCCTTTTTTTTTTTTATTCCTGAAAGTAAAAAAGTGTTGAACTTTCTTCTCCTGCGTCCTATTATTCTGCGATCAAGAATGGCAGCACAGCCGAAAGGTTTGTTTGAGTGGCTCCCTATACTGTGTAAGTGTGAATTTGCATTTCCTTTAGCCTGAGGCTTATTCATTTCACTTTTGGTGTGAAAGGGCCTTTACATTTGCCAAAAATATGCATTTACATTTGCCCTTTTTCCATCATAATAAAACCAGCAAGCAAGCCCAGCCCAGAAGAGAAAAAGTAATGCAAAAGTAAAGTAACACAGTACTTTCCATAAAAGTAACTAAGTAACACAACATTGGTGCTATTATTTTGCTAATATCTGAGTCATATCTAGAGATTTAAGTGTGGGCACTTTTGATTTTAGCCTAACATCCACACAAGCAACATTTCTGGTGATGAGTTTTGCCAGGGCAAACAGCTGTCACTTTTTCTGCAGAAACTAAGGTTGTCACAGGTGGTTGTGTATCTGCCACAGTGAAACATCTTTTGAACTAGAGCTGTATTATCAAATGGAGATGTCAAATATCCCCTAATTTGACAATTGTATCAACTGCAAGGGCTCATCTTGCATGACATACATGAATGTACCTGTCTGGCATTAGCATTGCCAAGTGCCCACCAGCACTTTTTTTTTTTTTTTGTTAAAGTGTGGGTGGAAGAAAACTCAGCTGGCACTGGTGCGTGACTTTCTTTGACTCAGAAATGATGTTATTGCTCATGGAAACAAGCCAATTCTGTGCCACTATAAATAACATACATCACGATTCAAGACATTAGCTATATCCCATATGAGTACTTATTTGCTTTGACATGAGAATAAACCTATGTGTTACCATTTAATGGAAAAGAAAAAGAAAGAAAATTTTGTGTAGCTAGAGACTGAAAAACTTGTGATGTTTTGAAAGGATAAGCGAAGCCCTTTGTGGGTGTCTTCCCTACTTTGATACAGTGCCCGGTAATTACTTTAATTGATTTCCCATGCTCCGTTGTTTAATTCTACCTCTGATAGAGAAAATGAGTGAGAGTAAAGATGGCGCATCTGTCTTGTCTTGTTCCACTTTGATATGAATTGGTTTTCATCATCCTTATTAATTATAAAGCTCTTTCAGAGCTTAATTTATGGCTCATTCTCGTTTGAAAATGACCTGATAAGGACCTGGTTTTGAATATATCTCTAAAGGAACAGAAGTCAGAGGAACATTTTCCAAGCCAAAACCAAATAATTAGAGTTGTTATACTTATTTTGTAACAACTTTGGCTTTATGATGTTTATACTGTAGATCTTATTAGATCTTATTAAACCAATTAAATACTAAAAAGTAATAACTGCCTGTTAAATTGAACATTTCATGCAAACCCAAGGTTGCAATATGGTCATATGAAGCAGAGAGTGTGCATTAACTTTTCAATAATTCAAAGGTCTGGGGTAAATTTCAGTGGTTACAACTAGACATGTGTCATTATTCGGTAATGTGATATATCATGATAATGAATATGCACGATATTGTTATCGTGGGCACTTCAAAATACCATAATTAATAATGTATTACCAATTATTAAATTTTTTATAATGCATTTAAGAATACTTTCCCCATCAACCGTATAAAATGCACAACACCGCTGTATTCTGCGTCAAAGGGACATGCGCTCAGATGTAAACAAGCCCAACGTGCATGAACGAGTGAAGGAGATGCGATGAATGAAAGTGCACGTTCACTCTCTGACAGCAGAGGGCGCTGATGGAACAACAGAATGCAGCGGTTACCCCGGAAATCCCGCAAACAAAACAACTGCGCTAGTGAAGTTTTTAAAAGTTTTTTGTAATCTCAATATTGTTCATCACAGAACCAAATACTTAATAGGCTATTTATTTTCAAACTTAAACATTTTTATATTTTAATCTAAGACTAAGACTATAACATGCCCTAATGATTAGAAATGTTCTGATTATTTGTTATTGTTTAGTAATTCATTATTACCAAACTGACAAAATACTTATAAAGCATGAATTATTCTTAGTTAATGTTAATTTCCTAGTTACTGTTTAAAAACATTACTAAAATCAAAAGAATTTATTTAATGGACCTGAGATAAAACTAACAATGATCAGTTGTATTTCTTAACTAATATTAACAAAAAAATAATACTTTCTGTAACAAATGTAGCTATTGCTCAATCTTAGTTAATGCATTAAATAATGAGACCTTATTCTAAAGTGTTACCTGTTGTTCTTTATAGCCTAATTCTTTTGCACTTTAATCTGTAAAATTTTTTACTTTATATATTTTTGGTGTATTGTATTATTGTATTTAAACATTCAGAGTTCTTTTTGTTATTACAAAAATAGTTCTAAACCTGTTATACTATGACAACACTTTTTTTTGCAACTTATTTCAATATCGTGATAATACCGTATACTGTGATAAAAGCTTCAGCAATTAATCGCAACATGAAAATTTGATACCGTCACATGCCTAGTTACAACTTGCACTTGCATTGTTTTTCGTGAAGTTGCATTAATTTGAAACTTTTTATAAAGATACATGACAAAGTTAGTTACTTTGCAATCACTGTAGGTAAAAAGAATCAATGAAAAGAAAGAATTAAAAGTTTAAAAGTCGTTTAAGAGTAGCATTAGATTTAGTGTGTTCTGAGTAGGACCGTGAAAGTTAATATGTTAATGCAAGTGTTTTATGAAATATTCAATGTTTATTACCTGTGAGAATACATCCATAATCAATGGCATGTATAAAGACTTTTTTCTTTTTCTCCTGCAGTTTACAAGTGATGAAGTGATGCATCAAATCTGAGTCGATTTACAATGACTGACACAATTTGCTAAACAAGCTTAGAATGTACTTTGAGAAACATGCACATATTCTGGTAACACTTTACAGTAAACATACACGAATAATCATACCTGAATGAATACTTAATTCAACATGAACTCATGAACTAATCATGAACCAATAAAGAGCTATCCTTAACTACATCTGGAGTCATATGGATTCATGCATGAATAACAGCAGCCTTAACTACATGTTAGTCCATGTTTGATAGTTAATGCATTAATTAACATTTAGGGCAAAACTAAATCAATCAGGCTTCATAAGAATAAATAAGAAGTACTCTGACTTTAAATTAAACATATGATTTAATACTGCCATTATTTAAACCAGGGGCAGACTGGGGCAAAAAAGTGGCCCTGGACTTTCCGGCACAAAGCGGCCCATCACACGGTCCGCAAAACACCTCACCATAAAACCCACCAATTTTTTTACACCATACTAACATAAAAATATAAATGCTATTTCTTTTTCCATAAAGGAAAGTTTAATATCACTAAAGTTCAATACCTACCATTAAATCAGTCCATATAACAATGCTCTGGTATGGTCTTTAAGCTAGAATGTAGTGCAGAATGTGAACTGTTTTATGGTGCCTTTCTATTTGTTCTGTCAGGAGCTTGACAACTGTCATTTTATGGAACAGAGGTCTAGTTGTGGAAAAGAGTGGAACAATTCTTATGTTTATGAAAAATACAGCATAGAATTATTTCTGAAGGATCACATGACTGAGGACTGGAGTAATGATGCTGAAAATTCAGCTTTGATCACAGGAATAAATGACATTATATTGACAATATAATGACAATATATTCACATAGAAAACAGCTATTTGAAATTGTATTAATATTTTATAATATTTTTTACTGTATTTTTGATCAAGTAAATTAAGTCTTATTTCAAACTTTGATCGCCAGTGTCTAAAATAATGCATGTGAACTAATTAGCAAATTATATTTTTATTTTAGATACTTTCCTAACAGGGGACATAGACTACTTGAATATGAAAGTTGCCGGTTTTACCATGTTTCAGTGTAAGTTTGATAATTATATTTTGAGTTTTATGAATGATTTTCAAATGATTGTGAAATTACTGAAGAAATCCTGACAACAAACAGGTTAAGCAAACATTCTTATCTGATACGCTGAAAACTGCTACGTTAATGTTTCTTTGTGCATTGTGTGACAAATAACGTATATGGCATTAAAATATGAAAAATTCAAAAAGGTCAGAAGTAGTTTGCATCTCTGGAAATGAATGTCCTTTGTTTAACAGTTTTTTTTTATTGTTTTTTTTTAATCGTAAACAGTCGGCACATATTGCTGTATATTGTCTCGTCGTGTTCGGCTGCTTATCTTACCTCGGCTCGCATTCTTCAAGCATTAAAAAGTGCCGTGCTGCTCGGTTTCTGTGGACAGTAAATCTCGCCTCCTTCGGTTTGATTAGATATCTCAAACATTTTGACATCAGACGAGTGTTTTTAGACAGACTGGGCACGCTACACAGATTAAAGTTTTTGCCTCAAGTGGGCCGCGCCCGCGCGAGAAATTCGTCTGGGCTGAGGGAAGGATATAGACTACGTACATTTGTCAAAAATTTTGTTGTAATTCTGTGATCTGGTCAACGTGGTGATTGATGATGGTGGTGACTGAGTGCGTGACTGAGTTGACTCCCTGACATTAACTATAAGCTAATCCATTCTTCATAAATATTTACTTTGCAATGGGCCGGCCCACATTGTCCAGCAGCCCACCGGGAAAACTCCCGGTACTCCTGATGGCCAATCCGCCCCTGATTTAAACTGTAATATTATAATCTTCCATCTGCAGCTTTATGATAAATAATTGGAATGGCACATGATTATTTAGCCATTAATTGCAAAGATATGTCTAATCAAAGGTGGAAAATAGATGAATAACTACCACTAATAAATTTAATTTGATCTAAACCTTTTTCTGATTTTTATTTTTTAATTTATGTTTAGTCATAGCTACTTTTGTTCCAGGGTTTGTTTCTGGTGGGACGCTCATTGGTGACGCACTCTAGGTGCTCCCGTGATGCATTAGTTGTGTTTCTTGACTGCTTTGATAAACCAAATTAATAATTAAAGACATGTTTGCATGTATGTTTTATTGAGGTTTTTCAGGTAGTTACGTACAGTAATTAACTGTATATTTTGTCATTTAAATGTATACGATTAGCATTAGTAAACGTAATTAATGCGTGTCTTTACAGGTATGTTTGGTCTTTCTTTTGAGTCCATATGTTTAATTATATAATTTTATATTGTTTATATTTATATTGTTTTTTTTTTTATTTTATTTTTATTTTTTTTTACTGGTGGTGTAAAGGAATAAGGATGGCACTCTTAGGCCACGTTCACACAGCAGCAGAATACGGTTGTCAGTCCTGTATTTGAGTCCTTAGTACGGTTACGTTCACACACAGTACGATTATTTACGGGAGTGACAACCGCATTCTATAACTGAACTCACACCCTTAAATTTTCAGGACTCACAACTACATTCTCGGAATATTCGCGCTGTGTGAATGGAACCACACTGGACAACTAGTTGTCTGTCACATCATACAGTGCGAGAGAGACACTCTTCCAAGGTGTTTTGTGTGTGGTTTCGTTTTCGGTAACTTACTGCGACGGAGATATGAGCTGTGTGTCATCTGAAGGTGTTAGATCCAGTCACTGTTCTCCACCGGAGCAGCTTCCATCAGTTTTGAGTTTCTTTTCCAAATTCAAATGCCGTTTCATCCGCATGACATCGCCAAAGCCACTGGAAGGCAGGCCTGCAACCTTTAGCCAAAAAAGTATACAGGCTCAACTCTCGTTGCACGTTTATACAGACAGCGTTCCAGACGCTGCTGTAAGTTGCTGTGTGAATGGGAAATTTTTAAGGCTCACACCTGTAAGTAAATGCGGTTGTCAATCCCAAAAACACAGTGTGAACGTGGCCTTAGTGTATATTCATTCCAGTGGTGTGCAGTGGTGTTCTGAAATGAGGAGGCAAACAATGTCCTCACAGTTTTTATTTTTTTATTTTTAATTTTAATTTTTTTATAAACCAAATGCATGTCCATTACTCTTAACGTTGTCACAGTTTCCTTGTTAAATGAACATTACTTTACATTACATCAAAAAAGAAAGAGAAACCAAATACAATTATCTTTTGTATTTTTACATTGATGTAATTATTGTTCTAGTTATTAAAACCAAATCAATCTCATCAAGTTAGTGTTTTAAGCATGTTTACATTTATTCCAAAATAATAACTAAAAGCAGTAACAGTTTAACCCTCTATGGTACACAATAGGATATCAGTGAGGAAAAAATTATTTGTGGTGTTTTTCCTGCTTAAAATTGGACAATATCTATAAACATTTTCATTCATTTTTTTATTTATTTATTTATTTTTTTTAAAGTTAATTTATTAAAAACAAACTAAAATAGACTATATTGCCTGGAGGCAACAACGTACCATAGAGGGTTAAACAATATATTTTATTTCTGTATTGATTTTCAGCTGTTGTTTTTAATAAGTCAACTTATTCCGGATCATCAGTCATGTTCGGTAAACATTGTCACAGACACAAAGATGTATCTATAATTTCACCAAGCGGATTGCTCACTAAAACCCCCGCAGTCATCATGTTTTCAGGTCTTTTGAAGTTTGATTTTGGCGTGACATAAAGCTGTGATATCTAAGTTGGTGAGCTGTTTACTTACTTTTTAATTAGTCTTCCCATCATTTTGTTCATCCAAACTGACATGCACATGTAAAGGAGGCAGGATTTATCATCAGGATCATCAGGATCATATCCAATCATAGCGCGATGGAGGCATTGCCTCCTCTCACGTGACTTTTCCCCATTCATTCTCTATAACCCCTCACATGCTATAGGGGGTCTATTGATTTTCTATGGGGGGAAGGGAGGCACGAGAGACAAGGACTCCCACTGTAACTTGCGGGTGTTGCTGCTGGACAGTGTTTTTCTAGAAAAATGAGTGACTTAGACACTTTTTATTGTCATATTTTGTAATATTTGCATTGCTTTATTTTTGTCATATGGATTATTTTCTCATCCCAATTTTTTGAGGTGGCACTACCTCCCTTGCCTTCTCAGGAGAAAACGCCCCTGGTTCATTCATATTTTAGTTGATGATTTGTAAGTGCATCATTGTCATGACTACTTGAGGGGGCATATCACAGTTAATTCACATGTACTAGTAAAACTAGTATTCAGTCCAGTTAAGTGAGGAATAAGGGTCTTATCTAGCGAAACGATCGGTCATTTTCTAAAAAAATAGTGTAGACGCTGCTAAGTGTATTACTGCCCTCCACAGGTCTAAGTTTGAACTAAATTGTCATATACAATATGCTTGTGCAAGTATATAACAATTAAGTCAAACCTTGACTTCTTGCTTATACTCTTTTGTATAAGCAAGAGAGAGCGGGAGGAGCATTGTGTGCTTAGGGTTGACCTGACCAATGAGAAGGTTGATTTTCATTCGACAACATTCCTCCTGTGGGAATTTTTTTATTTAAATTGCTTATGAATCCTGGTGTGGCTGTGTGAGTTTTAATTTCACTTTCAAAATAGTGGCAATTTTGAATGGTGGGTTATTATTCTTACTGAAAAACACAACAACAAAACAGTACAAAGACCAACTCGCTTATATTAAACATAGAACGTTTATTAACAAAAACGAGTAAGAATACACCATGCTAGGCCAAATAAAATAATAAATAGCCAAGGCTAATTTAACGTTTATATAAAAAACTGAAAATCAAACCGTGGAAACTCTGGAACCAAATAAATAAGGAACAGAACTTTAGTAAAGTTCTTTAGTAAAGAGCAGGGAGTTATTCTCTCTCTTACCTTTGTTCTTTGATTAACATTAATTACACTTTAAGATCTGCCGCTGCTACACACTACGCAAATCTGACACGTTTTCTCACAAACCTTTACGTTCATTCAAGACTTAATTGAACTCATTGAAGACTGCTCTTATTAGGACACTCGACAAAACTGACATTTTGGCATAATTTGTGTGTGTAGTGGTTCGTTCAAGCACGGAATAGAACTCTATACTGGTGCACATTGTGTGTGTGTGTCACATAGGCAGACACAGACTACTGTAGCAAGCCTAGTATCAATATATCATATACACAGTCATTTAAATATTCAAAATACAAACTCGTAGACACCAAACTTGGTATAGGTGAGTTTACGTTAACCATGGGTTCTTATCATTAAATATGCATACAGTATTGAATACAAAAACAAGAGATAATACACAGACAGTAATAATGAATGCCATGTCCTATGAATATGCATGTTTATTTACGAACAGCCTGTCTATATATTAATGCAGGAAAGTCTGTTTTGAGGGTTTTCTATGTGTCTCTGCTCTTCCACGTGGCAACCCACATACTTCAGCGCAATAAAACTTGCAACTGAGGCCCCTTGCACAGGCTGGTCTTCTCGGGGAATGGGGGACAGTTTTAAACAATTTGATAAATATAACAAATAATTGTATCTGATTTGTCTCAGTCGTTACAGTCGTAGTTAATGATAGCTCTTCATTGGTTCATGATTAGTTAATATCTTCACTAATCATGAGTTCATGTTGAAGTATTAATTCAGGTATTAGTACATGATTATTCATGTACATTTCTTGTAAAGTGTTACCCATATTCCTGCTCATATAAAACGAGACTTCCTCTAATGTCTGCCATGATTTCTTGTACCACTTACTCGTCTATTGTTACTCCTGGTTTTCTCATTTCCTGCCCTCTCCCTCTTGATTGAGGTATAAATAAATTCCTCCTGTGAGTGATGGGACCCTTTACACTGCTGCAGTCCTGCTGCTAATGGAACAATGTGTCTTTGTTGATGCTGAGAGCTAGATGTTATTGTAGTCGACACAGCTTTTCCGGCTGAAATAAAGGGAACAATGCATATCAGAACAAAAAACGCTGTGGTGGTTCATCACAGGGTTGTCCGTCATTAGAGGAGAACAGGGAGTGCTGTAGCACATTTTGTCTCTTGCTATATTTCCTAAAACTTATCTGTGAACTAAGAACTTTAAGATCTCTGAGCGGTACCATTTTCCTCAGGGTCTCTTTAAATTCCTCTCCACATTAAATTTGATTTTACGTTTATATATTCATATGCTTTCGGTGTGAGACATCTTCACAGCTAGTTCTTAAAAGAAAACTATACATCAGTAACCTCTCCTCTGGATGCTGTCATATGAACAGCTGAAAAGAGCTTTGAATGCCGAACACACATAGATAAATCAATGCCAGTCTTCCTAATGGCTTCCTCATGGCCAACAGCATTGTGATGCAGCAGAACACACATTTCGCATTTCGATCTTTTGGGTCTTTCTTGGAATCAGCTTGTTCCAAAAAGGCTTTATCTACCTCATACGTGAGTTTAAGCCTGATGTGTGGTTTCACAGCCGAAGGTGCATCACAGAATTTTTTGCAAAACTTTGCAGGCAAAAAAGGTCCATAGTCTATTGTCAATAGTGTAAATGTATGAAGCACAGCTCACACAGAAGTCACTTTCAAACCAAGCAGCTTTCTGTTGGTCAACGTGGCGAATCTGTGTAACCAACTTTAACCCGTTGCGAAATATGCGCAACACCGCAAATACCGCAAGTTTTCACAGCCGAAATCCATTCATTTAAATTGAAATACAATCAGGAATTTGGAAATATTTCCCCACACAGATTTTGCATCAAGTTCAAGTTGCGACAGAAAGCTGATTTCTGTGTGTGCTTCATACATGTTACAATATTGACAACAGAAAATTGACATTTGCCTGCGAAATTTCACAGAAATTTGCTAATTTGACCAGTCCTTTGTTATTTTTCATCAACAGTATGCACAACTGAATTGTAAAAATTAATTGTACAAATGAAAAATGCCAGTTTGTTTTCTGCATGAATTTTTGCTTCATTTAGGAAAATTGTGCCTCAATACTTAAAATTGTTTCACTAACACTGATACATTATTTGAAGGAATAAATTTTATGGCACAGTGATTATATTTCTTATTAATAGAAGCAAAGGTATTTAAGCAGAGGAAAATATAATAATAAAGCAGATTGCAGCCTTGGTGTTCTTTGCTCTGGTGAGGTCAACTATTGACAAGCTTCCATCTACACAGGGGTTAAACCTCATTTACGAGAGGGAACAGGCATATGAGTGTCGGCTCAGGAAATCAATGTGCTAGCATGATTACCATCACCACGGAAAGCTGAGGGCATTGGGGGAAGATGCCCGTCCTGCTGTGAAGAGTTTCAGGGAGGTTATGGTCTATTCAGTTCATCAGCTGCACTAGGTAAATCCAACAATTCCCTGAAAATGAAAAACTGGAATCTTACCATACAGGTTGTTACTCAAACTCAAAAAGTGGCCCAGATGCTGTGATGATGAAACCTGAAAATATCACTTCAAATAGAGGAACAGAATATTAAAGGTGTGCCTAAGGCACACGCAAAAAAACAAATTGGACGGGGCCTGGTTGAGTTGCGTTAGTAGTGTGTTGAAACTCGTGGTTATAGTAAGGGGCGTGACATTTCCCAAATACACTTGAATTGATTGACCAATTGAAACACACTGGTCCAGCTGACCAATCAGATCACATTGTGCTTTTCATAGAGACATAGAGACAGGAACTAAACAAAGGGATGCCTTCCCCACACAACAATGTAACTCGCTGCTTAACTACCATAGTACGATGCATTGTTGAAGAAATCAACTAGCTAGTCACAACTGTTCCCGATGTGTTGCAAATTATGGACATGACTTCTGAGGACTAATTCTCTTTTTTCTCAGTTATTTTGTTTTATGTCCAGATTCAGTATAGGTTCCTTCTTACGTACTAGAGCATGTACGCACATGCGCACTCTAAAAGAACGGAGCTTTAAATCTCTTGACAAACTAAAAGATGTAAATGACATTTGTATATATTCAAAATAAAAGATATAGTTTGTACTGATAGTCAGCTTGCTTATTTTGCTCAATATAAGGATTTATTAAGCCAACACATCATGCAAATAAGAAACTATGATTCTAAACACAGGTTGAGAGCTGTCATTACAACCATATGCAAAACATTTTTTTTTTTTTGCTTTTGATTACCTACAGCAAGGCATCAAAATAAGTCATAAGTTTTGATCAAGCATTGAGGAAGGGGGATTAAATAACTATTTTGTAGTCTGTGCAGCCTAGATCATGTCAACTCAAAGGGAACATTCCCCCCCCCCCAGATGCAAAGCAACCTTATTACATTTTGATGAAGGATTATGTAGGTAAACATTTTTTCTTTGGAATAACGCCACAAGGATGATTGGAAGACTCTAGAATTTGTTGAAAATATTAGAAAATATTCATGAATAAATGTTTTGGAAATCCAAGGTTTTAAGTCAATCAAAAAAAAAAAAACATCAACCACCCACTTACGCATTCAATTAAAATAACACAAAGTCTCCTCTGACAAACAAGAAAGCATGAAAATATGTACTTGCAAACATGACAGTAGCTCAAAGAATTTTTTTATCTCTCAATGTCATTCACACACCTGTTGACATTTCCTAGGCCTTTAAACATAGCAGAAATCACATTCTGCCCGGCCTTGACTGCACAGACACCATCAAAAAAAGACATATCAACATATGTATGTGTGTGTGTGTGTGTGTGTGTGTGTGTGTGTTTATGTATGCATATATAAATAATATTTCTTTATTATTTTTATATAGCTTGACTTTACAGTGATACTGCATTAAATATAAAATTTGAAGCTAATGGCTTAACATTTTGGGTTCAGACTTTCTTATTGTATTGTAAGATTGTTTTGAACAGTAAGAACTTTGAAAGAAGGACAACATGGACCAGTTCAGGTTAAGATCTATCCAATTCCTAAAGCAGTACTGGCTAGACTCAGTGATGGTTTGATAGAACTTATCATCTAAATTATAGGGTATGTCACGTCATCAAACCATCAAAAATGCACTATAATTTTGCTCAAAGTTCCACTGTGGTCTTACACACATTTTGCAGAAGGTCTTGTAAGATTTGAAACCCTAAAATCTAACATAACACCACAGCAAGAGCCATTGATTGGTTTCTGTGATAGTCTGGCTGAGCTCCGCTTCTGCCTTCCAGCAGATGTTTCACTCACTTTTAATTTTACAACATATGTTGAGACTTGTAACGTATGTCCTGTTCAAACTGACAGCGATTTTATTGCTACAGGTCACCAGGTTCAACAGCTAGTAGGCATTTTTACAACTGGATGCTGGTGTTGGTGGTGGGCTGTGTATAACTGACAGGCTTTTGATAATGTTTTCACAAAAAGACATATATTACTGAATTGGACAACTGATGCTAAATATTTCTCTTTCTTGTTATTTCTTTTGTTAGCTTATGTTTTGCAAGGTAAAGGTTCAAAGCTAGCTTAGCACTAGCTTAGCTGTTAGCCGTTTAGCCTGTTAGCTTATGCTGGGTTCACACAATATTTTTGTCTGAGATAGTCACTGTGTCAGATTATGCGATTACATCGAGTATGGCTAGCAAACAATGGTTAGCGAAATGGCGTTTTGTACAGGCTGTTTTGTCATCAGAAAAGCCCCAAAAAAGAACAAATTCCATTTCTATTTTGTTTTGCCATGTTTGAAAGCTGTTTACGGAAGAGCTTCTGTGCTACTATTGGTCGATTTGAAGTACACTACAAGTGCACATTCAATATATTCAACTCTGATCATTTGCATGTAAAGTTGAACTTTTCTCAGCTTGGTTGAGTGGCTAGACATGGCTCCATCATGTCACTAATTGTCACTAGCAACTGACTACTCTCACTGAAACTTAATTGGTTCCAGTTGCATTTTTTGCTTCCAGCATAAATGGGGCTTAATAACACATTTAAAAGGACGTGCTGTGCAATCTTTCTCCAGTGCAACTGTATTGACTTCAGCTCTGGCACTGATCTCATTGTTTGCTTGTTCTTATCAATAGTTGGCATTAGTGTTTAGCTGTATCGCTTTCCTTTTTCTTCAGGGAACCAAGACTGAATTCACGCTCCATTCCTCTCCAGTTAATCACAGGGGGCAGGCGCAGTTCAAGCTGAACCACCGTTAAAGGTCAACCTCAGCCTTGGGACTGAGACACCAGCAGTTTGGAGAGGGATACAGTTGATTTTGCTGTTTTAATCCGCCGCAGATCAAATGCCACAACATTTGTTAAACTAACAGCTCAGAGCCATCTAAAACACTGCTTCCTAGCATGGTATCATCAGGGTTTTGTTTAAATGAATTTAAATTTGTTAAAATGAGCTCATTTAAAAAAAAAAAAAAAAACTCGTTAAAAAACAAGTTTTCCATGTAACATTTTTGAATAGCTTACCCAACGTTACTGCATTTAAATGTTTTTCATATAAACATGCTTGAATCATGTCTGACTTATATTTTTTTATTTTATATGTTTTCCTACAAAAAAAAAGGTATTTGCATTAAAACTGTGGTTATAAAAAATTGTAATTAATTAATTAAAAAAAAAACTTACTACACTTTTACTATATTGAAACCATGGTTAATTTTCGTAAGGGACTACTTTCTCTGAAGGTTAGCAGTGCGCTTAGCTAATATTTTTGTAATTAGCAGATTAGTTAGCTACTAGGGCTGGGACAATAAATCTTTTTTTCACGATACAAAGAATCTGGAACGATTCAGATACTTTCCGATGTATCGTGATTCTCTCCCGAATCAATTCTGAGCTTAGTTTTTAACAGCAGATGGCACTACGTGCTTTAGAAACACCCATATTCTGCCTGCTTCCAATTCCTTTACACACACCACTTAAACCTAAAATAATCATTCATATTTTGAAAAGTTTGAAGCGAATTACAAGGGTGTTCACAGTGGGCTGTATTTACATTAATCTCGCATCATAAAAGCATTCTGAGCCGAGGTGCAAGTATATTTAACCATTTACATGACTCCGCCAAACGTATGATCACTGTCCAGCAGTCTTCCTCGTGAGCATTTGTGTGCGGTTAAAAACCAGCCTTTTAAAACTAAGCTCAGAATCGATTTGAGAGGGAAAATATCAAAATCAATCCTGAATCATTGTATGTATCGAGAATCAATGTGTTGTCCCAGCCCTATTAGCAATAGTAGCAACATTTGAGTTGCTTACTCAGCACATTCATAGACATTTTTCAAATAATCATATTATGTATCAAAGTACAGCTGACTGTCAAAGGGCTGCATAGTTCATATCCAAAGAACAATGTGTGACATAGAATGAATGATAGAATATGTTTAATAAACACCAAGAATTACCAAAAAACATTACATGTGAATATAGATGACACCAAGCTATGAACTAAGTGAACTAAGGGCTGAAATACACAGAGGATGACAATCAACAGAACAGGAAATAGGTGCAGAAACCATGGTAACAAATTATGAACAAGAACTCAGGCAAATGGTGACAGGAAAATGAAACACAACATTAAACAAAACGGAACAAGATGCTAGAACCTAAACATGACATAATCGTGACATTGAAAATGTTTAATAATGTTTTTATTTCTAAATGAGGTATAGCTTAAGTGTAGCAATATTCTTCTTTCATGTAGCTTTAGTGTAACTAGCTTTCCCTAAACACAAGTTTTCAGCTTAGAATAGAATATTTTTGTATAGTGGCAAGCTAGAGGCATTTTTAGTAGCTCACTGAATATAAATGTTTTTCAAATTTGCTTAATTACTGGGGTTTTTTTATGTTTCATGTTTATAAAAAAAAAAAGAAAAAGAAAGGAAGTAGCTTGAGTGTACATAGCAATTTGTTTGCAGGTTTAATAGCTTCTTTTTCTGAAGGGTTGCAGTCAGCTTAGCTAATATTTGTGTGGTGTTGTTAGTAGCTTAACTAGCTAGTAAAATTTGAGTTGCTTACTTAACACACATTCATATAGATGTTATCAAGTAAACTTGTTTTGTGTCAAATTACAGATTACATTTTTAATATTTGATTTTAATTTATTTTTTTAAGTAGCTTTCATGTTTTATGTAGTGTAACTAGCTTTCTCTGAAGAGTAGCTTTCAGCTTGGCATAGCTAATATTTTTGTAGAGTAGTTTAGCTAGCAACAGGAACACTGAATATGAATGCAATTGATGTCCAATAAAGGTTGGTTTAAAGCACTTAATTAATGACATTTTCTGATTTTCCGTTACCTAATCTAAAGTGTGAACTATTTATAGTTAATAAGTTGTTAACAAAGTTATCTAACTCTTTACATATGAGCTAATTAAACAATAACACTTTGTTAATTACAGTGACATGAATGAACAACTCACCATTTGTATATAGTCTATTATTGTATTAACTACAGTTTATAATTAGCTATAAACTAATAGTTTGCAAATTATTTCTAAGTGCTTTGTTGCTGTATACTTATCTGCTTACACCCTATTGACAGTTAGATTAGGGGTGAACCTTTAGGTTGCTTTTTTCTGAAAATTGTATGTTTACGTAAAAATCGCATTATACAAACTCATACGAAATTGCCACGTCTTAAAATAGTTATGTTTTCTGAGATTGCGTTGTCTGTGCATATTAATTTTTATTGTTTGGAGAAGAAAAGCAGTGTGAACATTTGCCACAATTTCATTTGAACAATTTTCCTTTTGTGTTCCATGGAAAAAAGTTTAGACCAAGATTAGGGTGAGTATGACTGAATTTTCATTTTATAAGTCGGTGTATATATCCTTTAAAGTCAGCATGAAATGGAAGTTGCAATAGCCTCTTCTTTTCTATTGTGACGTATATCCAAGTGAAATGGCTTTTCAAACAATAATAAATGTAGGGCGGGACTTGATTGTATCCATGGGGACATGATTTGATGGTGGATGGATCTGGTTTGCTATTGGTTGATCTCATGTGAGTGACAGGTTGCCCTGCCCTTGAGCCAGTAACTCGTCATCAGACAAAAGAAGAGATGTTGCTGCAAGAGGGAGGGGAAGTTACTTTATTAAAGATTATGAGGGCACATGAAAAATGATGTGCACAGATAAATATTGGTAACACTTTACAATAAGGTCTCATTTGTTGACATTAGTTAATGTATTAACTAACATGAACTAACAATAAGCAATACATTTGTTACAGTATTGATTAATCTTTGTTAATGTTAGTTCTATCATGACAACTCTCAGGAGATTGGTATGGTAATGGAAATGGCAATGTTAATGTATTTGGTCTTGGCGGAATAGATCTGCTACGCTGCTGCTGCTGCTGTAGAGCAAGTACAGAGACTTGCTACTGCCAATACATTCACAGACATTGCTGTGAGCATTTAAGACATGCTGCTGTTGCACATAAAAAACATACATGAATTAACGCCTGTAGCAGGTCTATACAGGTGGAGCTGGGGAAGGGGAAGGTTTCTGAAAGGGTGCTGCAGACTGCTAACAGCAAGCAATGGCAAGTATTTGAATGTTGAACAGCAAGCTCACTGGCCGCTGATACCACAGCAACCAATCAGCTGTGCTGTGTGGATAATGATGTGATCGCTAAAGGACCCAATGAGCCAGCGCCATCTAGAGTTTCATGCCAGAACATTGTATTTAATAAAAATACAGTTGTGCATTGTTTATTCATGTTAGTTCACAGTGCATTAACAAATGTTAACAAATACAACTTGTGATTTTAATAATGTATTGGTAAATGTTGAAATGAACATTATCTAAGATTAATAAAGGCTGCAATATTGTTCATTTTTAGTTCATGTTTACTATTATATATATATATATATATATATATATATAACTTAATCTACTTATTAATCTACTTATAATTATTAAATTCATCTTGAACCAATGAGATAAAAGCATTTTCATTTGAATTATCTTGTGGAAATTACCTGTAAACTATTTACTTTTGTTGAGCCAGAAATATTTTGTTAACTATTACCATTAAAATTGATTGAACAACTTTATTTACTTTAAAAAAGTGTTTCTTACTGACATTTCTATCAAAATGTAATTTAACAAAATTGATCTTTCTCTAACAATATCTGCAAGAAATGTCTGTTAATCAATGCCATTGCCAAATTGCCAAATACATTTTAAAAGAGAGAGAAAAAAAAACATACCAATTTGTGCTTAATGTTGAGCTACAATTTTTAAACTTCTTCAAACAAGATAGAAAAAAAAATTGTTTCCAGCATCAATCAAATTCAACTACAGCAGATTTTTTTTTTTTAAATAAATAAAAGAATTAAACTACCATCCAAAAATCTTTGCATGTAATTGCATAAAATATCTGTCAATGATGTCAATGCAAAACTAACAATTCAATTTCAATACTGCGAGAAACAGGAAAACACCAATGTGTGCTTAGTGTTGAGCAACAATTTCAAAACTAGTATATCTTAGAACAAGATAAAAAAAAATAAAATAAAAAAAAAAATCCATTATTTCCAGGATCAATTAAATCCAGCTACAGCAGCAGTTCCTACACACGAAGTGTTTTGACAAAAACATGTCAAACACTGAACAGACTGCACCACTGCAATGGGCAGGCCACAGCTACTACCTTCTTGCAACAAGATTTATTTTTTTGAGTCCACACACGTAAGGTAACTTATTCCAGCATCTTGTTCTTGAGGGCTTGCAACTTTGGTGAAAGTTTTTGTCCATACGGGTTAAAGAACACTTTCTGGATGATGTAGCTTTGAGTTCTCGTGGGTCGCAGAGGTTCAAGGCACAAGTAACTCCGAACAACATAACCACTGCTACAACTACATTCTTCAAAGAGCAGAGAATCTCAGTCCCTTCAATCACAATACCAATGTTCCACAGGCTTATCCCCTGGTCCATATCCTTCGGGTCGAACAGTGTAGATCCCCATTACTATGCTTAATGGCTTCTTTGGCATTCAACCAGTCACAATCCAAACATAAAAAACATAATGTAAAACATATGAAAGTGAA